>QVRM01003514.1:0-36686 GCA_003439945.1 Dermanyssus gallinae | reverse complement strand
TTCTAGGTTTCTGTAGAGTTCGTTGTTATTGGACCCTGGGCTTAAAAGGTATTTAATTACTAGCAAATACGCTTTTATTTTCCCTTATTTTTCAATACTTACTTATCTGCGTAATTAGCTCCTTTAAGTGCACGATAGCACACTCAAGATCCGTTGATCTCGGTAAAATGTTAGTGAAGCGTGACATCTGTGTTGGTTCAACATAGCCTAGGTGATACCCTGCTTAGACCATTTATTTGTATACAGCTTAAAAATAGAAACGTGTTCTTCATCTACAAATTAGTCAATATAACAATTCACATATAGATTTCCCAAACCCATTCACGCAATGCCAAGGGTCAGAATGTAAATAACTAATCATAATAAACTATCATGTATTTGACACTGTTTTTTTCTGAACGCTCCGTCCCATCCATTCGAATAAATGCAGCTTATAGTATTGTTAAAATGCACGAAACTAATTTAGCCTTTATAGGACACTATTTAGCAGAAAACGTTTGGCTTTGTAGTCACTATGTGTGTAAAATATACCGAACGTAAAGCGTTATGCAAAAATCTAAATGTTTCTACGTCCACATTCTTCCGCAATACTTCGCCCCTACGAAATTGCTGTAGCTCGATAAAGGTTGGGTCCCACCTTTAAGACGCATTCGTTATGGCATGCTCACCTGCACGCTAAATTGCTGAGCTGCGGCTCTTGAGCGGAAATTAATTGAATTCTGTACCCTTCGATGCAATCCTCCGGCAGCGTCCAAGTTAGCAAGCTGGAATAGCAAAGCCATATCGTTTATACTTGCCTAGCACATATGGCAGCGGGTGACTGGCGGGGTGGGTACGCCATGGATGGTTGCCGTGAAGCAAGCAAACCATGCGTGTTATTCTTTTGGTAAGGCCTCGTTAAAGCATTGCATCATTGCGAGATGCCTCGCGCGCATTCTCTCTCTCCCATATATTTCTTCTTCCCCCTCTCTCTCTCTTGCTCTCTCTTTCTCGCATTCGCATGTCATTCAATGATCTAGTTTCAGTGAGACGGTGATAACAGCGTCAGGTTGTAAGACGGTAGCATTACGTACTACCAAAAGACTATCGCGTCACGCAAAGCGAAGTAGTCGATGCACAGAGCCGACGAGTGCGGTTACGACAATCGAATGTCAGTGTGCAAGAAGTCGCTGATCGACAATAGATAGAACCGTAGTACACCGTAGCGTTTTTTTTCCCACAAGGTTTTTCCACAAGTTTTAAGCAATAACTATAACCTACGTCTCTAACAATAACTATAACCTATAAGACTAAAAATAACTGTATTTTACATTTCTAACAATAACCTGCAATTCACATGTCTAACAATAACTATAGAAAAGTTCATCAGTTCGAACAAACTAATACTTTCACAGTCATTTTGTCTGATTCAGGTTACAGATCGTCTGGGTGCTATGCATTTACTACTTAAAGAGTAGGGTTTCTGCTTTGCCAACACTTGTCAGCTGGAAAAATGACCATTGTGCCGGATAGTCATCCACGTCTTAGCCAACATATGTCAACATTCTATAAAGGTTGTATTCAATAAAATCGACTCCTTTAGTAGAAGAAGGGAAATTTTTTGCCGAAAGGGAGAGAGAGAGATTAGAAACATTAGGGTAATTGCATATCTATGAGATGACACTTAGGCTTAGTGTTGACCTACGTCTAGAAAGTACAACAGGTCAATATGGGTTACGCAACTCTTTTTGTTCATTTCAAGCCATTCATCATTGTAATTTCCATTTAAGCACTAAACATATTACGCAAATAAATTGAGAAACAAAACGTTTTTCAAGATCAAAAGCAGCTTTATACAGCAGTTAGAATAGACTCTCCTGGCTCAGACTCAGGAGGTAACTGCCGGGGTTCCGCAGGGCCTGCCCTCGACCCGGTGTTTTGAAATCTGGCCTACGACGGAATCCTGCGGCATGCTGACGGAGTTGAAACCATCGCCTACGCGGATAACCTCGCGTTTTTAGTCACTGCCCGACGGGAGACCACTTTGGGTACCGCACGGTAAGCACTGGCGTTCTCCTCGCTCTTGCCCGCCAGCTGCCCTGGGACATGCGGCGAGACAGCGAGGCAAACGATGGACCGACCAAGATTTGGACTGGGCGCATGCTCGAAGGCCACTCTCTCTGCGTGGGCGCGGGAGTGGGCCGCCCTCGCCGCCGGAGACTTCAGCGGGCGCTGGACACACGCAACGATACTTGACTTACAGCAATGGTACGGCGGGTCCGGACAGAGGCCTCTAACGTACTTCGCTACACAGATCTATACGGGTCATAGTTCCAGTGCTACATGGTCAGGATTAGAAAGGCCTCTGCAGACACATGCGTTCTATGCGCGTCAGGGCCGCCTAACGACGTCGGCCACCCAGTGGCTCAATGTAAGCTCTAGCAATGTGTCGTCAGTCGTCGGAGTTTGCATTCGCCGGCCGCCACACCGCCGGACATTGTGGCTCATATGATGAAGACCCCCACTGCTTGGCCCCGAGGAATAGTTTATCTGAATACTCTCATGAAGGAGAAAACTCGTTTGGAACAAGGCCAAAGAGCCCAAATTGGAGATCGGGAGAGGGGTGGCCGAGGAGTGTTTATTAAGGCGCATGCAAGCAGCCCCTCCGCAGAGTCTCGACGCACCCCTGGTTCGTGGGACAAGTCTACTGAGAGATCTATAAGCAGATTCCCCCTCATGGCCTCGAAGTAGTACCACACAATTCCGAACCTTGAGAGTGCTTCCGAACCTTGAGAGAGTGCGAAAGAAGAAGGGTTTTAGTGGCGAGAGTCCCACACTAGGAACTGATGGTTGCCCGCTCTGCTTGTGCATAATGCATTTCCCAAGACCTCCGAGGCAAGAAATAGATTCTCCTAAGCACGGTACGTTGTCCACGTAGCTAACTGAGTAACTAACGCGATGAAAACATTTAACGTCAGCACGATGGCAATGACCGAGCAGGATGGCTTTGTGGCAAAGCCTTTGCCTTGCGTTCGGGAGGCCTGGGTTCAACACCCAGACCGGCCACTCTTAAAATGGGTTGCATGGTTTCCAATTTAGACAAGGCAAATGTCGGAGTAGATCAAGCATCAGCCATGTCATGAAAAAAAAACATACATAAGCATTAACCTTACGAAAAAAAAAATAAAAAAATAAAAAATAGGTTATTGAAATTATATAAAAAAGACTGCTATATGCTCATATATATATATATATATATATATGGCCCCAGGTAGAAACGAAGCGATGCATGAGAACGATACAGCAGTCGTTTTTTATATAACTTTTGCCGTCGATGACCTTTTTGCGATGACGTTAATGTTTTTTTTCTCGAAAACTATACAATTATAACACTTTGAACATACGCTCATTAAGTTACAAGAAAAAAAAAACAATAAAATCATCTTCATTCGCTTTTTAATTTATTTACATAGTCTTTTTGGAGCTCTGCCACGATTAATCTTGCGGCGTTTCAACATGTATTTTGTTGGAATAGTATGAAATGTCGAGGCCTTTGAAATACACATTTACAACAGCGATTAACATCTCCACTGGACGAATATGGTATTTGCCCGAGCCAGATTTTGAGACGCTGAACATAGGAAGAAGTCACGCAGATCCGCATCTGGAATGAATGGGGTAAATAGGTAGGCAGCAATTCGTGCAATTTTGCCACAGCGATTGGTGAGCTGGGAGCCGGAGCGTTGCTATGGTGAATGATTGACTCTTTGAGCGCTAACCTCGCTCCATCCTTGCTTAACTTTTCTGCACGAGGCTGTTGAACATGATTCCTTGGAAATCCTAAAAACAGTGATCATTCATCATCGAATGTATTACGATGAGTCCAGGTCTTGTTCACGGCCATTAATTGACGCTAAAGTCTCTTGAGTCCTGTGGATTGGCTGATGAAGCATCGAAAAACACTCATGCCAAAACGCATACACGTTTGCGATCTATAATTAGCTGTCGCGACATTCCACCCTGCACACGGTTAGAGCGAGATTCATCTTAGGCGGCTGATTGTCCGGCCACGTTTATCTAATTTATCTAAAATCAGAAGGTGGCCAACGCAGTGTCCCCCCCCCTGTCTAACTGGGTTTCGATTGCGCCCACGTATTTGAAATTAGAAAAATGCCAATGACGCTTACGAATTAGGATTTCCCCGAGTTTACGACACGCACTGACATGCCCAGTTCATGGTCAGCGCCGGTCACACGCCTGTCTTTGCTTGCCTGATATTGGTACTAATATGATACGGTTTTAAGAGTGTCACTTCCTAGTCAATGCTTGCTACAACAATCGTTGTGGCGCTTTCTCCTGAAAATTATATATATATATATATATATATATATGAAATTAATTGAAAATATATTCCCAAGCAAAGGTTGAGGTCAGGGACTTTTCTGTCACAGCCTTCAACACACGCCTCAGCGATGCTCAGGCACTCTAAGGTCTCTAAGCGCTATTTGGAACTGATACGTGTGTCATAAGTGTGCGCTCAATTTCAATTTCACTCCGGGCTTCTTCTTCTGTAGTGGCCGGAAGCGCTGCTGCAGAAGAAGTGCTGGCCCACCTCACGTATTTTCTTCTTCTCTATTCGCTCTAATACTCGCAACGTATCATTTTCACTATTTGTTATATATATATATATATATACACCCACATATATGTATATTTGGAAAAAAGTGTTCAAACGTATATCTCTCTCTCTTTCTATATATATATATATATATATATATAAGGTCTGTTTTCAAGCAATGGCGAGTAAACAGAAATTTAAATAAAAACAGCTATGGACATAACGAAAAAAAAAGGCTACCAATTGCGACAAGAGAGGGCATTCAAAGCAAATGTTTGCCAATTTCCTGATTTTTCGTTCTCCTTTTTAAAGATTTCATCGACTCTTCCTCTCTCTGTCTCTCTCTCTCTCGCGCGAGCTCTCTCTTTTTGTTCCTGGTCTCTTTTCCTCCTTCTACTATTCCGTGCTTGCAGGTCGCGAACTGAACTCTTTTGCCGACCGGCTGGGAATGCTTCTTAATAAACCGAGACAAATGGAGTCAGCCAGCGCCCGCCAGTCGGCGCCAGCAAAATCGGCAGCGGCTTACAGCCATGGCGGGAAAAAGTATGCCGTAGTAGTAGTAGTGGTTGTTGCTGTGGTTATTGTTGATACTGCTGTGTTGTCTTTGTTATTGCTGCTGCTGTTGTTGTTATTGCTGCTGCTGCTGCTGTTGTTGTTGGTGTTATTGTTGTTGTTGTTGCGGCCATCTTTACAATGGACAGATAGGAATGCGGGCCCTGACCATAGACCGTCAGCAAGCGCGCTGGCGTCCAGCAGCAATAGAAGCAGCAACTGAGGTCCGGTTGCGTCCGCCGAAGGAACTTCAAACTTGCCTAGACAAATACATATATATATATATATATATATATATACATAGATGCGTGTATCTGTCTGTCTTACTGTCCGTCTGCGTGTGGGTATATAGAGTTTGAGCGCGTGTGTGCGTATATAGAGTTTCGAACGGAACGAAGACAAGAGCAACGAGACAAAGCGCCGCCCCCACAAGCTACCACGCCCCCACAAACCACCCCCGGCGCCCAGTGCCGCTTGCGGAAAGCAGCAGCAGCACGAAACAACTTGGTTGGTCGACTGCTGCGTCGTTGCACTGCTGCTAGTGGGGTGCCATTGGGGAATCCGTTCGTTGAACAAGTTTGAATGGCCCGCCGCCACATTGCTTGGTTTCTTCTGCTTGCGTTTTCTGTGCTTTCTCCTGCACAGCGCTGCTCGATTCCTATTGCACTATTTTTCGTCTGTCTGTATATCTGTCTCTCTTTATATATATATATATAAAAGTCTCTGTATGTGTGTGTGGGACGGTGAAGGGAAAAAGGGCGACACAGGGGTGTTGGTGTCTGCGCGTATGACTGCACGTAGTAGTAGTAGTAAGGACGACCGACTGAGTGTGGCAGGCCGTCGTAGCCGACAACGGAGAAAACTTTTTTTTTCGTTCGGCCAACACATGACGGTCAACTTTTCGCGGCTCACAGCGGTCAGCTAGCTGCGTGGTGGCCGCGTAGCCAGGCGGCTGGCGCGTTCACAATCGGCGGTCCCATTTCGTTGGACGTCGGAAATACCGCGGCCAGGGGGAGAAGGAGGAGGAGCCGTATCGTTTCCAATGGTAACAGAGGAAACAGCAGCTACAGAAACCTTAGCAGCAGCAGAAGCAGCGGCGTAGCACCAACAAAGACAACAATAACCACGGGAACAGCAACAACGAAGTCGTCTTTCTCGACGCCAAGTCATGTCGAACGAAGTAGGCATGCTATGCGAACACCGCATTGCCAATGCCGACAACAGGCATAGATTTTTCCTCATTCGCGTTCTCCTCGAGCGGTGTCACGGTTGCAAACCTTACCGACTTTGCTGCTACCGCCAGCGGCCTTGTCGGCCTCCCCTCGGGTGGACAAATCTCATTAAACGACCCCGGCCTCCAACAGCTTCCTTGCGCGGCACACAACCGCATGCGATTTCGACTATATCTCGACAAGATGTATATATATATATATATATATAAATATATATATATATATATATACAGAGTGATATCTCGACAAGAAGTTCCTGAGCACTCGGTATACGAGGTCCTAGAGAAGAGCCAAAGTAAACCGTTATTAAGGGTTGGGCAGCGGTTGTCACAGTGTCCGGCACGCAATATATTTCGAAGCTACCAAAGCTATGCTATCCAAATTCCAAGAAGTTCCAAATCGACCACCAAACATTTAGAAAGTAAGCAACTGGCATCTAGAACAAATAGCAACTTCTAATGTCTATTATCGTACCTTCACTTGCTATCACTCGTATACAACATTTAATTGCTCTATATATTGAGTAGCCACTAGAAGTAAGTAAATAAATGGGAGACAAAACTATCGACATTTAATTCACTACTGGCGACAAAGCGCTAGTCTTCTGCTAAGCATAAATACAAGCTTTTATAAAGCGAGGGTCAGAATAAAAAAATTATTTTAGCACACTGGGAGCTCAGACGTGGCGTTAAATATATATATATATATATATATATATATATATTCGCTGATGCGATCTACTAGATGATGAGTTGGATTAGTTGAACAGGACTGTTATCATCGAGGGAAATCTGTAGTTAATGTGGCAACACGCATTGCGCGGTGCCCTCAAACGTTCCTTAAACTTTCGGTAAGAGGCACAGGGGGTGTTAGTATAGCATAGGCAAGCGTGCAAACAGAGGAAAGCGTGACAAAAACGTACGCCATTTTGTGCCACATTACAATTTGCGGGTCCTAAAATTCAGCATGATGCGGGCTTTTTTTAAAGTTGCGTCGCTACCAGCAACCAGTGTAAGACTCTTGAACCCACTAAAGCGTATTCCTCCCCACCCAGGCTCAGGCTAGCGTGAAATTGATTAGATATCTTAGGGGAGAAGTCTTACTTCTCTAGCGCTCTATGTGCCTCTCCCGTGGTCCTTCGGCACGAAGGGGTGCGTCAAAACCGCGCTGGGGACCGCGGAGGGGGGGTCTCGACCTGGACTGCCAGACATGACTATAATTTTCCTTCTGTGCCGTTGTGGACTCACCTCTTCAGTCTCATGATAGAATCAAGTGCTGCCTTTCTGGCTCCCCACCCATCCGCCCAGGCCATTATGTGCACCACCACCTCTTTCAGACCGAAGCTGCGCACCGCTGGTTTGGCGGCAGCCCTGGCTTGCTTCAAGTCTGTACAATGATAGACGCTGTGCTCCACAGCGTTTGACTCCTTGATAGACAGAGAACGCACGTATCCCACTCTGTCTTCCATATGAGAACATGGAACTGCCCATGGCCAGGAAGCACCTAAGTGGTGCAGTACAAAAGCTCTCCGTGGCTGCAGCCTTACGAGGCCCTGTGATCTGAAATGAGGTTCTTGGTGCAGTGCCTGTCGAACCCGGTGACGTGGTGGCATGAGTCTGCGCCTCGCGACCGGAGGAGACACATAGGTGCGCGGGTTCGAACCCCACCGTTACACATTTGTATTTATGGGGGTCCGTCTATGAAGCAATGCGAAAAGCAGTTCCATGGACGTTAAATCTTGGCTGAAAGTCAGCCCTAAAAGGATTTTTTTTTTGGTTTAGTGCCTGTGCTTCGTCCTTTCCCAGTAATCCTGTCAGACAGCCATGATTGCGACTCTGACACCTGCATGGTCAAGTGGTTTATCTGCCCCCCTCCCCCTTGCAGATTCCAGGTAAGCATTCTAGCGCAATGAAAAATATTGAAAAAACTAGAACTAGGACGGTCTCTATCGAGGTGATGCGATACGCCCGAGTTAATCTTATTGCCATGATCCTCTGGATCAAGCATTTTGTGTTTGTTCTTGGCTATCTGGAGCGACATACCGGCACAGACTGGGGCCGCATACTGTGGGATAGATTGCGTCCCCAGGAGCTTTTTCTTAGCTTGCAATGCTCTTTCCTTTCTGGGCATCAATCTAGCAAGATTTTGAGATACCTGCTAGGGAGATACCCGCATTTCCTTCTAAAGAGCGCAGATAAACTGATCTCGTGAGACTCGTATCCACGAGCACTCAAACGTATTTCGCTCTAATTCGATGGAGATCTCTCTTGTCCTCTTCTTGCCAGTGAGGTGAAGTGCTTCGGTCTTTTCTAGGGCGAGCCTAAGATCGCGCGCCTTTTATCCAGGTTGTAACCTTTTCTAGTGCCACGTTAGCTGCTAGCTCCTCCAGGGCTTCCTCCCGCCGGGCAATTACCTCGAAGGCTAGATCGTCGGCGTAGCTCAAGGTCTCTACGCCAATACCTAGGGCGCTGTAATACGCTACGCGCCAACCGAGGACCGGTCCTAAAATGAAGCCCTATGGCACTCCAGCGGTTCTTCGTCTCAAGGACTCTCAGATGAGAGCCTACCGTGTACCGAGGAATCACCGAAAAGCTGGTTGCCTCACTGGCCTGGAACATCTTTTGCACAGGACTCTAAGCAGTTCTACTCTGAAGCCCAATCATGGCTACCTATATCTTCTAAATATGGCTCGAAGAACATCAGCAAAACGTCTCGTTCCGAGTTGTGGGCTCCAAAGCCGCGGTCTAAGTCACATATTGGCAGATTCACAGAGCTGCCTATTTTCGGCTAGAGGCTCGTGCATCCGGTAGCCCTCATCCACCTTTTGATTCTGCTTGTGTACGTGACGGTACCTTAACACTTACTAAAGCAAACAATAAACTTAAGTTTAATCTGGTCTTACTTGGAGATTTCAGCCTTTGTTGTGTACTAAAGCCGGTAGATGGCTAGAAAACTGCACACAACACAAGTGCGTTATATGGGGTAATGACTAGTGCATCTACATTGGCAACAATTTATGGCGAAATACTTTGGGCAAAGCCAAGTAACCATTGCCGCTACTGTTTTTTAGACCCTCTGCTACGCCATTGACTACGTAGAACGTCTTCAATCTTGTACGTGTCTCAACTTGTCTTGAAATATTGGTAAACCGTATTTCGGAACGATTAAAGCCGTCTATAACGATTGCTGGTCAATACCTACTCATATATCTAACGCTTTAGGCACTTTGCGAATGCGCTCATGTCTGACATGGCCAAAGTCCGTCTTAGTGGCATAAGAACAGATACGTTTTAAAAAAGCGTGTCAAATGTACAACAACGGCACTTGACACAGCAACTTCAATTAGTTCAACTTTACAACACCTCAAATTTGTGCTGGTTAGTATACAAACTCGCCATTCCTTTTACCTACGACCAGCTTCGAATAGCTTGCTATCACGTGTACTTTTCACTAACCAAGTTTCGAAATTAACCACAACGATAAACCCAGAACGCATGGACATTCTAAAGCATCCACTTTGCCCCATTTTGGTAAAGAGTAAGCGTTAAACAAAACATATTCAAATATTTATCACAGGTCACGGAACTAGAATTAAATTGTATTAATAATGATTTAAAAAAATCCCATAAAACTGCAGTTTCTTTTCATTACGTGGGAGACATTGGATTTCAATGACCAACGAACTACCGGAATATCCGTCTTTAATTGACGTCTTGCAGCATAAACCGCCCGACAATGGACAGAGAGCCACTTGAGACTTAAATATTTAGAGCCAGATCTATCCAGTTGGTATATCAGCCAAGATTTAACGTCCACGGGACTGCTTTTCGCATTCGTCCAGTAAGCAAGGTTAGGCTCCTTATACTCAAAGAAAGTAAGCTGTGGTTGTACATAAATGTAGGATTCTGAAATATATATATATATATATATATATATGTTTTGGGCGTATGACTGGAAGTGCCGATGTAATGAATATCCATAAATAGGGTCTTTTTTAATTAACGCTACCGAGGGAAGGATTTTTAATTACCAGTCGGACGCGCTTTCGAAAACAGCAACAAAATTGCCCATAGCCGGCTTACGGCTTTGTATGTAACTAGCCGGCCGCACAGCCCACGTGCTTGTAGAACCTTGTGCCACGAGCTATTAATTAGATACGCAGAATATGTTCAGGCCGTTGACGTTGTCGAGCCTGGTGGCGTAGTGGATTAAGTCTCCGCCTCGCAACCGGAGGAGACACATAGGTGCGCGGGTTCGAACCCCACCGCTGCACATTTGTATTTATGGGGGTCCGTCTATGAAGCAATGTGAAAAACAGTTCCGTGGACGTTAAATCTTGGCTGAGGGTCAGCTCGAAAACTTTACTTAGGCCGTTGACGTTGATGATGCCGACGACGATGTTGATGGCAATGACGGATTCTCAGTTGATATTCGTTTTGTCCTTTATACATTTACCCTTTCCATTTTTGCGCCCTTAGTTCTTATTACTCGTTCGCATTCTCTACCGACAACCTGTATGACAGGTTCGCTAAACAAAACTTGTCAGCGTTATATATTTGGTCTTCTCGAACGACGGGGAAGCGGCCCAAGGTGGGGAAGGCCGTTGCAGGCGCTTAGAGCCTGTCCTAAACCTGCATTCTGTATTAACTAGAGAGTTAGAGGTGCCGTTTGCCTTACCGACATGGCCACGCACATGTTCTCACAATTATACTCCCTTATCGACTTATCTGCCCGGGTCTGGACACAGATGTCTGCAAAGATAAGCAGCACATGGTGATTATGCTATATCGCCACATAACATCGCATACATGCAAGGGCAGATCGAAAAGTTCTGAGACATATTTATAAAAAAACGAATGTATTTAAGCTTTCGAAATGTTTCCTTTAAAATAACTCTCGTCGGCTGCAGTGCACTTGTGCCACCTTCTTGTCCACCCTACGAAACATTATTAAACGCGTTCTTCGGAATTGAGTTGAGCTGCTTCTGCGAACCTTTCTGTATTTCTTCAACGTTAGATTAACAGCTAGCCCAGATGAATATGGAGGTTGCGGATGTAGAATTTTTTTAATCAATTAATCTGAAATCAGTAACGATGTGTGTGCCGGTGCGCTGTCGTGATTGAGGATCCAAGAGTTGTTTGCCCAGAGTTTAGACCTTTTGCGTCGAACCGTGAAATTTAATAAGTTTTCGCACAATCTTATTGAAATGTTTCGGAAATAGTCCTTATTGACCGGGTTGCAAAAATAAATCATATTAGGTGAGTCTTTTGTAGTGGAAAAAAAACAGTCAAAACCTTAATGTTGGATCTGCTGTGATCACTTCGTTGAATATATTCAATCGACTCTCTCCTTAGAAGCGCCACTAGCAGCATTGGGCTATAGCTTCGAGGTCGTAACCATAAACCGATGACTCGTCTCCTGTAATCACTCTTTAAAGCAGTACAAGGTTTTTTGCTACCGCCTGAAGGTTCAATTCGGACATTTCCCGACGGGATTGATTTAGTGGAAATTCAACATTTTTGAAGCGATCTTTGCTGCTAGTCTTCTGACGGTTAAAACGTCGTTCAATACTGTAACAACTAATCCATAAGGTATCTCCGCTTCATCGGCTATCTTCCTGATAGTAATCCGGCAATTGTCGAGTGTGGTATCAGGCATTTTTTAACGTTTTTCTCTGTTGTTGGCGCCAAAGGCCTGCCCAAACGGGGGTCATCTTCGGTCTTTTCGTACGATCGTTACGAAATCGACAGTACCACGTATACACAGTATTTTTGGATACTGCTGATAGGTAGTTCGTAACATCTTTACCACTTTAGAACACATGATTTGGTTTTACCACAGAGATGAGATGGATGCAGATTAGTCGCTCCTTCGTTCGTAACTCTTTAAAAATCATCTTCGAACCTCGTATTTTCACCTGTTGGTGAACTAGGCTCAAACAATAAATGTGTCACCGATTGGCGCGAAATTTAGTCTGCATGTAGCCGATGAATGGCGCTTGGTAATTTCGGTTCAAAGTAGTAGAACTTATCGATCCGCTCTCTTATGTATAAACGCATACACCTAATCACCAATTATAATGCAACCGCATTTCATTTTCTACATAATTGTGCGCCTAGGCATACAGTTCGTCCAATTCAACTTCGTTCCAGGTTATTAGAGAGGTGTACGCCTTTTTATGGGTCTGTCTTTGTTGCGTAAAACACAGTCGCCATAACCGCTGCAGGATTTGCTCTTGGTACGTCAAACCAAGACATTGTTTACTTCTCTAACACAATCCTTGATTATTTCAAAGGTGTGCGCCTTCTATGTAAGTAAAAATTGTTTTTTTTTATATAGCGGTTATGTCTAAATATACCTCAATTACTTGCTGCTTGAGGTATATTTAGACATAACCGCTACAAGGTTTACTGTTTGCGATACGAGGAACAGACGTTGCCTTAGACTACTGCTAGGTACTTGGCTTCGTTTGAAGCGCGATCTAGTGTGACATGTATATAGAACCACCGAAAAGCCTATGCAAATTCTGTTCAGAATATGTTGATTTAGGATTGTAATGTTGGTAACAAATATACTTTTCGAATAAACACAATGTCTCTCAAGACTTTAGATGATACCAGGATAGGCGTATACAATGTAGCTCCTGCTGTGTATTACGTAGCCATTGCTAGACTTAAAATTAAAAACAGACTATACTGTCTCGCAGTACTTAACAGTATACTAACTGCGTCCACGGTAACGATCTGCGTTCTGTAGCTAGAGTTCAGGCTGCCGAAGTTTAGGAAATGATTCGGTGAAGTCGTTTCGCGAATGGCTCGGCTACAACGTTATACAACGCAGCCAACGCACCAGGTAAGAAAACAACTATCGTTGTCACTAAAGCAGGTCTAGCCACTGTTAGTCGTTAGGTCGTTGGGCGTCGCCTAGATCTGTGAGCAGGCAGTTATTTTTGCGGTCACACCAAGGTTTGTCCAGCCGTAATCGCGTGAGCGAGTGTTTTCATAGAGAACAAAGGTCTGGGATTTTCTCACGGCTGTAACGGTCGGTGGTGACGACAACGACGACAACGACAACGACAACAACAACAACAACAACAGTACGGCTTACTGCCGCGACGGTACGAAAGATTTAAGTATGCTGCTATTGGCAGCGTTGTGAAAATACTCTCTAGGGCACCGTAAGACTGTCAATGTGCCTACCCTCATTGGCTGTTACGTGGTTACTGTTCTGGAAGCAAAACAGTCATTAGCCACTAAAGGTGGGTAAACACACGAGCGACTCTGTCCGTATTGCCATGCGGTACAAAAACACTAGCATTGCTCGCAACGTGTATTTATTTACAAAACTTAAACCTGCGACGACAGTAAGTGTACACATACGTTGAACCTTGGCAAAGCGTTTGAACCTTCTACAATAGGGTATATACAACAGGTAGGCTTTTCTTCTGAGAATAAAATAACTCTTTAGGTTTCGTCGTAGTCTAGCTCCACCTCAATGGCTTTAAGCGACCGCTTGCGTAAATCGATTACGTTCGGGAATAGAAAGAACTCGCATGGTGCCACGTTAGGTAAATAAACTGGACGCTTCACCAGCGTGACTCAGAGATGCGGCGAGAAAAGGCTCCATGTTTTCAGCCCGGTGGTGTAAGGCATTGCCGTAGTTGAGGATCTATGGCCACACGCGAGAGCTTACTGGCGAATACCTCGCTCTTCAAAAAACTCCACAGAAAAATTCCAGGGACGTACGAGGTAGCCACGGAACGTCTGCTTTCTAGGAGATCACGCGCTTGCGAGCGTTTTTTATCAAACACATTTTTCTAATACAGCTCAATAAGCTCCAATTTCTGAGAGATATCCAAAGTGACATTGAATAGTACAGCAATGTTTACATATATATATATATATATATATCGCACTCGAACGTGGATATCTACATGCATTAAAGTACACCGAACGTAACATATTTTCGTTTCCAATATTATAAACAAGATTATAAGAAATATTGAACTCCAAGATTCATCAAAGCGAAACTAAATCAACAACGGCCTAATGCAGTCTTATCGAGCAGAGCGACTGTGATGACATGGTAGCTTTTTGCTGAGTTGACCAGCTGTGCAGGGCGTTAATTAGTGCAGATTGCTGGGAGTGCAGATTGGGTTCTTTACGCCACGATACACCAAAAACAGCAGAATACCCAGCAGAATACGACCCCGTTTCTATAGAAGTGCATAGTTGTGTTGTGGACACAACGGCGGGTTTGTTGTACTATGGTGGGCGGTAACCTGACATTTTAAGACTCGACTGAGAGGGCTGCTGCTGTGTTGCTTGAATAGGTTTGTAGACCTATTTGCCACCTGTAGATTGTCCACGATCGCAGCTGTTTAAACTTGGGCGAACACGCACGACGGCAGAGTACCTGGAATTAAGATTTTGGCCTTGGTTTCTCAGATCTTGGATGATAGAAGCGGGTCAGAGTGGGTGCGAGGAGGGGATTGCGGCAGAAGGACTCAAAGTTGAGACAGGGCGAATGCAGCCTAAACCTGATCTTAGACGCGAGCGTTTTAACATTGGGCAAACGGCCGCCATGTGACATGACCAAGATTGGCATAGAGCGTCGAACGATAACGAGAAGCCGCCTGCTTTGCTTTCCTTCGTGTGTGAAGAGGTTGCTCCCAACGGCATTAACGTCTACTTATAGCAGGATAGTGTCCAACAAACTATGGCGCCTTATCGTTATCTCTTTTGCCGGGTAAGTACAAACCTACAAAACAATGCAAACATTTTAAGATGTCCGTGCCGATCTTACTAATGAGGTGGCCGCGTGGCATTCACTACCATGAAATCATTATTTATATTTGTGTGTATATATATAGAAGGAGAGAGAGAGAATTAAAGAGCTTATTAACCAAGGTCTACAGATATATATATATATATATATATATATATATATATATATATATATATATATATATACGAGATGACATAGAAGAAGGAAGAAATAAAGAAAGGGCGACCTAACCTTTATGGGGTATAGATATACGCTAGACTTTTCGTTACACATTCCAGTGCTGCTCAAGGCCCTCACGATTTGTCTCGAGTTGTCTCTCCGTCTGTGTGCTTTTTCCATTTTTGGCGTATTAAAACACGTCGGCCAGCAAATTGCTTTTTCTTCTCCTGCTGTCTAGACAATAGTTTCGCACGCTCTCTCCGACCGTGCTGATACTTCAGTGATGACCGCGCCTGCTTAGAAACTTAATAATTTTAACATATTGTTTATTTCGCGATAACATTGCATTTTAAGATGGCACATAATTACAATACGGTTCATTATATACAATTTGAACATTTCACATACATATAATTTCTTTTCTTGCTAAAGGGTTTATTTGTATACATTTTGGAAGAATATGGCTTCCAACACTGTCACCAGGGGTTGTGGGTTCGATCCGCCTCTTAAGTGTGATACCAAAAGGAGAATCCTTAACGCCTTCGTCAAACCGTGGCAGAGCAGAGAAAAGCTTTATCTTAAAAGCTCTATCTGCATTGATTGCATGTCCGCTGGAAAATGTGAGATAAATTACCGATTGCTTGCCAGGGCAGAAAACCGGTTTTAGGCGAAGGAGTTTGACGAGGAAAGCTTGCGCTGTGCTTCTCAACAGCACCTAAATGGCCCTCCGATGTAAACGAAACTTTCTGTTGGCTTTCTTTGTAGAATTTTAGGCGGTTTTTGATACAACGTAACGAACAATAATCCTCGATAAATTAGCGTTAGTCATGTATTACAAAGAACTGTGTTCAGCATTTTTCGTATTATAGAGTAGTCTTCATGCAAGACTTCAACTTTACTAAACATATTGAGAAGGGGGCTAGTAAGGGCATTCAATGTAAATACCTCAGAGCCTCTCCGACGTCATTACCTTTGTTTAAGGGAAGAGCGGGCGATGTCGGCCATTTTCCTTTTCCAATCCAAGACGTGTTCTCTAAAGGCCGTCGTCTCTGATAGGTAGTACATCCTCTGCAAGTCATCACTGAACAACGGCGACGACGCCAGTAACTATGCTAGTCTATTGAGGCTAGTACGGTAGGCGTTCATTGCTCCCTTTAGAAAACTGTCTTTGAGTTGATCAAACGCCCTTAAGTTCGGCCTCAAGAGATGAGGTCAAATCACCTGAACACCGTAGGATGCGGTGGGTGTAATCTTCAGGTAAAATAATAAGTAAATATGTGTCAAATGCTAGTTATAATATATATATATATATATATATATATATATATATATCGAAGCTCGACGCTTTTGGCCAGTTTTCCTCCTCGTCGAAACTTATGGCTTCAGTTTTGCTCGCGTTAATCTCTAGTTTGTTCCTTTCGACAAAGGGCTGTAGAGTTACAAGCAGTTGAGAAATCGAGAACAACAGGGTACTCAGATTGTCACCCTGAGCAACACCGGTGGTCTGAGTGATCTGCGCGTGCTTAGCAACCCCATCGTTTATTATTACCAGTCCTTCCTGCACGATGCTTTTTAGATGTTCACCCATGCTCAGTGGAACTCCACAGCGTGCCAGCTTGTCAAGGATGATCGTGCGCGAGGCCGTATTTAAGGCCGCCTTGAAGTCCAAACACAGCAAATATATAACGTTCCCTGATCCAGAGTGTACAATGCACCAAGTTTAGAAGCACGGCGCACCCAGTCATTGTTGATCTGCCTCTTCTTAATCCGTGTTGTTGCTTAGGAAATGCACCAGTAACTTCTAAAAATACGTCTAGGCGACGGGTTGAGATAGCCGACAGATGCTTATATATTACACTTTTTTTCGTTAATCCTCGGTAGGACGATGGGGCCAGCGGGTCTCCTTTTCCTTTAGCAATGATATTAAGGAGACTGGTTTTCCATTCCACGGGTAATTGGGACGCTCTAAACAGTTCATTAAAGAAAGCAGTGAAACACGGCACCAGTAAAGTGGCCTGCCGAAGGTGTTTGTTTACCACTAGGTCGGGTCCGGGGGCCTTACCCGGCAGCGCGTTTACCATTGCGGCGTCAGTCGCCTCCGAGTCGCTAAAAGAGCGAGACAGAGCCTGGCGAGCTTCTTCGACTCGCTCGATCTATGCTGAAAGTACTACAGAACAACCGCATCGGCAAACATTTTACGAAAATTCTCGAAATCTCTCGTCTATGTGGAGAATCGTATGTTCTGTATTACCTTCAACAGTGTACCAGTGTACCGCTGACAATGTAGGGAAGCTGTAAAACAAATGTGTTTAAGTCAAATGCTAGTTATAATACATATATATATATATATATATATATATATATATATATATATATATATATACATATACATATGTAGTGGCGGTGGCTTAGGAGGCTAACGCACCGTTCGAAACGGGGCGTTGCCATGGCAACCACGGTTAGCAAAACATCACTAGTTCGAGCCCCGGCCGTGCTGGTTAAATTTATTGGACGTGGTTGTCATTGCCCTGCTGCTACACACCTCTGCTGGAAATAGCCTATATAATTCCAGTACGAGAACGCGAGAAGCTATCGTGCCACAGGCAACTTAGCCCATTACGAGCGTCTAAAATGTGGTTGTCAGATCGTAAAAAAAGATATATTCAAGTATATATATATGAAGACCAATAAGCCGTCATATATATATATATATATATATATATATTATCCGGCTTAATCGGCCATGATCCGATAGATGGTCTAATCAAATGGTCTTGCCGGAGGATAGCCTATTTTTGTACGTAATGCTCGTACGTCGCATAGGCAAATCTACGGCCGCATCGACGACGATAACAACTACATATAGCAACATGACTGTGTCTTCGCCAACGAATGGAAGGTATGAGGTGAGCGTGCGCGTTTCGTAGTGAGTCTCGTTTTTCCCTCGTTTTTTTTCTATCTTTTTCTTCCTGGTTCTCGGGACGGTATCGCCCAGGCCTTACAAAAACACATCTGTTGAGCGAACGCTAGTTAGCCGGACATATATGCCTCGTTCAGGGTTAGCTTGCTCCAGCGTCGGCCACCGCGGCCACCGCTGTTGCTACCATAGAAAATCGTCTAGATGCATAGATGTAGATGGAGAGGTCGCTATGTAGATGTACGCGGACGGGCCCGATCTTCGAATGCCGTAACGAAGCACGTCGAACGTAGGATTGATTTCGTAATGGTGGATTACGGTGATTATACGTATGTACTGTGTTCATGCGATAGGCGCGCAAGCTATTTGCTTTGTCGTCTCTTCAACAGAGCCCAAGCGCCGATCGATTGGCGTCACAGCCCAGCCTGATGGAGCAGGGCTAAGGGAGGTTCATTGGTAAGACAGGCGTGCCGTAAATCGTAGCGCAATTCGTGGAGTATTAGCGCGGCCAACTCCGCGAACTCATGGAGAAGCATAGGCCATTCGAAATGCGTGCATACCGAGTGCTCAACTTGAGGTGATCGTTTGTATCCAAATAAAAATCAACGTGCAAGGACAGTCGTTTTAAGGCAGGTCCAAATCAATAAAAATACAAATATTTGAGATGTTCGTTACAGCTAGCTGCGTCAGCAAAAAAAAAAAAAGAGGCCGAAACAGAGTGCTACAAGGGAATACAGACCCTTCGTGTCCGTTTGTATGCGAGCTCGTTAGTGCGCTTATGTACACTTTTTATATGTAGGTGTCTTATGGCTCACTAAGTTCACATATAAGTGAACATATATATATATATATATATATATAGATAGATGCATTTGTTATTCCCCTGGCATACCTAAGTCCTATATTTACATATATATATATATATATATATATATATACAGGTAGTTCAATACGTTCTTAGAATGAAAACCAAGAATTTTCCAAATCATGTTTTTAAATTTATCTTATTCGATATACTCCCCGAGATGCTCAATACACTTTTCCCACCAAGATTTCAGAGCCTTTATACCTCTTAAGTAGAATTCCGCATCTTTAGACTGAAAATAGGCATTGACAGCAGCTTTAACCTCTTCATTGCTGGAAAAACGCTTTCCACCGAGACTATTCTTCAAATGTTCGAAGAGGAAATAATCAGAGGGGGCCAGGTCTGGAGAATAGGAGGGTTGTTCAATAAGTTCGAACCTCAGTTGGGCCAGTTTTGCCGATGCTTGCCGGGACTTGTGTGCAGGAGCATTGTCCTGGTGAAACAGGACAACCTTCTTCTGCAAAGCGGGCCGTTTCACGATGAGTTCTTGCTAAAGGCAGTCCAACAGTCTTGCATAATATTCTCCTGTGATCGTTTTACCGCTCTCAAGGTAGTCGACCAGCATTATTCTACGTTGGTCTTAAAAAACTGGAGCCATCGCCTTTCCGGTCAATGCCGTTGTCCGCACCCTCTTCGGAGGTCCTTCATCAGGTGCACACCATTGGCAAGATGCTTCTTGGGTCTCGGGAGTGTAGTGATGGACCCAGCTTTCATCGACGGTCATAAATCTGCGCCAAAAATCCGACGGATTGTTCGACATCTTGGCCAAATTTCGCTGTGAAGCGAAAACAGGCGCGTTTTTTTGGCCTTGGTTGAGCAAATGCGGCAGCCATTTTTCTCTGAGCTCTTTCATCTTCAAGTTTTTGTGCAGGATGAAATGCACACTACCCAAACTGATCCCCAAGGCCTCCGCTATCTCCCTCATGTTTACTCGCTTATCTGCGGCAACGATTTTCCGCACCTTTTCCACGTTTTCCTAATCAGTTGCCGTTTTTGGGCGTTTTGAACGTAGTTCATCCCGGTGCTCCTGCGACCTCTTTTTAACTCATTAATCCAGTTGGAAACAGTGGCAAAACATGGCGCAGAGTCACCGTACACCTCGTCTAACTCAGTTTTCACTTGGGTCGCATTCCAACCTTTGAAATAAAATGCTTGATAACCACTCAAAACTATTTTTTCTCCATTTTTCAAAATCACGCCGATACGTTGCACGGGAAAAGCGATTAAACGAAATCGCAACAGCCAATCACCATAATATTTTGACTGCTGGCAGTCGAAAAGTTGCAGTTCCTAACAGCGGTGGAAGCGCCAAAATTCGAATTCTAAAAAGCTCATTCTAAGAACTTATTGAACTACCTGTATGTATATATATATATATATATATATATATATATATATATATATATATATATATATATATATATAGCCGCATATAGTCAAAGATTGTTTCGGAACTAGATGTTTAAGTATGTTTATTACATGGTCGATACAGTTACGAAGTCGTTTACGGATAGTCAATTACAAGGATAAATCTTCAGGATATGCCTCTTAATGCAGTAGATAGGCCTCTGTGGACAATGTTAAATGCGCTTAATTCTGTCTCGTCGAGACTTCGAATTTCTATCAACGTTCCGGAGGAGATAGATAATCCGTGTTCAAAGTTCCAAAGCTTAATGCGCAGTTGGTTCGTATTTTCTTACGGTATAGGTCCGAGCTGCACTTATCTACAACGAAGAAATTTACAAGAGCTCGAGTTCAAATTAGCGCCCGAGGTGCGACGACAGAAGGTCGAGAATCCGAAACGAAAGGCACCACGCCGTTTTTTAGGAGGTCACACAGGAAGTCGGCAGATCTAGTGCTATTTGTCTACTGCGTCCTTGGTTTTTTTTCATTATAATGTATTCATTTATTAAGAATACAAATGGAGCGACAATTGTCTCCTGCGTCCTTGGTTGTTTTGCTCTGCAACTGTGCTCTCAATCTACACTGATGTCGCTCGTCGCGTCGTCTGCAGTTGTTTAGATCCAATGAACTCAGTCAGAGATGTTGCGCCGAGTATGTCGACTACCGGACCTGCACTTGTTGTTAGCTCTGAAACAGTCGCGCTGCTCTCATCCGAGTAACGTACAGCATTTAATGTAATATAACAACCCAGTGCACCACAGTTGGCTACTTAATGAGATTTTTAACAATGATAAACGATGAACCTGTCGTTTTCGTCGTATTTGCGCATTGCTCTACTCTCTGTAGTCCTGAATAAGTGTCTACAATCCGTGCTCCAATTGCGCCTGAGAAAAGAAGTAGTTCGCACATTGGCCGATAAGCCCTTGATGGGTCCGATTCGTGGAGCCAGAAATTCAATTTGTGTCTAAGCTTCGGAATTCCTTGGTTTGTCAGCCAGTCGGGTCCGCGGATCCACATTTGTGTGGTTGGGATTTCGTGTTAACGAACTGCCGTGAGGCAGCAAATCTGTCGGTTATCCCTGGACGTAACGTAATTGGAGTCGCGCGGAGGGTCCGAGACTGTCCACAACTCCTTCACTTCATCACTTCATCCGCAACGAAAATTCTATATTGATACGGATTGTCGTCTACAGTCCCGAAATGTCGCCATTATGGCCGAGCAGCTGAACCCCGTGCGTTTGCAAACGGTGGGTTTTAGTTTTTTCGAAATACTATATCTAACGGATTGTTGGGAACGAGAGAAGATGACGAGTTAATAACGGTAAGAAGGACCGGATAGAGGAGAGTTGGCGTGGCATATCTATGCGGAATTTCAGATTATTGGCCATCTACTACTTTGGATAGTAGGTATTACAGCGGAAACACTTTTGTAATGGAATATCCTTTGTCATCGAAGCTGGCATTGGTAACCACCACCACAATATCGAGAGCAGCAACAACAACAACAAAAACAACAATAACAAGAACAACAGCAACACAAACAAGAACAATAACGAGAACAACAACAACAACGCGAACAACAACAACAACAACAACAACAACAACAATAACAACAACAACACGAACAACAACAACAATAACAACAACAACACGAATAACAACAACAGTACCAATGAGAACAGCGACAGCAGCACCAGCGTTAGTGGCACTGCGAAGTTAGACCTGTGGCTGAATATGCCTTGCGAGCAGAGCGTGCTGTCGACATCAATTACTATCACTTCACCATTTTCTCGGTAGTATCAGTCCCGCTCTCTAGCTCTCTCACGCGCTCGCTCTCTCCCCCTCTCCCTGTCGAGTAGGCGTGTCACGAGAAGATCTGCGACAACGACGCGCTATAGAGATTTCCTCGGATGAATAAGCAACGATATACGCAGCCCCGACAGCATATTAAATGAGCAGCTGTACTCATATGTGTTCTGGCCATAGCTGTAGTAGATGTAGCAACAGTTGCTGTTGTGATTGATGTTGCTATTGTTGTTGTTGATAAGTTGTTGTTATTGTTAAGTTGCTATTGTTGTTGTTGTTGTTAAGCTGTTGTTATTGTTAAGTTGCTATTAAGTTGTTGATGGCGGAATAGTAATAAAAGCAACAGACTCCTGGTAGTATCGGCGCTACAGTAAACGTTGCTGCTTGTTTTGCACTCGACAAAGCGACCACAGACGTTATTAGTGCTGTTGTTGTTGTTGTTGTTGGTGTAATTGTTGTTCATGTTGTTGTTGTTGTTGGTGGTGGTGGTGGTGTGGTTGTTGTTCATGTTGTTGTTGTTGTTGATATTGTTGATCTCGTTGCTGGTGTTGTGGGTGATGTTGCTGCTGCTATTTTCGGCGATGTTTTTGTCATTGTTGTTGATGTTGTTGCTCATGTTGGTGCTTTTGTTGTTGTTATTGTGGTTAATGTTGTTGTTATGATGATAATATCGCGACGGGCGCGTCGTTTCGTAACTCTTCTTCGGGCCGATGATTCAAGCGATTACCATGACCACATCGGCAGAGGCTGTGGTAACAGCTGTTGCTCCTACTACTACTACTACTACTACAACTCTTACTGCTGCTGTTAGACAAGCATGCACAGAACCAGCTATGAAGGGCAAACAGCGTGCCAGAGAGCTAACCGTCCAGTACGTCCTCATATTGGGCAATGTTTTTCAAACGTACCGGAACGTGACGCTAGTCGTTAGCTGGCGGATGATATGTTCGTTGTTTTTTTGTTTTTCTTGTTTAGCAGTACATCGTCTATATAGACTGTAGGCGCACGACGCGACGGAAACCGCAACCCGATAGACACAGTCGGACTCAAACGGACACACTCCAGAGTCGCCTCTACTTGACTCAGCAAAGGTTCATTTAGCCTTCACTGAATCAAGCCTCTGACCAATTATGCTATCCGAGCTCAAAACCAGCAAGTCGGTGGGATGGTTTAACCAATATCGTCGTGCCGAGTAGTTGTGCTGGCCATACGATTTATCATTTCGGCTCTCTCACATCGAAGGGGAGCAGCGACGATGTCCCGATGAGACAATGTTGGACAGTTTAATTTGGCTGTTGCCATTTTCTGGTACAAAATTGCTCATTTTCTCTCTCTCTCTCTCTCTCTCTCTCTCGCCTTATTCCTCTTTTTATTCCTCTCTCTCTACCTTTCTTTTATCTACTCATATTTTCACATATGCACGTTTACGCACATACTAACGATACCTAGCCCGAGGCTTGCTAGTTGAGGCGGGCCATTCCAATTCTTCCCTTCTTCCCCCCTCGTGTGAAAAGAACCTAAATTCAAAACTACAAACGGAGCTAATCTTGTTTTCAACCCAAACAGCCGGTAGCTCGAGAAATCGAATAAGCAAACCTGCCAAAGCAAGTAAGCGCCGCTGCAGTGAAACGGAACCATCGTGCACTCGAAATTGTTCTAGTCGTCTGATGTTCGATATTTCCTCTGTATTTTTGCCAGTTCGTTTGTCTCCCCCGGGTCGCTTGATCTTGCTCGCGGACTCGCAAGACATAAGAAAAAGGGTCGAAGAAGCTAGATGGCTAGAACACGACAAGGCGAAAACTATGGACAAGATTGTATTGTTAGCTACTGATTCCGAGATATGAATAGTTGATTTTGCGACAGTGGCGGCCGCCATCTGCATATGATACGCTTTATAATACCCCGTCGAGCCCGGTGGCCTGATGCATTCGCCTGCGCCTCGCGACCGAAGGAAACACATAGGTTAGGCGCGGGTTCGAGCCCCACCGCTGCACATTTGTACTTATGGGGGTCCGTCTATGAAGCAAATTGGTGAAACCTCGAATGAGAAGTTTAAAACGCGAGTAGGAACAGTGTGTACCTAGATATCGATTCCTTAAAGAACTGCGCGAGATGTTTGGGATTAACGATAAAATGACCTCTAGCGCGCTATGCTAGATAGCCAATAGCATTCTTATGAATGGATGCATTTATTACTCGCTTGACATATACTAATGGCATGATCACCATACATTTTATAGCAAAAAATGACCACCACTATGTACCAATCACAATGCCACTGAACACAGAATTAGCCCAAGGGGAGTCCGCTAGCCCCTTTCTTTCTGTATTGTATATATCGGAAATTTCAAAATTGTTGAAAGAACTAATGAATGCATCGGGCACGCATCAGCCGAAGCCTGTGTATGAAACGATCGCTTTTTTGTGAAGAAGGGTGAAATGCAGTGTTACATTACGGTTACGAGTAGGATAAATCACTTTCCATCTCAAGCTGTGCGGGACTCGACCCTAGCGGGCGGATGTTTCTTCGCTGAGACTTATCCCCACTAAACGTACCTGCCCCTTAAACTTCACTCTCTGATGGCACAGATCTTCATAGAACAGTGCTATGGGCCATCTGGAAAAATGGCAAGTGCCCTATCGGGTCATTTGGCCGTGGTCGCTTAGGGATTCTCCCACCTGTGAGGCGCACTTTGTTCTAGGCCTTGCAAACTCGTTTGATCCATTGTTGCACGTTCTTCAGCCGCGTCGGCATCGTAAAGATTTTGTTTCTCCTTACATACTATGTGCTTTGCTTTCATTGACTTAAGGGTCGCCCTGGCCCACACGGCAGCCCCGAAAAGCGCCATTGACAATGGTACCGCCATCAGAAGCTTTCGTGTACGAGCCCCCGGCCCATGTATATTCGAAAGTATCCTGGCGATAGCGTTTGCCGCCCTGGATGCTTTTCCCGCAGCTTTTCTTATGAGGCATGAACCCGTCGTGGACGTGTCTTTTCTTTCCAGTTAGGAGGTTAATCTATTCTTGAACTAGCTGTGTACATTAGCGTGACCATGGTAGCATATTCAGAAATCAAATATACAGGGTGTTCCTATTTGTGTGTCCAAAACGCTAGGGTATGGTCAAACTCAGTGAGAAAATCATTTTTGCCAATGGGTGGAAGCCGGGAAAACGTTTTGTTTAGGAGTGAGGATGAAATTTATAAAAGCAGTTATTCTGTCTTTTTTCTCCTACATAGTTGTGCAAAATCTACGTTTGCGGGAGAACCAGTCAACGCACAAAGGAACCGATCATACCGGCGTGTTTGGCGAAACTTCTGCACAATAAAGTATACATAACTAGCTTGCGTAGCAAAAAGCGAATAGCCAGATTAAGGAAAGTCATAAAAAGTCAAAATGTTACGTTAACGCTTTTTTGTGCAACATCGTAATTTTTTCCATTGCGACCAAAAATGCACGTCCAAAAGACTACTCTTAGGCAATAGCAGATTTAATGCCCACTACATTCGTACCAAAGTGATGGTGCTGCGTTACGTAGTTGCCAAGTGACTAAGCTTTTTCGACAGTCATAGTTGTTATGTTTCACGTTGAAGTTTTCACGTCCAGAACCGTAGCATTTTGCCAAGACGTTTCCGCCCCCTCTTTCCATTAGAAAAAATTATTCTCTTGCTGAGTTCTACCAAACCTCAAAATATGTACCTAACTTTCTCATACACCCTATGCAAGTATGCATGCCTTCGCTTTCGATATGACTGTCGAAAATGCTTCGTTACTTGGCAACTACGTAACGCACCACCATCACTCTGGTACGAATGTAGTGGGCATTAAATCTGCTATTGCCTGAGAGTAGTCTTTTGGACGTGCATTTTTGGTCGTAATGGAAAAAATTACGATGTTGCACAAAAAAGCGTTAACGTAACATTTTGACTTTTTATGACTTTCCTTAATCTGGCTATTCGCTTTTTGCGACGCAAGCTAGTAATGTATACCTTATTGTGCAGAATATTCCGCCAAACACGCCGGTATGATCGGTTCCTTTGTGCGCGGACTGGTTCTCCCGCAAACGTAGATTTTGCACAACTATGTAGGAGAAAAAAGACAGAATAACTGCTTTTATAAATTTCATCCTCACTCCTAAACAAAACGTTTTCCCAGCTTCCACCTATTGGCAAAAATGATTTTCTCACCGAGTTTGACCATACCCTAGCGTTTTGGACACACAAATAAGAACACCCTGTATATGCGAAAATATGCGTAGATTCAGTAGGCAAATATGTTTTTTTTCTGAAAGCATCAATTAACATTGAGTAAATGCTAGGTTAAGCACGCCAATTTTGAGTCATAGAGAAATCAAAACTATATTTTTATTGGTTTTTAATTTATTACGTCGAAAAAGCTAGCAAAGACCGCCGCAACCTAGCAAAGGCCGCAGAAGCAAAAAGATACAAAGGCCGCCGATGCAATTTCTATGGAGCCATGACTGTAGCCGATTCGGTCTGAAGGGCCATGAAAAGGTCTTTCCTTTTACCACCGCAGCTGAAATGATGAGTATTCGTAGTAGACCGCAAACCCAACATTTTAACTTTCTATAGAATCGCGGGATAGAAACGCTTTAATTTAAACATGAGAACGCAGTGCTGGCCATTGTTGCGTTCCCTCTTCCTAGGCTTTTACCTGTTCGCTGGTGGGTATATTTTACGAGGCATCGGAGTTATTCGGCACGCTATGCTAATAAAAATATTCAGAATGTGAACGACTTCTTCGTTGGGATGTTAATTAGTCTATTGTAGCCAAGATTTTCGTTTCCGACCACCAGATTCGGCTGTGTACCGACCTCATCATAGGCTGTTGTAGGCTGTCGAGTCTGGGAGTATCGCGATCTATGCACTTGCATGGTTTGCTCTGTCCTGGCTTGCGCGTTCTAACTTCATTCATTCAGTCAAGCCCTACCCCCGGCCTACACCCGGCCGTCACAGGAAGGCACCCACGAGCTCGAGTCTAAGAACACAATGCGTTAGGGTGTTCCGAATTCATCCTGATGCGCGCACCAAATGACACTGTCAGACTCCGCCGCCTTCGGTAGCGACGATACAGCAAGCGCGATCTTTCCTATACGCCCCCCTCCCCCCCCAATGTCAAAGATTTAGGTTCCCATTGGTCTGTTTCGCAATCGTTCTAACGTGTCACACGGACGCGTAACGAGGAGCTGCTGTGGCACCGAACTCGTATCGTAGTCTTCCGTTTTCCCCGCCAAGTCATCTTATTTGCATGCCACAGCGTAAAGCAAAGGAAAACAGTGCGATCATGCAAATTACAATTTTCGCTACATGCTGACTTGAGTCACCCACACGTGTTCGGTGCAGGGAAGCATAGCGGTGCCGCCGACTTAATGAGTCTTTTTTAAACATTTTTAACTCTCATACTTGCACGTGTTACTCTATACACCTATGTTTAAATCGATATCATGTGTTTGTAGAAGAGCATCAAACCTCAATACCTGAAAGGGACGTTATCTGTTTCCTATCATCGCAAGGGAGGCTATAGTTACCAGTGATAGATTAGCCACCTTGTTGACTAATACGTACGAACGTTGTTTCCATCCCGTAGAGGCGATCCCCTACGTATCCGTGGCTATCGCGTGGAAGCCGGGCCAGTGAAATATGTCGCTGACCCACACGACGCTGCCTCTAGACGAGCCCTCCCCCTAAATCTGATATTATTAAGACCGCAAAGCAGAAGAAGGCAACTGATTGCACAGATCCAATCCAGATTACAGTCTAAATTTCCAAGCAGAATTAGTTTCGCCTGACGAAAACGTGTGTAACGTCGCAGTGAAGCGTTAGTTTCAAGAAATACGCAGCACACCCACGTAGAGCAGGTCTGACGACACGCCGTACCAAGCAGGTATAGGTAAAAAGGTTAATTGGTTTTGCGGGCGTGACTAATTTTCCACAATATGCCCCTCTACATAGTACACTTTTTTATGTCGAAGATGTCGGGAGTGACTGATGCACGTGCAACATGGACAGCTATTAGCGATTAGTGTAAGACTTACACGCCTACTAGGCCTTGGTTCTCCCCACGCTCTTAGGCTTAGGATCGAGTGGCACTTCGTCGACATCGCATTGTATATATATATATATATATATAAATATATATACGTAACACCAGTTAACCAGGCTACCCTGTATACACAGTGTTTCGAGATACCGCTTGACCATCATAAGCAGTTCGCAACATTTCCACCACTTTAAAACACATCATTTGGTTTTTAGCACGGAACTAAATGCAGATCTGTTAATCCTCTATTTCCGACTTAAATCCTAAACGCCGCCACTGTTTGGCGGGAAATTTAGATTGTGTGCAGCTGATAATAGTGTTCCTAAGCAAAGCAAACCGGAAGAGTCTAGTGGTCGGTTCAACTCGTATAATTCAAAGTACTCAAACTTTTTAATCTGCCCTCGTTTATATATATCTATATATAGAGACAATTTTTCTGTAAAATACTCTTAATTTTTATAATTGCCGGTAAATACCTATTAAAAAATTATATATATATATATATATATATATATATATATATATATATGTATACATATATTTGCGTACAGGCATACCGTCGAAATCAGTGCACTTTTCGATTCAAATCCTTTCCGTGCCGGGAATGCGCTCAGAAGATTGATGGGTAACAGAAGCCTATGTTTAAGTGATCACGAATATGTTTTGCAGAACATGAGCCTATGTTTAGTTTACGAATTTCTGAGGATCACTCAATCCCGATCAGAAATCTTGCGCGCGAATTTAATATGATGACGATCATATGCAAGCCTGTTCACAAGGATATCAGGTACAATTCCTATGTCATACAAGGCAGACAAATCCTCTCCGAGGCCGCGAAGTCCAATGGACTTTGCGGCCATTGGACTCGATGCAATTTGCTCCTCTCTTCTCTTAAGCACAAAGCAGTAAGCACATCAGTCGTCTTCAGCGGTCGGACAAGAAAATATCTACCGTAAATGCAAAAATCAATTGCAGGTACGACCGCTAAACTGCCCACAATCAAGGTGATGCCCGCATTGTGGGAAAATACGAATTCCCGCTCATTGTTCACGTTCTAAATGCAGTATCTAGCGAAGGAGGGGCCATGCAGCCGTACTTTTTTTTGGAAAGGCAAAACTATTACAATATAGATTTACCTGCCTGTTCGGTCGTGAAACCGTGGATACGTAAAGTGTCTAAAGGACTACCACATCTCTTCATAGGCAAGATAGTGATTCCGCTTATACAAGCCGCTTAGTATAGGAACAGCTAGCTGTTTGAGCATGTGAGCATGTTTCGCAGCAGGACGTATTTTCGCCAAACAGCCTCGATTTGATTCGTCCGTTGGACTGCTATATACGAGCCGCGATTTAGCGAGAGTCTAGCAAGTCTCAACGCTCTAACGTAGACGCGCTCACTGCTGCTATTAAGGAAGCGTTTAATAATACAGATGAGAACCTTTTGACAGGAGCTTGCATGCGGTTTGTTTGTATGCGGTTATACTGGCGAATAGAACTGGCCTTTTGTCAGGGGTCGCCCCCTATCGACTTATGCAAAATACACAATGCGACATACTGCTAAATTTAGGTATGGACTCAATAAAAGACGCGTCAATTTAAACAGCTGGCCCTGTATCTGTCGGCGTGTTATATCTAGGCTAGTGCGCTAGTGATGGTCAAAGCGGGGTGTCGCCGATTTGATCTCTGTTGCTGACTGATTTTTTTTGAGCGATATTCATTGAGAGTCGGGAGTGATAAACCACCCCGCTGAAGGCAAGTAGCCATACTGTCACAGGGACTTTTGGGGAAACCCTAGATACCTCAATATATTCGCTAATATTGCTGCTGCTCTAAGCGCCTCTGATGTAAAAGAGTACCACGTGTATTTAGGCATACGTGTTAAGCGAACGATAAATCCAGCCATCGATTCATCTAGGTACATACCCGGCAGAGTCGCAACTCGTAAAGGATTATCGATCTGTTTACGGTATTTTGCTCTTCTATGCGGCTTGCTAACCGACAGAAAACCAAATCATCGTATCCAAGGCAGCCACAATAACAATCTCTCGGCATCCACATATCATTCTGCTAACAGTGACCGCCATTGACGTGTTCCTCATCGTCGTCATCATCATGCAAGTATAGCAACAAACTGTGTTTTTGGAAAAGAACACACTTTTATCTTAGCCAACACACTGCTTTGCAATAAATTCACATCCTCTTCCGCTCGCTCGCTTTGTCTCGATGAATGATCTTGGCAAGACAGAATGTGAAAATAGAATAGAATAGAATAGAAAACTCCTTTATTCATGTCGTAAAGGGTGATTGAAAAAGACTGGTCGCAGAAGGGATGTGCTCAGTCCTGTTGTGAATATCTCTGGCAAACGCGCCAGGCGTACATATTGTTTATGTGCTCCGTTCTTGCAACGCATCTGGGCACATACATTATTTGGCTTCGGCGATTGTTTGGCCGCACTTCAAAAAAGTGATCGATAAGGCTCGCACCTATAAATTGAGCTAGAACACGTTTGTCATTGTTCCTGAGTGTGTCCATTAAGGGCGGTAAAACAATGCCATTCGGCTTAAGGTCACATCTTCTACGGAGTCTCTTAATAATACGGGAGATTTTTTTACTGGCTTGAAAGATTTTGGCATCAGTTACGTAGACAAGCTTGCGAATGTTGACGATGTATTTGTGTCTATACATCGTATGCGCAGAGAACATTTTGAAGACATATATATATATATATATATATATATGTTGAAAACGCTATACACGTTTTCAATCGAATTCAGTCGAGCATACCATGTACTTGTAGTAAAATCAATTATAAACACGCGAAACAGACCTAGAAAACAAAGCCATTGAAGTCACACCGTACACTTATAGACCAGCTTTCACATATTGCTTAGCCTGATCGAGAACCTCGCAAACACTGAACGTTCTTACGTTTACATCTGCGACTTCAAAGCCACCTCAATCGTAGTTGGCGCAAGTTTGTCGCAAAGAAAAACACAACACGTCGAGCAGCAGCAGCAGCACCTCGCAGTGAGTGTCTTGCATCGAACGGCAATTCTAAAGCCGTTCGGCCACAGGCTTCGTTCAAGTGACGCTGCCGCATGACGAAAGACTCTCTGGCTTTCAGCGGAGTAGCTATCGATCATCTCCTAGTGTTGCGATGTTGGGGGGGGACGTGCGAGGTTGAATGACTTCCTCGCCGTGCGTGTTGTGTATTGGGCAAGGGGATTCTCGAGCAAAGCGACGCTGAAAAAGTTACCTACGCGGGGGCGTCGTTTCGTTGCAAACTAGCCAACTCATCCATATACACGTCCCGACATATATACATGCATATACAAATATACATAGGCAAATACACCGACCCCGCCCGTATGCAAACGCGCTAACGGATCAGCCTGTGCTGTTTTCGTTGTTTCTTTTCCAAACGGTCCGCCATCCATTGTTTCCAACTTGCTTTCGCTTGGCCTTCGTTTGGCCTTCTTCTTTGTCCGCCTAAACAGCCAAGATGTTTGTTTTGCATTGTGGTAGGATTGTTTGCAAAGGACGGCGGTTGGTGTTTTTTGCAACCAATTCGATGCCCGCAGTTATTGCAAGGTTCTACTTAAACTTCAAAAGCACCCTGTCTGAGTAGACGTATCGGTTGTGCCCTTCATCGATGCATTTGTGGTGCAAATCACAGAATTTTTGTCAGATAAAAGCTAAGGCTAAACAAAAAACAACTACCAGTAGAACTCTTAAACAAAGTGCGAATTCCAGCAACATCTAATCTATAAAGGAAATAAAGATCTCAATGCAAAAAGAAAGAAACTTGTATTATGTAAAATCGACAGGTGATATGTGGACAGCGACAGTGATTAAGTTACTTTGTGATATGGCGAGGCGTGCACGTTCGAGCAGCATTAGGAGAAAGAAACGAATGTCCTGATTTCAATGAATGAGTGGCTGAAAATTCTTTAGAAAAAAACACATTTTTCACTGCCACACAGCGAGTGATTGCCGTTTTCCCTAAAGGGAAATGTTGATAATAGTGGATGTTTCCCTATGCACATGGCGTTTATCGCTACTTTTTCGGGGTTATCGGAAATTGAAACTTGCGCCCGTCTTCTCTTTCAGTCGAGATTCTCGCATCGCTTCTCTCTCTCTTCTTCCTTTCGGCCCCTTCGTCCAGTCTCAGCTTTGGTTCTCTGTAGCTATGAGGACATTAGCTATTAACGTAGTCGTTCATTTGATTTATGGACGCCTTTTCCCCTAGAGGTACGCGCTTTTGCCCGGCTCGTCCGCGATTACCCCTAATAGCCACTTTATCTGTCGTAATGTAGAGGATGAGGAAGAGATGTAGAAGCTAGCGGGCAGCAGCAGCAGCTAAATAGGGGCAAGGAATAAGCCCCTAACTCGTGCCGTCGCCGCTTTGAATTGATTACGGGAAGGTGTTGGCGATGGTGGGCTGGGGGTGGCCGTTCCAGGGCCCGTAAACGCTGAAGTTGACTGCGGGACCAGCAAAGAGATGACTTTGGTTCGACTTGAAGACTTCGACTAGCACGCGTTTTAACGTTCGCCAACCTTAGGCAAGAAAAGCAAAATGTTTGGCAAAATGGGGGTTTTGAATTCGTTAAACAGAACCTTAACCCGTGAGCTAAATTTAAATTGATCTAATCTTAGTGCAAGTGGACGTTTTTCGACGTCAGCAAGATACTGAAAAACAATGGAGCAGACTATATATTGCATGTGCAATAACACGCGTTGCTCTCTTCCGCTTGCTGAGTTACAGCTAATGTTCTACCCCCCCCCCACGCATTTTGGTCTATGTGGCTATTACGTTTGTTTTTTTTTCTGACGAACTAACGGTCCGAATGTATGCATGATCGGGCAAGACAAATAGACTCTGTTGTACTCATGAGGACGCTTCAAATAAAGGTAGACCGCTTACCACAGAGATCAGAAGACTATCGATTATCATCTAGAAGGTATTCGAGTGTTTGAGAAAATTTGGAGGATGCATGCTGGCATGCCGTAGGGATATGCTGTACTTTTTCAGTCAGTCGCCACAAAATGATATGGCGCAGTGGGTTGCTACCGGGTCGTCTGTACTCGTCCATATTCGCAAAAGAGCCTGCATAGAGATGCTAGTGGAGAGTATATGGAGAAGATTTTGCAATCTTAATAGATAAGGGAATTATTGCATGTCTGGGGGAGCTTGACGAAGGTCGTTATATCTTTATCTTTAATTATTGTCATTAACTAAAAACAACTGTAAATGCGTACATTTCATGCATGCATCATCCTCCAAATAACATCGAAACATGCTAGTTTCTTCTTAGAGGATCGAAGAATCATACAGAAATACGTTGCGTGGCACTACTCCCACTCGCATTATTTGTTTTCTATTCCATAAGGAAATAATGATTTCTAAACGTTTTTGGTATATTTCAAATTCGGAAGCTTTAAAAACAAGCCGGATGCTCTCACAAAAAGGATTTGCTACGTACTTGTTTGAGTACATATCAAGTGAGCTCCAGGGTCTCTTAGCTAAGTGTGCACGCTACATTTATGCTTAGAACGGGCATTTCGACATTCCTTGCTATATTGCAGTCTATAGTATAGTCTAGTATATTTATAAAATAATATAAGTCTAAGAAAATACGCAAGCACCTTGCTCTAAGCCCCATTCCTAAGTGCAAATTATGTTTCATCTGGCTAGCTAAAATTATCAAAAGCAAGCGCTGCTAAATACGCCGTCCCGAAATCTTTCGCTAAGTAGTCTGGTGTTTCAATCTGCCGTTTCTAAAATTTAGCTAAGTTTACACTACCAAAAGATTATCCCAAGCATAGCTACACCTTGGTCGCACGCAGGTGCTCACACGTATGTAAGTCATCAACCGTAAGCAGCACCCTGATCTACTGTTTCACAACCTGTCCATGGCGAAGTTAAAAACGTTAGTGTTTTCGAGGTGGCTCCGAAGAAACGCCTACTGGTGTTAGCAGTTGCAAATATACCTGCCATTTGGGGAACAAAAACGAGTCGATCCACCGCTGGTTGCCACAAAGCATGTCCACCTTTTACTGTCAGCTGTTGATGGCTCTGGGTAAAGCGGATAGTACCTCTATCGTGTGGGCAAGTTGCCACTAGATTTCACTAGAATCTCTTTTACTAAAGACATATGAAACTCGCCCAGACGAAACGTGATCAAAAACGCAAGTGTATTAAATTTCAGATACAAAGTATATCATGAGTAAAAACTGACCAACTTTTGCGTATAGCCAACAATTTCGCTTAGGCTAACCGCCCGTGGTAGGGAATAGGTAATTCCTGGTTCCTTTAGGCGGCCTAGGTGTGCTGGGCGCGGTCAGCGTGGCGGCTGACCCACGATCGTGTCGTTATTGACCCAGGCGGCGAACAGGGGAAATCATTATTGGATAGTGATGGATGGGATGCTTATAACGTTGAACTTCAAAGGCCGACGAATTGTCGTCGTTGCTTGATTCTCCTCCCGATGATAGGGCTAACCAGTGCAGTTGGACAGCCCACCTACCTAGGAAAAGCGACTAGCATACCTGATTGATAGAGCACCTTCTGTTGACGATAAGCCAGACATCGAGCTGTTAGTAGGAAGCTGGGGCTTAGTTATACGCTCATCCTGTCCGTGAATTAACACAGTTTTGCAAGGCTGCGGTTTGATGCTACCCTGGTCGAGCCCCAACGATGTCGTTCTGGTGATTTTGTGGACACATTGGCCCATCATGGCCTGTCAAGCGCCTTGAGTGCAGGCCGACGAGCACGTCACTCGCTTAAATGACATCTTAGTAGGGCACTAAAATCTGCTGGCTTCCTGTGCATTCAAGAACCCTCGGGTTGCTCGGGTTCATTCAAGAACCCTCGGGTGCTTGTTTTAGACGCAACTGTAACCGACTATTAGCTTTTAATGGTCCGTGCAGGTGCGGACTTCCAGGTTAGCTGAGGGGTAACAATACAGAAAATACTCTAACGTTGATTATCTGCACGAATTTTGTTCGTTGGCGGTTGGGACTATAGGAGCTGCAGGCGTATATTACGCTCAAGCTGATTCAGCGCGTGGGGTAGAAGCCTTGATCATTTGGCGGGAGACTCGAGAGCATCCGAATTTTTCCGTCAGAGGCTATCACTTGACTTTCAACGAGAAAATGCAGCGTCGTTCGGGGCCCATTGTTGAACTGGGCTAATCATTTGGGTTAGAAAATGTGTGACCACACGTTCGCGCGGAGACAACTGTCCACTCCAAAGTGTAACATAGCGATGCTATATAAAATAAGAAAAACTACATTTAAACTTATGCCGCCAACAAATTATCAAGCTTCAACAGATACATTGATCATTCGCGTTAACACAACTTGCCTGAGCGAATGACGACGATAACAGACATTTATCCGTTTTTATTCGGCACTAATGATACGGCGGCAATGACATCGAGCACACGACAAAACTGCGACTTCGAAAATGACCTATCTAAACATAAGGTGCACCGATTATAGCCTTCACTAGAAGTGCATAAGAGAGATGGGATTATGGACCAAGTGCTGCAACAATCAATGTGTAATTTACTATTCATTTAAGATTACTTTTACCGAAGCCCGAGAGGAGGCCCGCTCCGGCGACTTTGCTAGCTTTGATTTTGGCATCGTCACGATGTTGAGCACGGGCGACTCCGCTACAACCTACGTAGCTCTTTTTCTCGCAGGACTTTGTGTGGGTGGACTTCTAGAAATAGGTCGATAGCGGCCATTCGGAGAGGTTTGGAGAGAAATGCCGTACGTAGCGCAAATTGCAAAGTTGGTATTCGCCCAGTGTAACGACGCTGTATGTGCCTCAAACGAAACGAAAGCAGCAATCGCTCGACGCCGATGCTCATGCATGCATCAAAGCGCGCATCCAACAGACAGATTCCACTAGCGATGTTCTTCCACGTAGGTTGTGCTATGGGTATTTTTCGTGCAAGCTTCTTCTTATGTATGCCGAATTTATTGCCGGTCAGCAACCGAGCTTTGCGGTCGGAATCCAGCTTGCCCTTTTTTTGGCATACAGTGATACAGAGCGCAGAACGCGAAATTCTCTGCATTCACGCCGTTCCCCAGCGCAGTTACTTGGCGCTGGCAGTCAAACAGGGACGTCCTAACAACAGCCGTTCATTTTCAGACAAATCCCATCGCAAATAGTGCAGTTTCTACCTCTAAACGAGGCGGAGAGGCCACCGGCATCCGCAGTACGTTAACTGTGTGTTCGAGCGGTTTCGCCCAGAGACTGCAAGTCGCGCAATACGCGCAACATTTTACGAATGCGG
>QVRM01003513.1:0-32412 GCA_003439945.1 Dermanyssus gallinae | reverse complement strand
TCCCCTCTTCATGATCTCGTTGAAGAAATCACAAAGATGGTTTGCCAAAAGTGGCTCAGACTGCACCCAGTGCTCATAGTACACTTGGTCTGGCCCCGCACTCTTTCCTCTCGGAAGAGAGTGCAGAACCTGACGTACTTCTTCTACCTCAAAGGGCAGATTCATAGTATCCTGATCCAATGTGAGCGGGTGCTTAATCATTGGAGCCAGGCGTACCGTCTCGCGGTTATATAGAAGACCGGTCAGGTGACTCGTTACCTGTTCGTCGCTGAGCAGGTGGTTCGCCCCCTACGAGGCCGTACGACGTAGGCTGAGGGCTTGCGCTCCGCTCTTTCGAGCAGTCGGATTTCCTCCCGCCTAGCGTATTCACGCTTGTGGTCAAGGCATAGCTTTATGTAAGCTTTTCTACTATTGAAGTAGTCAAGCCTGCGTCTGGCTAGCAGCTGTGGTGGTGCCTTTACCCTCGCTTGGCGCAAAAGCTCGAGCACCCCACGGTGGGCGAGATAGCAAGCCTGAGAAAACCACTGTCGTGATCTCCTCTGCCCCGGTCTCTTCCACCTGACTGCACTTCTCATGGTTCTCTCTAGCAGTTCACAACAAGTATCCACATCACAGCCCGCCTCGAGGCTATCAACCTCTAATAGTGAAAAGTCAACACGCCTCGTGGCAACCAGGTGTGGGTCGCCTTGCTGCTTAAACCAGATATCTGGAATATTTGCGACTGCTGACACCGGTAGGTGCTTCCTTGCAGCCACCTCGAGAACATCGAAGCTTTCAACTTCGCCATCGACAAGGTTGTGAAACAGTAGGTCAATGGTGCTGCTTCCGTTATGACTTATATACGTGTGGTCTTCGCGTGCATTTGCACATCTCAGACCAAAGTATTCCATCAACTGGAGCAGCACCTCTCTTTTATCGTTAGTAGCCCCACCATCAATACGGGCATTGAAGTCGCCACCGACGATGGTTGGCATAGACAGGTCGAGCCCTGATATACCGGAACTCACCGTGTCAGCGACCTCTGCCGAGTCAAGATGTGGGGGGAGGTAGAAGACGGCTATGTTCACCCTCATAGACGAGAGACCCATAGAAATCGTTCTTCCTCACACATTGCGCCGGCGGTAAACGTTTATGTAGGTAGATTGATAATCCACCCACTGGTCTACCACGGCCTCCAGCAGGTAGAACTGCCAGCTGGTGGAACCCTCGCATATTATTGATATGCAGTTCCTCCCGCTGGTAGGGTCTCCGTAAGGAGTGCAATGTCCACCGACGTAAGCATGTCAACTAGGTCTATTGCTCCTCTTAGTCCCTCACAGTTCCAAAGAAGCAGCCGCAGAGACCTAGTAGTCTCCACGTTAGCATCTCTAGATCTGTTCAGTCACTTGCGAAGAGCTGGACCGCCAGGCGCGATAAAGCTTTCCATAACCATTTTCTCGTAGGGAGCACCACCAGCCCAACGACGAAATAGGATACCTTTTGGCCAGAACTCACTCTTGCTGCACTTTGCGTACTCGCCGTCACCCAGCACTACACAGAACACGGCATCATTTCCCTGCATTCGCATTTTGAATACTGCCTTTACACAAATGCTCCTGTTAACGAGCCATGTGTGTAGGTTGACAGCTGACGTTTTCGCCGCCAGCCGTGCTACTCTCAGCGCGCTGAACCTGCCTGGCCCAGCATACACTTCAAGATCTCCTACACCATCAGCTGCACTGCCTTTCTGCATACGATGCTTTGTTTTGCCGCTCCTCCTCCGTTGGACGGTGACAAAACCATCGTTGTCTTCCTCGTCTTTCCTCGCCTCTGCGGTTGTCTCCGTTGGCGACGCTGCGGCCGCTGCCGCTTCCCTTGCCGTTGGCGTGTTGTCATCCGTCGGCTCATTTTCTTCGAGGGTAGTGGCGGTGTTGTTGTTGCCGCCGCTACTGCTACCGCTGCTGTTAAGACCAGCTGCTGTAGCACTGCGCTTAGCGCCGCAGAGACCGGCCTTGCCGTTCTCTCCGGTGGCGCTGTCGTCGATCGGCTTTGTTGGTACAAGCAGATCTCCGCCTTCCGTCAACCGTGACTTCTTGTTCTTCCGCGCTTTCCGTGTTCCGTCTGTTTTCTTCACGCTAACTTTTTCATTTAGCGTGGAGTTTAAACACCCCTCGATGGTTTCGGGGTGCGCAAGTTGCTTCAGGGGAGCCGCTTCATTGCTGGCGACTTGTCGCTGGAGCTCCGTGTGTGATGCCCACAGCTTCACTAAGTTCCACTGTAGCACACACAAACGTTCTTTCATAAGGACAAAGTTGGGTTCCACTGATTCACAGGACCCGCACGACACGAACTGTGTGTCCTCGGGGGGCACGGGGTTTAGGCACCCCCCGTGAAACACAGTAGAGCAGCCTTGGTTACAAATAACCAGTTGTTCTCCCGTTTTAAACGGGAGCGAACACTTTGCACATTCGAACATCACGGTAGCAGACGACACACCATGAATTATCGAAACCTCCCAGAACAAAAGAAGGGCTTACAGACTGATTGCCCTTGCACGCCAGCTCCCTTCGGACTTGTTGCCGAGGAAAAGGTGGGAGAGAAGACTCGGGAGAGACAACCTTTACTTGAAGGTAACGGTCTTCCAAAGATGTCCTTACTTATTACATCGTGCGTGTATGCATATTTAGACGTTTAAATTGGTGAAGGCCTCCATTATTAAGTCAATGCGCTTCATGGCTCCTAGATTTTCGAGAAGATACTCATTGGTCAAATCTTGAATGTTTTAATGTCTCAGAACTCTTAAAACGAGGTTTTACTAAAATATATTGCTCAACAATAACTCCAATGGATCACTGATTATCTTACAAACAGGTCATTCTGTATGAACGTAATTGCCCCGAAACCTTTTTATTTCGTATGTTTATTTTAGATATTAAGGTATAACCCTTACAACGTCACTCTCGAATTATACGCTGACGTCACTTACAAATTATACGCTGAATACGAATATACATTAAATAGCGAAACTATTCTTATTAGTCAGAAGCGGGAAGGTGCTGAGCCGTAATGAAAATGGAGTTTGTTGGGCTTTTTGCAGTAAAATGTTCACAATTAAGAAGGATAACAAAGAAATTTAGTTAAACAAGGCTCAATCTTATGCATGTCTACATTTTTGGAAAGTTCAGTCAGATCTGCAATTTAGATGAATAATAGAGAATCTTATCAAAATGGGGTTTGGCTTTACGCATAGTATTCCTTATAGAACGTTGCAACAGCGGTATAAATGTTCACTGCCACAAAACTATAGAATTTATTAAACGCTATATAATATAATAAAAAAAAGCGTATTTACATTATTAAACTAGTAGTAGAAATGCACATACCAGTGAATGGTCTAAAACTATTTAGGTAACAAAATATGTACTAGTAGATGTGTATATATATATATATATATATTATATGTGGTGTACCTGTCTAAAACTGACCTGAAAACATACGGTCCAAGTTCGCGTACAACGGCTGGTTTTCCCTTTAGTAGATCATCATAATTAGCTAAATGCAAAGAGTCCAGCATCGATATATAGGGCTGGGAAATGTCGTCGCTACTGTAAAATCCCTCTGCACAGACCCAGGCTGCGCTAAGCGCCAGAATGCGCTAAGATATAGCTTTCATTGTCAAAATTTGTAGACCAACATTTACAGGTATTAAAACGACAACCGCCGCTGCACCACAAACATACGCAATGCAAACAGTAAATACATCGATCTACTTACAAGCTTTCTGATGCACTGAACCTAATGGATTAAAAGTAAAAGTAATAATTACGCGCGAGCTAGCAGTGACTATGAAATTTGCGATTCAGAGGTATAATAATGTAGACTTCACCAGAACTGCATTACGTAGGCAAGACCTTTAGTCTACTAGGTATTTTTGTTTAAAACGGGCACAGTGCGTGGGCTGCCTTATTTTTTAGGGGACCAACCTTTTTTTTAGGGAAATGCGGTTCGCGACGCCACGGCACGGCAGCTTAACTGGAAATGTGGGTTGTTTGAACACAAGCTCTCACGCACTGAGCCAATAAAGGAGTGAGATTGTCGAAAAATGCTCCTTAGTGTCTTGTTGAAATATAACATGTGGCATTGGGTCACTTACTAAACATTTTTAACTGCACAATGCTTGGCTTTATCACCGAAACTACAAGCGCGGCGGTTGACGACAACAAGGTGGGATCACACAAACGACTACAAACCGTTTAAATATTACCTAAATATCGTTGTTACAAACAAAATACTGCCATAACATTATGCGCTCACGTCTTTGTTTAGCCAGGCGCAAGAACCCGGGAACAATAACCCTATGATATAAACTATAGGACGGTTAAGTTACCCACAATATGCTTGGTTTTTCCTTTTTGTATTCCGTAGGTAGCAAACTATTTCTTATTAGGTTTTGTCACTTATATAATTAAGGGTCTGCTCGTCACAGCAGCTTGATAACGAAGCGTCCAAACAATAAATTTGTTAAATTCTGTGGATCATTGTAATTTGGCGAATATTTTAAACAAGAAACGTTTATACGATGTTTTTAGTTAACTTAAGTTTGCAATATATATATATATATATATATATATATATATATACAACAACCGTGGACAAACGTACACACATTTCTAAATAAGACCTTGCTGTTCAGGGTTCGATGGATTGGCTGAGGCAGGCCCACTAAAAACCTTGGTTGCATTGCAACCACAAATCGAATCATTCAATAGGCATTTCTCTAATGCTCATGCATTATTACCATTAATAAGAACGACATGAGGATTAAATAATCATTGATTTATGTCAACAATCACTGATATCTCTCTTATTTCAAGAGATGAAAATGAGAGTTGCGACAAGTAACAAATGCAACTATTGGATTGAACTTTATCGTCTGCTATCGAGCATTGAGCAGAGCATACAATTTATTTGCGGCTATATTCTTTCGGATGGGGTCCTTTAACGTCTCTGTGCTCGTTTCGTGTATATCATCGACTAAGAGCCTTTGGTCCTTGTTATAGTATGCGGAGTGGTTTGACTGAACCATTGTGTGAGCCTGCTTGCTTCGTTTATGTCTTCTAGATCGGATGGAGCTGTATAACAAGCTTATGGGTCTGACGTTGCAGCAGACACATCAGCTCGTTGGTGTTGCTCTGTTCTTGTGAATCGCCTTCTTGTTGATACTGTTGCTTGCCGTTAATTCGTTTGCACTTCTTCACGATGCGTTTGGCTATCCCTAAGCAGATACTCACGTTTCCGTTGTACTAATGAAAATGCCGTAAACTTGTCAAATATCGTTCTTAACATTCTTTACGAAACATGAGAAATCGTTTACTATATCGATGGCTACTTGTGCTCCTCGTTGTAGCGTGTCTTTCTCGCGCGTAGGATGGCTAGGTCATCCGCGTAAGCAATCGTCTAGTCGCCCTTCGAAAATGTTCAGCAAACGATTTTCTAATTGTGTCCCCGCGCAAAAGAAAGCACAAATTGTCATTTATATGGGGAACACCTGGATGGCAGCGCACGGCCTCGAGCTGGCTCCCGAAAAAAGTAAGACGCTTTTCCTTTTTGGCCGAAAGAAGCATGGAGACATCTATTAACCTGATCATAACGCTCTTGCATTTAACGTTATATTGGAAGTAGATGTCGCAATCAATGACAGCCCGTGGCTTTAACTTTTAGAAAGGTGACTACGAACAACTAAATCAAATCTATGCCAAATCCACTGGTTTATCGTGATACTGTAGATCAAATGTTCAATCTGCACATACATCATATCCACGCACCTTTCGACAAGTTTCCAACACGCAGTGTTAACCTAAATAATTGTATTTTTAGGAAAATAGGTAATCCCGGAACCATGTATACCGCTCAAGTTTCACAGGAGTATATATATATGTATATATAGAAAGAGAGAGAAAAGGGGAAGCTAAGACGGTTCTACTGGCGTGGTTGGAATTTCTAACGAGCTAAATCAGTATATTTTGTTCTTCTAGGCGGTACTCAAAAGAGAAGGCCAGCAAGCAAAGCAGACGTCGCGAGCAAGCAGAAACAGGCGGCCAGCGCCGTCCAACGTATGACGTCGCAATGCTTGAGCGCCACCAATAGTGCATCTCAGTCTGATGATCCATAGGCCTGAAATAAAATAAAAAATTAAATAAACACACACATAATTCAATTTTCAAATTAAATGTTTATTCATTATTAAATTTAAATTTCACAATGCTCAGGTTCTCGTAAACGAAATGTGTAAATGTGAAAAAAAAACACTAACATTATCTATTCACATTTCAACATGCCTCACTTTATGCGAAACTAACAGTTGAAAATCACTAGAAATTCTCCCATTCGTACACATGACAACTTTCGTCAACTAGTTTTGTCATCTAGACTATATAGAGGTAAAGTGTGAAATGCGTGATGCACACCGGGCGCCGTTGTTAGAGCCATGTACTGTGGGGCTCATAAACCCACTAAAATCTAGTCGCTCTCTTTGGCCCTTGTCGGGGGTAGCCGCAGTACTGTTTCTTCTTGAGTTTGCTTCACTTGACCACTCTTCTTGCCCTTTAGGCTGCTCGACTTTGTGTGGCGGTTGTTTTTGCGGCGGATACAGTTTCTGCGAATCTTCTTATAATAATCTAGGACTCGTGAACCTCAAGGAGCGCCTCTACAAGGGCCTGGCATGTCAACAGGTTCTTCAGTCGTAAGTTCAGGGACAGCAGCTCTCGCTGGGTGTCGAAAATGGCGCAGCTATTAGCAGTTGGGTAGGTAACCGAGCCGTGTTTAAAGCTTTACCATTTTATTGAGATCAGGGAGTATTGATTTTGCCCAATATTCAGGATGGACCGGCTGGATTTTATCCCATTGTTGACTCCGTTTGCTCAGGGTGTCTGTTTCTGCTGTTAATGTTCCTTCCGTCCGGCCTTTAATCAAGGAGTTTCCTAATGCCAGCTCACTTACTCTGAGGTCTCACGAAATTTGTCACATGATGCTGTCTGTTACTGATGCTATGAGACGGCGCCGAGAGTCGGTTGCTTGAAGAACGCCTCTACAAGAGCCTGGCATGTCAGGAGGTTTTTCAGTCGTAAGTTCCGGGACAGCAGCTCTCGCTCAATGTCGAAAAAGGCGCAGCGTTTATAGCAGTGCCTCACATCGTCAGCCTTTTTTGAGTTATATTCCTCCCTTGCATATACGGGGGGGTCAGCTTTAGCAATGCGGTGTAGCTATTACTGAAAGCAGATACCATGACCATTTAGCAGTTGCGCAAGTGAGTAGGTAAACGAGCCGTGTTTGAGGCTTAACTATTTTATTGAGATTAGGGAGTATTGATTTTGCCTAATATCCAGGAATGATTGTTTCCAATGGTTGACTCTATTTGCTTAGGGTGTCTGTTTTGCTGATCAGTGCTCCCTCTGTCCGGTCTTTCTTCTTGCCTGTTCATTGACTTTAAGGTCCCAGAGAATTTGTCTGGAGAGGACCTGCGTGGCTGCTGTGTAAGCCGTGCGGCTTGCTCGTGCTTTGTTGAGCGCCATACGTCTTTGGGTCTTGTTGAGGAGGCGACGTGTAGCTCTGGTAGTCGTGCATTCCCATAAGGGTGCAGCAAACATGATGCTGTATATTACTAATGCTACGAGACGGCGCCGAGAGTCGGTTGCTCCTATGGTCAGTGAGAGGATTTTTCGTAGCTCTGTTAAAGCCTTAACTGTTTTTTGCAGCGTAGCGCACATGAGGTGTTCCTGTGGGAGCCTAATCGAGGTTCACGCCAAGGTACTTGAGGTGCGTGTTACTGGATGACTTTTTAGGTGTAAGGCGCTTCTGACCATTTAGAAGGATTGCTTCTAAATGGTCGGAAGATATGTAAAGCCAGTTTGAGATCTAGCGTGCGGAGGTGTTGTCGGATATCCGAATATCCATATGTCGGCTGGCTGTTCCTTCAAGCAGAGCTTTGTCACGGGCAATAACGATCAGTACCAGATCGTCTGCGTAAGCAATTGACTAAATTCCCGAGGCATGCGGTACTCAAGTACTCCATCGTAGATTATATTCCACAGGGTTGATCCCACTGCAAACCCTTGGGGGACCCCGCGTGTGACTGCGTAGTCTACGCCTCCATATATAGATGCTCAGTCTTTTAGGTACGACGCTAGGATATGTCGTAGGTAGAGGGGGCACACCTTTGTCTCTAAGTGTGACTCATTGCTGATAGCCGAATGTGTGAAGTGTCTGGCGCAAAAACCATGCTAGTTTTCCGTCAGCGCTTTTTGTATTTTAATTCTGTAACTTGTCGTCTGCTAATAAGTGCTTCGCTGCGCCAGATAGGCAAGAGAGCGTGCTTATAAGGCGGTATGCTGAGGGGTCGTTATATGATTTACCGGGTTTCAAGATAAGGGTCAGACGTGCCGCTTTGCAAGTTTTAAGACAAACCCTTTGGTGAGGATTGTGCCCATTATGCGTCTGAATACCTTTGGATGGTCCTTTAGGAGTAGGCGTACTGTTTGCGGGGGGACAACATCTAGGCCAAGTGCTTCTTTTGGCCGTATGCGTTCGGCCGCGATTCTGATCTCTTGAATTAAGATTGGCTTGAAGGTAAAGTCGGATGTTGAGAGTACCGGCTCTGGCGTTGTAGAAACAGCTCTTTAATAGTCGGTCGGCAACTTCTACTTGTAAAAACGGCTGTGCGTGGAGCATTTTGTTACGCACGATCTTGTACCCTTTGTCCCAGGACCTTTTTCGACCTTCTCACACAAAGAGTACCAGTGGTCTTTGTGTGAGGACAACATATATATTTACATTCGCTTCGAATATGAGAGAAACAAATTATTAGAGAGCCCTGCTAAATTCAAGAGGTCTGAAATCTCTAGAGCTTCTTTAGGAACAGACACCAGCGGCTGTAGTCGTATATGCGACCTTAAGTTGCTCTTTAACTCGAGGGTTAGTTCGTTAGGTGACAGATTAGTTTGTTGAGTAGTTGCAGATTACCAGAGCAGCCAAATAATGGGAGATAGATACGCCCGGGAACCGGAGAGAAGAATCCTAATAGAAAATGAAATCCTAAGGGAATCTACAAGTGAAGGCCGATTAGCAACCACATTTAGCTTAGTTTTCCTACGTAGAATGACAGGCGATAAACCTTTAAGACACAGAGATATTCCTGATAGTTTTAAGTCTTTCTGGTCGGATAACTTGCATCCCAGTAGTAGATTTTTTAGGTTGCATACCCAGGGTATTGGCGCCATGAGACGGAATAACGGTTTGGATTTTAACGATCTTGCATTTTGAGGGATAGTTTTAGTTAACCACCTTGATTTCTTATATAAAAATATATATTTTTTTATGGGGGGTTGATGGTAATGCACCATCTCTTTTTATTGAGACATCCCGTTTTTTTTATCATGGTCGATTTTTAATTCACCCCGGCCCGTTTAATTAACCTTGTTTTAAATTAGGAACCATAAAAACCAATTTAGGAGTGGCCGGTCTGGGTCAAGTCATCACGTGCAAGAGCCATTGCCCAACTCAACGACGGAACAGGCTTCCCTTTGGCCAGAATTCATTTCTGCAACAGTTTGCGTAATCTTCGTCACGCACCACCACACAGAACACAGCATCACTATCATGTGTATGTAGCTTCCGAACTGCTTTCACAGTTATGCCCTTGCCAGTAAGCCACGCTTGCAGCCCGACCGCCGATGTCTTCTGCGCCAATCGTGCCACTCTCAAGTCGCAGATCTTCGCAGGTCTAGCATAGACTTCCAATCCGCTTATGTGATCTGTTCATGCATTCGATGTTTTGTTTTGTTGTTTTGTCGCTTACGAACCACAACAAAACCATCGTCGCCTGCCTTGGGTCAGCTGGGTCATCCTCCGAAAACCATCCTCCGGCCGTGGGTCAGCTGGATCTGCTGTCGGCGTTGTTGTTACCGCAGCTGGTGACGCCGCTGTACCACCACCCGGTGGTTCCATCTCAGCAACAGCGCCGTTCAAGTTGCCACTCTCATTACTCAACTCTGCAGACGCCAAGCTTCTCTTGGCGCTTGCGCGGTTGTTTTTGCTGGTCTCTCCAGCCAGCTCTCTCGTCTTTGCCTCGGTGACGTCACCTCCTTCTCTGCTGTCTGCTAGCTTTGCTTTCTTGTTTTTCCGCGTTGTCCGCGTTCCGCCGCATTTCTCCACGATCTTAGCGTGGAGTTCAAGCCCCCTATAAGCGTAAGGGGTGCGGCAAACTGTTCTTGCGGGATTGCCTAGATTTTGGCAACCCGCCAAAGCTTCTGCAGTGCCGTGTGAGTACAGTTTCACAAAGTTCCACTGCAGTTCACTCAATCGGCCGCACAACGTACCGTGACTTGATTCCTGAGTGTCACAGGCTCCATACGGAGCCGAGTGCGCATCCTCGGGGAGCACGGGGTTTAGGCAACCCTTGTGAAACACTTGAGCAGCCTTGACTGCACACCACTAGTTGTTCACCCGTCTTTAACGGGAGCGAACACCTCGAACAACCGAACATATATATACAGGGTCATTCATATCGTTATGTACTTATTTTAAGGTTTGGTAGAACTCGACAAGAAAATAAGTTTTTTTTCCAATGGAAGGAGGGGGCGGATAGGAGAGAGAGTGAAATTTATAAAAGTAGTTAGTTTGCCGTTTTTCTCCTACATAGTTGTGCAAAATCTATGTTTGCGGGAGCACCAGTCAATGCTTGAAGGAACCGATTATACTAGCGTGATCGGCGCTAATTCTGCATGACCCTGTATATAATCAAGGAGGTTAACTAAACATTTCTCATCTTATTTTGCCAGCAGTTCTTATTTCGCATGATTTTCGAGACTTTTTGCGAACATTGGTGATAAGACTGAGCCAAAAAAGGTTGGGCACAGGGTCATCGTTGTATGATCTTTCAAAGATGAGTCTAAGTGGCTCGGCTAAAAATAACTCAGCGAAGTAAACGTGTAAAATAAAAATGAAGATTAGTTACTACATTTGGTGTACATTACATTGGTTTACATTTAGAGAGTCTACACAAAGCTCGCCCAGTTAACACCATCTAGATGACTCGCAATGAAAACTGCATCCATTATTTTATGATCGGACTGAACGTTCCACAGCGTTTTATCACTAGCAATATCGTCACAAGTACAGTATCAAAACGTATAGCATGCGTTAATAATACATGTTTCAATTTGATGCATCATTCTATATGCAAATCAGTGGTGAGAAGATCAAGTATAGACTTTGATGAGTAGGCAGGAAGTATCGCATGAGTAGGCGCACGATTTAGCTTAGATAATCTATTTGCCCAACAGCAGGCCCAGGGCAGTTTTTTCGACAGCAGACGTCTATAATGGCATCAATATCGTGGATACGTTTCACCCTTTGAGAACTGACCTCCGAAGGAGATTCATAACAGCAGACAATCCAAAAGCCGTCTTGTTTGGAAACTAAGTCAACAGAAATTCATTAACTCTAAGGTAAGTGAATTTCAGCGTCTACAAAATCTAGCGCTTTTGTGACGAGAACACAGATGCATCGCCACGCAAGTGTTTACGCTCTATATTTATTTTTAAAACTAATTTCAGCATCAAGTATGATCTCATTAAACCATACCTCACATATGACAATAACGCCAATGTCATTAGCAAACAATAACTAACACATCAATTGCATTTGGTTTAGCAGCTGATCTAGAATTTAAGTAGAGACATTTAACTGGTCGCCGATATCTTCCCCCGACGGCTCTTTATTAGCTAACGTAGGAGACAGCCGAGCTATAACAACATCACCGTAAACCGCGATTTAATCTTCCCGGGAGCAATGCGACTAAAGTACGGCATTATCACGGTGCCGTGCGATCTTTTGGGTTGTTACAGAGCTTTCAACCTTCTCAGTGACGAAGGGACAAAACGAGGAATATAGCTGTGATTAGTGTTAAATTGCCACACTGCAAGGGATTATAAGTCTAGATTTAAGCATATTGTACCCAATCCCAATCCGGGCCGTTACATACAAAAACACACACTACACGGAGTGTATGGTACGTCAAATGTAGTAGCCGAATACGAAGACAGTAGACGGTAAACACAGCGAAAGCAAAAAATCAGTCACAAAACAAGGGTCCAGCATGCATTGCCTACTAACGTAACAGAAGTAAGAAGCAATTGAACCAAATCATAATCGCACAACAGAAACACCGAGGTAAATCGCGGCACATGCAAAAAATGCTTCAAAAAGGCGGATCCAAAATGAACACATCCGTTCACAAATACATGGACTGGGCTGATCAAGTGATATCAAGCTTGTGTATAGTGATAATAGTTATAATATTCAAAGTGTTTCAGTACTTATGTCCGATAGACATTACTTAAATTTTTCTGTTTGTGCGTAGTTGGCAGAGCTAGAAAAATACTTACATCTTCCGTCCAAAAGATAGGCAGCAATATTTTCGGCAGTCGTTCCGCTTCTAAAGATTGTAGTTTCATGCTGAACTGAGCTCGAAGCCTCATGTCAACTGTCATGCCCGAGCTCTGGAACAAAAAATAAACATATAAAGAGAACAAAACCTGGTTTATTAAATACGTTGCGTATACTGACACTAAGTTTAAAATACCTTCAACAATAAAAAAAGTTAATGTCTATGCTTTCGCCGAGGTCATGATGTAGCTCACCATTTTCCTAATTAGGCGGCCTCACATGGCCGTACACTGTGTACCTCACTTCCCAAAGAGACTCGCAGAACAGGTAGTGTCCGTTCGTTTATTGGGTTATTGACTAATAAGAACCAGATCGTTCTCCAGAAACATTTTGCATCTCTTACTACAAGGTTCTGTTGCAGCATCTTATCTAGGACCAAGAGTTCGAGATCGTCCGGTACGCCCGGCTAACGCAGATTGCGAATGCCCGTTAGCCCGGCCTTAGCGTTCCCCGACGTTTTGCAGCCCGCAGTGCCATGTGCACCTAAACAGAAGCTGCGTGTGATTCGGCAACCAAGGTTAGAAACCTTCGGTTATCCCCGACACTACTTCACTCCTTGGCAGAATCCATGCTAGGTGAAAGCATATGTTTTTGCCGCGCGAGATGTTTCAAATGTGCCGTTTCGGTTAACTCCGTATAGAGAATTACCCCACGGTTCTAATTTCGATTGAGTGGCGCCAATCGCGCCATCACAAGGTTAACACTCTTTATATTTTCCGGCCGGTTAGATACAGTGCCTCGCTCTTATTGCGCGCAATGGTCAGATGGTTGCAGTCTATCCATCATTAATCAGGTGTCGGTGGCCACGCGTTGTGAGGGCCGTGTCGGACTGCGCCGTGATCATAAGGACAAGACCATCCTAGCAGGGTCCCTTCTGGGTAGTCGATGTCTTGCTCATTGTCTCAGGCCAGAATGAAACCCCATAAGACGCCTGCAGTAACCCTGTACTCTCTGTAGGCTTTATCTGATTAACACGTATAATGCTTTCTTTAAAAAACAGTAGCGGTTAGTGGTTCTACCCGACTAGGTATAAAAGCTAAAAGAGGTGAATGACTAATTATATGGAGACACCACTGTTTGTTGTAAGTTTCCCTAAAGTGGCAGCGACAACGGCGTGAGCGTATATTCGACGCATAATACACACAACTAAATATATATATATAGTTGAGTAGCACAGCGCACAGCAGCATTGTTAAGTGTGTACTGTGTGTGAGTTCTGGCGGCGAAACAGCTTCGCGCTAACCGCCGGGACATAAGAGTGAGCAACCTAGGCAATAACAATAATATTAATAATAATAATACGAAGAGAGGTGGCGCTGCCGTATCGCTCTCTTGTGTATCGTGAAACATAATAAATAAGAATCAGTGAGTGTGAGAACCAGCGCATTTTCGTCTGTCATCACTTCTACGGTTCTGTTTGGCGCAACATATCTAGATAAAATTCAATTTTAGTTGGAATTTTATCTAATTACCCTCTTTCTCTTGAAATGCATTTTTAATTGTATCTGAATGTTTACCACCTGAAGCTAAGGGCTCGAAGTTTATGAAGGACGCTCCACTAGAAAATGTATCCCAGGTCCGATATTAGATAGATAGGTGATTTTGTAGGTAAACAATTTCAAACCATTGATTTTAAATTGGTAAATAATTTTTTTAAATATAAGTATATCAAATATGAATATCCGAAGCATTGCCAATAATAAATCTGCATATAGATCAAACACTGAGAGCATAAAATCATGTAAACATTACGTAGTAGATTTTGCTTAGACTATACGCTACTACAATACATTTACACAAATTAAAGGATCTAAATAAATGTAAGTGTCACGGAATATTTTGTGCCCAGTGAGCATATTTAAATTAACAAGTATTGGTAATGTGGTCTAATAAAACCCACAGCATGGACGTCAATGTAGAAGTTATGCCTCTTCAGGATTAAGGCCTCTGACGTTGTTTAGCAGCGCTGGATCCGCGTTAAGAAAGTGAGGTAGGCTAAGCACAACTGGAGTCAGGTAGATTCTAGTGGTGCCAAAGTGCGAGTTACACCGGCTCGCATCCCACGTCCCAGTTATGTGTGTCGGTTGCGCATGGAAGCATCTGTAGGAAACAAAGTGAATCGCATTACATGGCAATTTATTAAGTGTCTTCACTAAAAACACACCAGTGTGCGCTTCAATCTAAATGTGTAAGTAGTTCAAAAATGTTAATAGCCATTGATCGGATTTAAAAATATAATCCAGTCAGTAGAAGAAATACTTCTCAAATAGGTTTTATGAAAGTTAAGCTATTTGTCACATTTTTTAGAAAAGTATGAGAGATACAGCTGAAATTGCATTGCAAAATTATCGGAAAGCAGTAGGTTTTAGTGGTGGTGAGATCATACAAAAGCCCTTCCTGATTAGTAAAGCCAGGAGGTTTTTCGTAATGCATCAATCTTAAGGTGACATACTTATAAAAGATGTAGTGCGTTCATAGGTAAGATTTTTTAAATCCCCAACGGTTCACTAAACAAGAAAAAACGTTCAAAGAAAAACCCTAATCAGTTAAGTGAACATAGAACCAACCCTTATTGATCCCTTTATTATTTAAAGATAAGCGCACAAATAGTTATATATAATAGTAATATATAACTATTACTACTATTAATATTATTAATAATATTATTACTTGGCAACACTAAATGTGCCGTGCTGAAAACAGTCAAGAATGACACTTCATATTTAATGAACGGCCATAGTATACCTGAAGTGTCAATATACAAAACCTAGGTGTTTCGTTTGATTGTCAAATGAAGTATACTTCTCATATCGCCGAAGTTGTAAAATCTGCGTCTCGGCTGTGCAATCTCATTCTTAGGGCGTTTATCGGGCATGACCCAACAATGTGGGAGCAGGCTGGAGCTCCAGAAAAATATAAACTGCGTAATATTAAAAGTTATTCAATAAAGAAAATAGCAAGTTCCATTAAAAATGTGCACTCATGAAAAACTATTAGAAGACGCACAATGCCAGCTTTATGGAGTTAAAGTTTAGCTACAGGTTCAAGATTCCTCACGCATGGCCAAAACGGTTCTAGCTGCGTGAAGCTAACAGGTTGATTTGTCTACAAGGAGGCCTGTAAAATCAGCTGCTCGGTGGGACCGCTGTATGTATAGAGTTCCGCCGTGGCAGCCGGATTAACACCCGACCGGCGAACCCGCCTCTCCCTCCCGAGGTTACCGCCCTGCCCCCCTGCAGCAATCCGATCCACTCTCGGGGCCCACTACAGTGTCACAGAGATTGCCGAAGGGTTTACCCTGATCACTCAGAGGGATCGCAACAGAGCATAAGGATTACCCACTGTAAACCTCTGGTTTTCCAACACGCAGTCTTCCCCATGAAACGACGCATATTCCTAATGCCCTTTAGCTAAACTGCAACCGCAGCAGGGCATCCCACTGAAACCTAAAAAGCTTAGCAGCATATCTACAACAGGCGTACTGCTCGTCAGCAAGCCTAATGTGCGGCAGAAAAGGTAACATATTTATCTACGCGGATGACCTCATCCTAACCGCCAAGGCTCGAACCCCGAATATGCTGCAGAGCCGTGCAAACCAGTCACAGGGCGCACACGGCGAGAGAGACGGAGAAGATGCCTCGCCCTTCACCTCTGTCTAGAAGAACAGGAGAACGCACTCGTAAACAGCGTAAGGTGTCTTGGGGTTACCCGACAGGGGTCTCTGTGGTACTGAAGGCGTGCGGCAGGTGACGGAGAAGGCAATAAAGACAGCCAATTGCTTCAAAAGCGTCATACCCAGTATTTATGGGCCGCGACAGCTGAGAAGACAAATCATTATATTCGCAGCCGGGTCAGTCACCCTGTACGGAGCTCCGGACTAGCCCACAGACGCACTAGCCCACAGACGCACTAGACTTGCCTGGAGCGGGCCCTCTGGGTAACGCAACGTACAGGATGAAATAACGGGATGGTTAGCCCAGCAACGGCTGTTGTTTTTGCCGGAACGATATCATGAGATTAGAAAGCAGACGAGCACTACCTCTTAGAGATTACCCCGACTTCAAAACAAACGAGGAACGTCGGCGTACAAGCGACCTTTGGCTGGAGGGGTGGGACGTCTACAGCAGGGTGTTCCAGGCGTCAGCCTCCGCACTCTTCGCAAACATCAGAGACTGGCTCAATGAACCGGGGGAACAACTTGCTTAGGTCACGGCAACTTCCAGTCTTACCTGTTTAGGATCAGGAAGGCCCCCAGCCCCATGTATCCACTGCGGCGATCGACTCAAGATTTTCCGGAACATACTATGTTAAGGTGCGTCCAGCATGAGCGGAGTGCACGCACACCTACTCGAGCTCTTAAGGAACACGACAGACTTTCATCTACGTGACATAATCAAGAAAATTACGGAATCAACATCTTACCGATATGTGTGCGCAACCGCGCGTTTCAGTTAGTCCTCTACCAAAAAAATATGAACCACGCTCTTATTAAGCTCTTACTTTTAGTGTAATTAAAGACGCTTTTTTGTCGCAACCATATTTTTCCTCAGAGACCCCACAATTGACTAATAATTAGACTTGTCAGGTGCTGCATTGCTGCTAGAAAAAAATTAGCTGATAGTTGTGTGACCTAAAATTATGCGGAGTGGCGGCTTTATTGAACTAGACAACGAAGCTGTGAAACGCCTTCGTGGCGAACTCCTCAAATAGTCGACAGTTCGCTGTTCCTACAATTCCTTAGTAAAATCACTAGATAATGAAATTCTCTCATGCTTTATCGGTGTATAGAGGACATACTCATCAATTTCGTGGTCCCCAGTCTCATTGAAGAGATCGCTACCTCCGGCAAAGCGAGCGATTCGTTCGCCGTGGATAACGTACTGTTTTTGAAGATACAGAGACCACGGTTTGCAAAGCTGATCTATATGTAAGTACTTTATACTTTTCGGCGGTTCTACAAAAGCCAAATAAAGCTCGCCATCTGCAAAAAGACACCGCCAATGACTAGTTACTATATGTGCACCCTTGGCAATTCGAAAATTAAATTCGAAAAAATCCTTCAATAAAGGTACGGGAAAGACACTTAAGCGGTACTATGAGCACTTTACTACTATGCGCTAATATACGTGTCTGGTAATGTATAGTGTGTACTGAGGCTACATATTAGGTTGAGCGGGTTCACAGTTTTGTTTTGAATGATTAAATTAATCTTAGATACGCCTGACGCGTCAGAAAATGAAAGGCCTTGAGAATTACCTTCAGTTTTTTCTACCCAGTAACAAATGGTTTATATCTGTATTTAATAACATCGTGTCTACCTTCAGTAACCTAATTTACCCTTTTTAACTAGAATGCACAGCATTCCATGTTGTTCTACTCGACGTGCTTCCGAGGGTTCACAAATCATTCTCGATGCATGATACTTGATCAGACGAGTGGGAATACGCAAGGCGACAATTTAAGCCCATTGTTACTCATAGCGTTGCTCAGCGATCTGCCACGCTTCTTAAAAAAGTGACGTCCAACAGTAATTATCCTGCTTCACACAGATGACTTGATTTTATTTTGACGAATTCGTACTGACCTACACGCTGCGCACACTTGATTCATGTTTCTCGCTGAATGGCCTCGCAGTTAATGTGTCAAAAACAAAGGCTGTTGTGCTTTGTGATAGGGACAACAAGTGTGTGCAGATTAACTGCGATTTCACGGCGAGCAACTGCAGTTCGTGGAAGCTTTTGCTATTTCAGAGTAATTTTCTGATCTTGAGATGCAATCTTTCAACAATATCAATCATATGTATTTCATTCAAATATGAAGGATTTCAAAGAGTCGGTATACTGTATGTACATTAGTGGACCTAGTGTAGTGCCCTGAGGGGAACCCGACGTCACTTCAGCAGTGGAGGATAGACAATCATTTACCCTGACTGAAAGACCTATCGGTGAGGAAGGCCTTAATCCAGTTAATAATACGACCTCTAACTCCATAACGCGGCAGAATGTTGAGAGTGCCTTGTGGTTTCAAAGGCGGACTTTAAGAGCTAACAAACCTGCGCGCAATGACCACACAACTGGTGTACATACTGGATACAATCGGCAATTAAACCCTTGTCCTTTGTGTTTTGTGAAAGATATGTTTGTTTCCATTCTTCAGCTTGGCGTTGATCGGCGCCTGATAGTAAAGCAGTTCTGGTGGGGTGAGTAGATTGCATAGTATATCATCAAATATTGAAATACCATAGTCGTCTGCTAACGAACGTCCGCTAGGCCGATCAGTATGGCGCAGGGTATACAGTTTGTAGAGTTTCGGGGAAGTTTTTGTTTAAGCGAATTTAGTGGATTTCTATTTGCTATTTACGGGAGTAAATTCTTGGCGGTTAGTTGTAGTTACCGCCACCACAGTGTGGATCGAAAAAACTCATAATATTTGCACTATTCAAAGGATATCGGTAACAGGCACCTCTATTATCATATAAAAGGTTGTATGACACAAGGGATCAAAATTTCCTATGCACTAATGACAAGTGCACGTACTCATGACAGGAGAACATTACTCGCCATCAAATAAGCGAGCAGGATAGATACTTACTTGTGCCCTCTAGTTTATTGCATCGACTATCGTACCAGTGAAGTACGCTGAAAATTAAACGATATTAACATGTCAATTATAATCACACCTAGCCATTCTACACATTATTCTTTGATTTTGTTAAATAATACTATTGATAACTGTAAAACATCAAGTTGGCTACGATAATTTTACGACAAACAAGGGTGGCAACTTAAACCAGTGCCTTGAAAATAAGAAAAAACAATAGTTAAAATAAAGCAGCCATATTTAGGGTAGCCCTTTTCTCTAGTTTCGTTCGATCCGTAAATGGCGCATATCATCAAGAGCAATTAAGATACAATACGGCAAACAAAAGTACAAGTGATTCCTAACATTTTAGAAGAATGCAGTTTTTAAAAATACTCAACTGATTGTTCTCGATCTGGTAAATTTAATTGACTCTTGTTGTATCAGTATACACTTGGTGAATTTCCCATTCGGAAGCGTTCCGTCCCGAAAGGTATGCATACATTCCCTTTTGCATAAGACCGAATGGCCTAGCTGCAGGATCACGCTTGGCCAAAAATTCGTCGTAGAAACTGTATCCATTCCGCAAAAAGAAATTCGTTCCACAGCAATTTCACTTAAAAGTGCATAAACCTTCTTGATCTAGAATATATCACTCGACAGCAAATAAACATTTACTGTTTCTGCTTACCTCATTGAATAAAATTATGTGTATTGTCGTTTGCTGTTTTTGGACGTTCTTCACAAGTTTGTCGCACAGATCGATATGTCTAGTTCCAAATGCTTCGTACCATACACTCACTTCTTAGGCTCTTCACTGATCGATCGATGATATAATAATACACATAATTCCTATTGAAACTGTACAAACTGTATGTAACCGAATTTGTAGGTACGGCTGTTGTGTCAACGACATGGTCATTCTTGCCACTTTTTCACACTGTTGTCTGTGGAAAAATCTACTCAATATTCTTAGCAAACGTTAACGAAGATGGCGCTATTCTCCAGTATTAGAGTATTGGATTTTTACTCACACTGCGTGCAAATTTACAACAAATAACGTTAATGAGTAGCACTCCTAATAGTTATAGAGATATCTATAAAGTTAAAAGTTGTTTAGTGGCAGCAAAAACCAAAGGGATTATCGCGGGAGAATTTGCCGAAACCCCGTCAATATCAATGTTGGAATCTGCGCAACAATCATGCGCGACTCAATCAGGAGGAGCAATTATCCGAGACATGAAGTTGAAAAGTCCTTTTCGGTAAAGTTAAGCAACAAAACCACGCGCGCAGCGGTTGGAAGGCTCGGAACGGTCTGTTGCGGATTCAAATGTAATTCAAATTTAATTAAAATTCTAACGGCTGCACAGCTAAAAGACTGTGTTACCGGTGCGTCAACCGACCTCCGAGGCTGAGAGACGAGTGACGCAGGCAAGTTGGAATTTCGGCCCCTAAGTGGCGCTTTAGTCGGTGAGTGCCCTCGCCCAATGGGCGGTGCTTCCAGGAATTGGTCGCGTCCTCTGCCGGCCTCCTGCGACCAGTGTTGAGGCTGCAACGGTCCCACCCTATATAGGTACCCGTTGGGCCAGACGCTCTAGAGAGTCTCCTGCTTGGTCCACGGAACTGGACTGGATTTGACAGAAGATACGGACGGTAAAGGCGCATTAGGACGTACGAGTTTGAGCGACCTTGACGTTGTGTCAAGGTCAAACACGATGAGTCACCAGGGTGGGGACAATAGGCAAAAAAATGCCGGCGATCTTCGCCCCCTCGGGGCTGACGCAAAGGACGCCAACGCAAGGGAATGAAGGCGAAAGAACGGGGAAGACAGACGAGCGACGGAAGAATGGAAGGGAGCCAACCGAGGAGAGCTCTGGGGGAAGTGTTTATACACACTACCATCTCTGAGTGGTATGTTCACATCCTTGATGAAAAAGAGCGCTTCGATCGTCACAGCGGCCGGTATTCATTCGCGTCTGCCGGTCTTACCGCACGATGTCGACCGCGGCCCTCGTGCTCCTGTCGAAGATGCTGCTATGGGATCTGCTAGCAAGTAAACGGGCCGAAGGATGAGAGGATGGCAATCTAGACTTAACAACGGCTAGATCAAGGACAATTGCCTGGTGGCATGAGGAATGGGTCGCAGAGCAGCCGGGAGACCCTCGGCGGCCGCCCGCGGAGAGCTGAACCAGGGACCTAATCCCTGACCTGAAGGCGTGGTACGACTGCAACCACCGTGAGCTGTCTTATGGTACGACGCAGGTGCTGTCCGGGCACGGCCAGTTACAAACGTACATGGTAAGAATTAACAAGGCGAGTATCGACGTCTGCGCGTTATGCAGATCGGGTGAGACGGACGATGTCGAGCAGACAGCTCTGCGATGTCCGGCCCTCCAAGAAGCCAGAGACGCGGGTGCGCCCTCCGTGAGGGAAAAACGATCAAGAAGGTTGTAGCACACATGCCGAAATTAGCGAAGGCGTGGAGGGAGTCCTGTGCCCTCTTCGAGTCTATCATGAACTTAAAGGTGACCAAGGAAACTGCCAGGAGAACCCGTTTCATCAATAGCCTCCCATCCAGTCGAGAGGGAGCGCCCGTAGGTAACAGGGAAAGAAGGGGAAACAGGCGGCAAAGGCAAACCAGGCTTGTCACCATGGCTGGGGTGGCATGTCCGTCTGGATTCCCGTAATCCCTTAAAGTAATGCTGATGTTTCAGCAGTAAAAAACATGCGCTTAGTTACGTATACACGTAATTACACGCATTGACACACAACTCGCATAGCCCACTGCTGCTTGTTTGTGGTTCTATGGTGATTAGTCGGTAATACGTCTTAACCTAGTTACTACTGGTCAAAAAACAGTGGTAATGATATCATTCAGTTAAACTCACTACTGCTAAGGTAATTTTATTATGTCTTCAAGCATAGCCTAGCAGAGATGACACTCCTCCCAAGGAAAGTAACCTAGACAGTGTGGCGTGCGGATAACTTTTACATCTTTAAACCTATTCCATTGCATAGCAAAGATGCAAAAATAACTTACCCGGTAAAAAAGTACTTGTTTACGGTGGTACGCACGAATATTGTTTTCTTGCTCTCTTGCATAAAATCCAATCGCGTTGAGCCATCAGCGTCGAAATAAAGCATAATGGCGAAGTTTATAGTCATTAACTTGTCGTTTAGACTGCCGTTTGATAAACTTGGTTCGAAGAAAAAGGTTTCGAGGTGGTCAAACTAAAGAGAACCATTCCGAAATTCAATTTCCTTCTTTTCTTTCTTAGCCCTTATTGTACCCAAAACAAACGGACAATCATTTTAGCAATATGAATTAGTTTAGATGTTAAATTGCGTTATCGCATATTATCTCGTTGTTTTTAAGTAAAAAAAACCCTAGAGAAAAAGATTCTAAAGTAGCATAGGGTTAAAACAGAAACCGATTGAGCATAAGCGTTAGGTTGTGCAAGAAATTCCTAGTGAATAAATAATAATAAAAATAATAAAACAATTAATAACTTGTAACGCTTAGCTAAATGCGAGCTCATAGCCAAAAGTGGAGCCTCTTGCGAACGAAAACCATTGTAGACGCCCTGGCCGGTTCAAAGAGAATCGAGTTGCCTTTTTTTTTTGTTCTGGGAGGTTTCGGGAATGCATGATGCACATGCGCCACTAGCAGCCTGCGTGACTAGTGTGAGACTCGCAAACCTACTAAACCCGGATTCCTCCCCACCCCCCCAGGCTCGGTATTACTTTGGCATTACATCGAAGCCGTGGGAGAGGCGTCTCTGCCGTTCTCCTTCAATCAGCTCTATTCCTGACTATCATCCCGCATGTCTACCTGCGGTTGGTTAGGGGGATGCCATTTTGTAATCCGTCCTGTGAGGGTGCGTCGAGACCAAGAGGGCCTGGCTGCTCCCCATCCCCTCCCCCCTCCCTCGGCTCCTCGTCTCGACCACTCTCCCTGAGAGACCCGCTCAAACCTCTCCCGCCTGGCCGTTTCCTTGGCTGTCTTGAGTGTCAAAACAGCGTCGAACAAGTTCGTCGCCTCCCTCCATGCCTCCGCCGAAGTCATCATATGGGAGACCACCTCCTTGATGGGTCGGCCTCTCACAGCGGTTGGTGCTGCGTCCCGTGCTTCCCTGAGAGCATCACACCGCAGAACAGTATGCTCTACGTTGTCCGTTTCTCCAGAGTCGCACAGTACGCAAATATCGCTGATGGCTTTCTTGATCCTTGACAGGTAGCTCTGGAACTGGCCGTGTCCGGTCAGAACCTAAGTCGTCCAGTAGGAAAGCTCCCCGTGTCGGCGGTCATACCATGCCCTGAGGTCCGGTATCAGACTCTTAGTCCAGCTCCCTGTGGTCACACCGGGTCTTACCTGCGCCCATTCCTCATGCCAGGCCGATATGGTGGCACTCCTGGCCCTGGTGAGATCCAGACCTTCGTCTAGATACATTTTACTTCTTTCAGCCACTAGAAGGTCCCATGGCAGCATTTTGGCTAGGACCAGGAGAGCTTCGATCAAGACTGTTCGATACGCCCGGCTTACCCTGATTGCCAGCGTTCGTTGGGTCGACCTTAGTGCCCCCCTATTTTTCGCCGTCCGCATTGCTATGTCCCCCCAGACTGGGGCTGCGTATAGCGCCGTTGATTCGGCCACCGAGGCCAGGAGCCTTCTTTTCACCTCAGCCACCCCACCGACCCTAGGCATGATCCGCGCCAGGTTCAGGGAGACCCTTTGGGCCTTTTCGGCCACGTACTTAACGTGTGCCGATGCGGTCAGTCCAGTGTCTAGCATGACCCCAAGGTACTTTACCTTCTTTCTGATTTCTATCGGGAGGCCCGCCATCACGAGGTTAATGCCGGTCGTCCTCTTTCTGCCTGTTAGGTACATCGCCTCCGTCTTGTCGGGCGCCAGTTTCAAGTGATGGGACTCCATCCACTCGGACACCATTGACAAGGCCTCATTGGCGGCGCTCTTCAGGGCTCTTTCGGTCCTGGCCGTTATCATGAGTGCAAGGTCATCGGCTACGCCAACGTCTCCCCCATACGGGAGACCTCGGATCTCGAGCACCCCGTCGTGAGCTATGTTCCAGAGCACGGGTCCTAGAATCGAGCCCTGTGGGACTCCGGCAGTAACCTCGTACTCCTGCCCCCCTGCAACCAAGCCTCTGTCATCCAGGTAGGATGAAATCATTCGACGGAGGTAGAGGGAAAAGCCGTTCCTCTTCATCGACTCCACAATTACTTTCCAATTCATTGTGTTGAAGGCATTTTTGACATCCAGGAGAATCAGGAGCACGAATCCCCTTGTTTTAGGGGTCTTCATAGTCTCCTCACCCGCCCGTTTCAGAACCTTCTTAGAGCCCCTAATGCGGATCTGCCCTTCCGGAAACCGTACTGGCATCTGATAAGGCGCGCTTTGGCCTGAATCTCTGTCGTTTAGTCTCTTGACTATAACGTTCTCCAGGAGCTTACCCATGGCGTCAATAAGGCATATGGGCCGGTAAGCCGAAGGATTATTAATATAATAATAATAATAATAAAGTTATTATTATTATTATTATTATTATTATTATTAGTATTATTATTATTATTATTATATTATTATTATTATTTTTATTATTATTTATGGTAATGGTGCGCGTGGTGTCGTATTCTGACCTGTAGCGTATTGATCATATCTGAGACGAGCGCCGTCTGCTGGCGCGCTCCAAAATAACTAATACTGGCGGCTTCAAATGCTCAAGACGCTCGAAATCGGAGCTGTCGTGCGTACACTGCCCCCGAAGCGGGCTGCATGCGCGTTGGCGACGTGGCAGGCGCTCTGTAGTTATAAAATAATAATAATAATAATAATAATAATAATAATATAATAATATAATAATAATAATAATAATAATAATAATAATAATAATAATATAATAATAATAATAATAATAATAATAATAATAATAATCGTCTGCTCGCGGCTGTCGGGAGTAGTCACGTTCGGATCGAGGTGCCGAAAGTTGTGCGATTTTTTTTACAAATACAGTGCTGTGATCGGTGCAAAGTGTCTACAAGACTCTCCTAGACTTAGTGATCGCAACTAGGCGTGCGAACTAGAGAACAGTCGTCGTGGAGACTTCTTTGAAAGGCGAACAAGTGGATTGCGACGAAGATCATGTAGTGGAAACTGCTGCCCACGCCTCAGATGTATCACGTTTAGAATGTGCATTATCTCCGGCTGTCTGCTTGGTTACTAAGGACTCACCTCCGGTGTCTCCATATACGCCTCGGCAAGGGTCGCCCGCTACTTATTTGAACGGTAACAACTATTCGCCGCAGTCATCCCGCGTGTCATCACCTGTGTGCAGATGAGCAGGTGAGGAGAATCATAGGTGCACTGTTAAGTGTCACAGGTCGACGAGGGAGACGGCAGCAGTAAGAGAACGTCGGCGCCAAGAAGCCAGGCTGTCCGAGAGGATGGAGAGGGCGACGGGCAATGCCCCGATCGGAGGAAAGAGTAAGTGTGACGGTGAGCCGTGTGAAACAATTGGCGCTACGTCTCACGATTCTAAAGATGACGAAGGCTGGAGCCAAGTTCCAACCCGTCAAGACAAGGCAGTGAAAACAGCTGCAAAGAAAGTAGCCAAGGAAACTGCATCTTCAGTTACTCAGAATGTACAAAAGGCTGCTTCTACGGAGACCCAGCTGGAACTATTGTTCCACTACCCAGATAACCCTGAAGCACTAAGATTCTCAGTGTTTTTAAGATAGCCGTAGAGCTCAGTAAGCCTGTGCCGGGTGCTAACGCCCGAATTACGACGCAAGGGAAACTGGCGATTCGCTTAAAAGACCCAAGCCAGATGCTAACGGCGAAGGGGCTGAATAAAGTAGTGGTGTGAGTATACAGCAATGTCCAGATATATCCGCATTTTGGGGTCGAATCTATGGAGTTAACCCTCAGTTCACCGATGATGATATTTTGGAATGTCTTAAATATCAAGGCGTCGACGCAGTCAAACGAGAAGTATATGCCGTCGCGACGCGGAATGATAACGGAAACGCAACAAAAACGTGGAAAAATGCATCTAGAGTCCGACTCCGCTTTGACACCATGCCTGTCTCGGAAGTGCATATGGCCGGTGAGAACTACAAGGTCACATTGTGCGCAGGGTCCCCCCTGCAGTGCTTACGATGCCATAAGTATGGGCACAAAGCCTCAGAGTGTCAAAAGCGAAATGATCCCTCCAGGAAATGCGGTTGCGCCGGACACGAGATGTGGAAATGTCAAAATAAGGCTCGCTGCGTCAACTGCGGAGGTGCCCACGCATCCAATAACAACAGTTGCAGGATTAGGAAGGTATACAGAGAAGCCGAACGAGTCAAACTCTACGCAAAGGTCTCTGCGCGTCTTCCTGTATCAGGTGATTTTCCATCACTGATAAAGGAGCCACACAACGTCAGTTCTGAGCCTGTCGAGAAAACAGGCTTCTTACGCGGATGTGGTCCGACCAGCCACACAAAAACTCAAGCAGGTTTTGCATAAAGATGGCGAGACAGTACTCTGTAATCTCACGCCACCCGCTGCACCAAAAAAGCAGGCTGCTAAAACGAAAAAACAGACCTCGCAGAGGATGCCTGCAAAATCACAGTCAGAAAAGAAAAAGAGTTCGACAAATAATTCTTCTCATATCGTCACCGCGATCTTAAGAACCTGGAAGAAGATGAAACCCATGCTCTCAACATGGCTCGACGAGAACCCAATCATTAAAGGCGTGTTATCATATCTCGAATCTGAGATTGGTATCGCTTTTATGAAGGCTGTTGTAGACGGTACTGAAGATCCAGAGCTTCTAGCACTTCCTGGAGCTGCTGATCATTCCACCTACAACCATACAACGGCTTCTCTCTCTCAGACCCCATATGTTTGCACGCAGTGCGGTCGCTGTGTAAGAACCTCCAAAGGACTGAAAGCCCATATAACACGCCTCCACTCCCCGATTCCCTCTCGAAGTCTACCTGTCGGTAATAGTCCGGGACCGGATAATCTCATACCTTCTACCTCAGACCTTCAATCTGATTCGACCTCATTAGTACGGATTCTAACAAGTGCCCGCAAGAATTTAAGACTTGCCAGAGTCATACCCCGCGGAGCCAGAGAATGCTGCGCCGCAGCATACACCAAAGCATTGAGCAATTTTAACTCGAGGCTTGACCTCAAGAGCTGGAACCATCTCATGATGCTTCCATCGCTAATGTTTACCATTCCGCGTCTGAAAGATCAAGAAGTGACGCTGACCAAACTAATTAAGAAGAACGTAGCCGAAATAGATCTTAGGACTCTTCAGGTGTGGCCGACGCGACTGCACTCAGCACTATCGGCAAGATACGCCACGTAAATGAAGATGAAAACAGTATACGCCAAGCAGAGATGAAATTAGCAGAGGGTGATATCCGTTCTGCCGCTCGAGCCCTGCTGTCCTCAGACATAATTGCACCATACGACGCGCACACAGAGTCTGAACTGCGGGCCAAACATCCACGTTCCCCACCTGGCTGCCAAGAGCGCATAGAGCTGCTCCAACAACCGGTCGCCTTAAACCTTAGTAAGATTGACGTACTTCAGGCCCATGAGGCCGTTAAATCTTTTCCATTCACAAGTGGAACCGGTTTGGATGGTCTGCGTCCTCGACATCTACGTGACATGCTCGACCAGACGATTCCCTCATCTGAACGTCTACTGAACGAACTGAGTATCTTTTTGACTACAGTACTTAATGGTATCTTGCCGTCATTCTGTCTACCGATTTTCTATGGTGCAAGCCTAATCGCCCTTAGAAAAAAAGATAACTCAATTAGACCCATTGCGTGCGGACTGGCCTTACGAAAAATACCATTGTGACAGCGGTCTCTCCTCACCAAGTTGGGGTTGCCATTAGAGGAGGAGCAGAAGCCACCGTGCATGCTACGCGTGCCTTTTTGCAGGCAGAGGGCCCGACTAGAGTGCTAGTTAAACTATGTAGACTTTCGAAATGCGTTTAATACATTAAGAAGAGATAAAATGTTTGATGAAGAACAAAAGAAGGCTTCAAGGCTCCTACCGATTGTGTGGCAGGGCTACAGAAGTGCGTCAATGCTCGCTTGGAATACAGATGTAACCATAGAGTCCAGGACCGGTATCCAACAGGGAGACCCACTAGGGCCAGCGCTGTTTTGTCTTGGCATTTCTGATCTGATGTCAAGTCTACAGAGCCCCTTTAACGTCTGGTATTTGGATGATGCAATCTTGGGTGGTCCCGCGGACGTTGTGGCAAAGGATGTACAGATCGTACTACATACAGTTCGAGGAAACGGGAGGGCTAACGCTCAACGCCTCTAAGTGTGAGGTTACAGCGATAGGAGGCAATGCGCAAGAGAAATCTATTCGAGCGATCATGCAAACACTTCCCGGAATAATTTGCACGACACAAGAGGGCCTAGATATTCTATGTACTCCCGTCATGTGTGAAGGAATCCTACGGGTTCTTCGCGCAAAACAAGAAGCTCTTGTAAAAATCCGCCCACGCTTGACAAATATGCACCCACAGGCGACCCTTTGTCTGTGGAGGCACAGTCTTGGGTCATCAAGATTTAACTATTTGTTGCGAGCATCCCCGACCTTCACATATATCGAAGGCCTCGCTGCTTACGACGAGACTACTAGGGATATTCTGGGTGAGGTATTGAACATTAGTTTAGAGGAGAACTTATGGAAAAGAGCAAGCCTTCCAATAGCCTTCGGAGGCCTTGGTATTAGAAGGTCCATCGACCTCGACGCAGTGTGCTATGCTGCATCATTGAATCATTTTGGCTCTCTAGGGGAATCACTTGTTAATGAAGATGCAACAATCGTGTTAAAGAAAACTACTATGTTGGCAGATGCGACGATGAGAAGCCAACTTGACCCCGGCCCCCTGAAAGAGCACGTGAACCAACATTTTCTCGACGCTTGTAAAAGTAAGAAATCATCAAGGGATATAATGAATGACCTTACATCATCAAGAGAACGTGCCGTTTTCTTTAGCGGCTCAACATCCTTTCAGCGGGGGCTGGCTCCAAGCACTGCCCTCCCGCCAGCTTGGCACCATGCTGGACCCCAACTCCTTCCGCATGGTGTCAGCCTTTAGGATAGGCGCGTCCGTCTGCCAGCCTTTCTCATGTCTTTCATGCAGCCAACCTGTTGACTCTGATGGTCTACATCCTCTAAGCTGTCTAAAAAGCCCTGGCAGATTTACAAGACACGCGGAACTCAACGCCATAGTAAGAAGAGCCCTTAGAAGGGCAGGGATATCATCCACACCCGAGCCGAAAGGTCTTTATGGAAGTAGTGAGCTACGACCGGACGGGGTCACCATTCCGCTATGGTCACATGGTAAAAGCCTTGCATGGGATGTAACCGTTTCATGTACAGCGGCCTTGTCGTATCTACGTCACAGCGCAGTTGAATCTGGATGGGTTGCAGAACGCGCGGACTCTGAAAAACAAGGAATGTAATTTGTTGCTGTTGTAAATACCTTGTTAGCCAGCTAGTGTGCGAATACATTAAATTAATATGTATGCGCCCATTTAACCGCCTGCCAAGAAAACGACTCAGAACAAGAACTTTACGAACCCTAAAGGCGCCACGGCTTTTGGAGCGATGTATCACCGAGACCCTAGGTTGTTGGAGCGTTCATTAAAAAGTGTGTTTTTTCCGTTCCACAATTTGTTTTTGGACATGAGCACATATGTTGCCGTGCTCGAAAAGTAAGTTTATCTGACGACGAACATCAGCTGACACGCTTTGAGGGAGCCTGAACCGCAGACGCCTTAGGAACGTGTCATGGACGCTTTCCAAGAACTTTCTCTATTTAGTCGGACGGGTTTCCTAGTCAGAATCGGAGCAAAATACGGGTATATATGTGAGTCTACCAACTACAACATAGATTTTGGAAAGGCGAATGCACCCATAATGGATCGTTAGAATAAAGCAGCGGCACAATGACGCCCCACAACTTGAATAACGTGGAAGCTAAACCAAGATCAGGCGTAATGGGTAACGTGTATAACGCGGTTGCGAACTTTTATAACTGAGGGTAAAGTACTCCACACGTTTTAGTACTACAATTATATAGTTCCAAGTCATCTGATCAGACGCTCAAGTTAGTGCAAGCCCCTATTATTGAGTTAATGCGCTTGATAGCTTCTAGATTTTTGAGAAATTACACACTGTCCAAATCTTCAATGTTTTTTTGTCCCAGAACTTTTAAGGTTCAGAACCGCGTGGTTTTTTCTAAAACATATTGATCAACAATCACGATTATGGATGACTGGTTATCTGACGAACAGGCCATTCTATATGAACGTAATTGCTTCGACCCCTTAATGTGTTTGTTTATTTTAGATAATCAGGGTAAAACCCTTACGGTGCCAATCACTATACGCTGACAATTTTAAAATATGCATTAGGTCTGATATGCCTCCGGATCGGAAAATAATACAACACATGGTAAACCACATAATCTCATGTGATGTGGTTTATCATGGGAAGTCTAATTAGTCGACTCTCGAGTGCCCTCTAGTCCAATGATGCGTCAAAAACAATATGCTTATTTCACAATCAAAATGTGCTGTCTAAAGGATGAGTACGAATATACATTTCTTCAGTAGAAGATTCACAATTAAGAAGGATAACAAAGAAACCTGACTGAACAGGACTCATGCATGTCTACGTTGAAAACTTCAGTCAGATCTGCATTTTAGATATATTTACCTGAACGGTATCTCAAACAATGAAATTCATCAAACGTAATATGACATAATAAAAAAATCGTACTTCTGGAGATAGAAATGCGCATACCAGTGAATGATCTATTAAAACTCTTTGGGTAACGAAATGTGAACTAGTAGATTTAAATATGTGGTGCATCTGTCTAAAACTGACCTGAAAACATACGGGCCAAGTTCGTGTACAACGGCTGGTTTTCCCTTTAGTAGATCATCATAATTAGTTAAATTAAATGCGTGGAGAGTCCAAAATCGATATAAAGGGCTGAGAAATATCCTCGCTACTGTAGAATTCTCCAGCAGAGGCCCAGGACGTTCCTGAGATATAGTTTTCATTGTCCAAATAAGTAGACCAACATCTACAGGTATTAACATGACAACTGCCGCTACAACACAAACGCAAAGCAAACAGTCATTTCACCGATCTACTAACAAACGTTCTGATGCACTGACCCTAATGGATTGAGAGTAAAAGTAAGAATTAAGCGCGAGCTAGCAGCGACTATGAAATTCGCGACTCAGCGGTGTAATAATAGACTTCGCCAGAACTGTCTTGCGTCGGCAAAACCTTTCGTCAACTTTTTTCTGTTTCAACGGGCACAGTGCGCGGGCAGCCTGATTTTTTTCAAGGGACTAACAGGGAAATTCGTTAAAATTCGCGACGTTACGGCAGGAAAGCTCAACTGCAAATGTGGGTTGTTCAAACACAAGTTCTTACGTACTGAGCCAATATTTTGTAGTAAAAGTTGTCGAAGAAATGGTACTTAGTGTCTTGCTGTAATATAAATGTGATATTGGGTCACTTACTGAACGTTACAAACTGCACCATGCATGGCTTCATCACTAACACTGCAAGCGCGGCGGCTGACGACAACACGGTGGGATCACACAAACGACTACAAACCGTTTAAATATTAGCGTTCTGTTAAATATCATCGTTGTTACAAAGACTAACAATATAGGTAACTGGAAAGACAAGTAAAACGATGTACAAATCACGGATGTTCTGTAAAGAGCGTGTGTTTAAAAATAATACAAAATTGAACTGAAAAAAAAAAAATATTGCATAACATTTTACGCTCACGCCTTTGGCTAGCCAGTTTAAACGCAATCGATTATAGGACAGTTAAGTTACCCGCAATATGCTTGGTTTTTCCTTTGGGCAATCCAAAAGTAGCAAAGTATTACCTGTAAGTCATAGCTATTGCCACTTGACGCGTTTATAATTAGTGGTCTGTTCGTCACAGCCGATCGATACGAGGCGCCGAAATGATAAATTTAGAAAAACCTGTAGATCATTATTATTGAGCGAATATTTTAAACAAGAAACATTTCCACGATGCTCGTAGTTCATTTACGTATATTTATATATATATATATTTTTTTTTTATTATATATAATTTTTTACAACAATTTTTAGACAACGCCATTATTTGAATCCGGGACCACCAAAAGTCAAACCGCGACGATATGCTGCGGACGCAGACGTCGACGGTGCCAAATATAATAAAATAATTAATGATAATTCCGAAATTCCTTGCAATTAAGTTACACAAACGCGAA
>QVRM01003512.1:0-78105 GCA_003439945.1 Dermanyssus gallinae | reverse complement strand
AAAACTTTACGTCTTTCGGCTCACCGGAGCCGCACGTCACATAGATGGCACTGTTAGCCTTTTTAATCCTTATCGTGTAGCTCTGAAATTACCTTCTCCAGTCAGCACTCACGGCGTACTACAGTAAGACGGGACAGCGCGCCATCGTATGTGAGATCACTCTCCTCTCCGATGTGGACATGTGAATCCGCGCTATATGTGTGTGTCTGGAATCGGCCTGTGACCTGTAGTACGAGAGTTCAGTGTACTGGCAGTCCATAGCTATATGCTGATCTGAATTCAGGTGTAGCTGCTGGGTCCAGTAACCTTGACAGCCCTGGGTTTGGGTCCAGGTGATTCTGCAACCGACGCTAGAGGTCGTCGTCATCGTAGCTGTTTCTCTTCCAAGGCGCGGAAGACCAGTGATTTCCGAGGTAGCTTCTATTCTAGGCCGAATAACCGTCTAGTCCAGTCTGCAATTACAACAAGAAACGACGGGACTCTGGTTAGAACCTGTGGGGTATTAAGCAGTTTTAGCACGTCTTGTGTGCAGCATTATGTGCGAGCGGTCGAAGGATTTCCAACATTCGTTATTGGCCGTAGGAGGCCTGCCTACACAGACAGCAGATGACAGTAGTGTTCATGCGGCAGAGAGCACGCCGCCTTTAGCCAGCTAGCTTGGCGCTTAGACAGGTGCACAACAGATTGCCGATAGTTAAGCGGTCGTATCTTTGTTTACATTCCACAATGCTATACGGAAAGCAAGTGCCTATCTCCCACGTTGCCACGTTAGCACATCTGAAAGCATAGCATTCAGGTAAGCCATGAATCATGCCATCAGGAGACCTCGTCTTCGTTTGACTTTAATTTGCCTATGGTCATCCTAAATTAATACTGAGCAGACTTAAGCCACTTGGCTCAGTAATACGAAGTCATTCACATTCACAATGATTTTTCCAAATATTGTTCAAGGTAGGTAGCTTGGCGAAAACGGAGCATTAGTTATTTTCATTTGTTTTTGACCCGTTTTTTCTCTACGTTGCATATATGTTTACCGCGCACAGCACCTTTATTGCAAGTTCACTCGAATGTGATGATTAAGTGCTCAGCTAACAACAGCGTAGATGGCTTAAGAGTATCGAACAAGATTTCCGGGAGTGAAACTAGAACTCGATTTCATGGTGTCAGAGCAATGTCGAGCAGGACTCGACTCCGAACATTAATTAGTTTAGCCAGGCATTTTATGGTGCGGCTGTTGTCCATTGAGGAGGAGGTGAGACAGATAGATGCTAATAATAAGAATATATAAAAGTGTCTAACGAGAAGGTCAACATTTGCCTCAGTTAGACCTGATTTGAGGTTGGTAGAGATTCAAACCCTGAAGTCCTAATGTCACAAATAGATCCGGTGAACAGCTTAAAGTGGTTTACCGTCGATGTGAACGCATGCTAAAATAAATGAGTGCAGCAGTCCTCAAATTTAGTGTTAGTTTTACTTACGGTTCAACACCTGCTAAGGAAGTTAAGGAGGTCAAGACGATTAGCTAAACGTTCTACTTCCATTTCGCAGTAGAAAACCTGTTCGAGTTCAATTAAAATGACATTGCGACTCGATTGTGGAAAAGACGATTCAATTGTTTCATGTCGAAGTCAGTGATGAGCTAGGAAGACATTAAATCTAAACCAGCTTTATGGGTAGGCGAACGACGATCAGTTGTGCTAAACCATTGTTCGCGCAGCAGTGGACGAGTTTTAATCTTTCCATAGAGCCGGGAGTAAGGAATTTATGGCAGCGGAGATATCATGCACTTGTCTGTTACCCGCAGACATCTGTCACTAGGGAATAGGACACATGAGAACAATGCAGGGCCGAAATCGGTCTACTACTAAGTCAATCAATCAATAAAGGTTCAATATATAGATCCACAGGTAATACTTGCATGCAACATACAGTTATATTGCTACAAGGACGCTAACACAGCAACCACGAGAGGCTCTTTTTTCACCATTGTTATTCCAAACGTTTAGTTCGGTATCACGCAGAGTACTGTTGAGCCATATGTATCCCATTAAAAAGGGCACCGATATTGAGCAACAAGTAGTAGTTCTTTAGTGCACCAATAGTGCCCAGTTTCGAGTCGAACGAGCACTTAGTTACGAGCTGTTAAATGAGTCCCGTGGAATTTCCCTAAGTAGCTGCCCCCCCCCCCAGTGGTGGCGTTATCTAGTTATTAGATGATACAAGGAATCGGCAAGCAATTGTTAAATTGATTCGTTATGATTTCTTGAATAGTATTTAAATAATTGAAACAATTGTGAAGTGTAAATGTTTTTTAACAGTTTTCCTCTGCTGGCAGTTACGCCGTTTGTACGCCTAAACCTATGGTACTTACATTTTTTATTTTAACCCCAAGAAAAATCGCCCAGAAAAAGCCGGCCACATCTGTAGTTGCATAGTAAGACATTCGTTTCCACAGAGCCTTTAGTTGATTGTCATGTTTTATCAAGAAATTTTGAATTTTTAAACTACATTTACAATTACTATCATTCCTTGTTCAAATCCTGTACCTATTACTAAAACGAATTTTGACTTCAGAATTATTTTTCCCGTAGTAACACAGCAGCTTGTGCAGCGTTCGTGGCTTGTGAAAAAAAAAACGCATACAGATTATGAATATACAAAACGGACATCATTGTGTGCCCGCCACTAGCCAAACTGTACAACGCATGCCTGCGCAGCGGTAAAATACCGCAGTAATGGACAAAAAGTTTCCTGCAACCAATTTACAAAAGGAGGCGTGAAGCAACCGACTCAACCAACTAACGCGGAATTGCACTAATTAGCGTCGTTTATAAAATTTGACCTTTACTTGTTGTAGAACGCTCATACGACGTCGTAGGCCCTGTTATGCCATGCAAACAACATGGAGTCTTAAAAGGACGATCTAAACTGCAAAAAGGTTTAAAACTGCATTCGACTAGGTTGGACGAAACAATTCCTTCTTTCGAAACAAAGTACTTAGAACCCAATGTTCTTTCGAGGGAACCATGTATAATTTGATACGCGACATGCTGCAATTGAATTGAATTGATATCAAGAACGTGGCTCATTATCGTGTCGACAGACCAGTAGCACAGAGACCTGGGGTGAGGATTCAGGGGGATTCCGCAAACCATACGTTCTTCTTCATGCTGTATATAGCTGGCTTGGCGAACGCTCTCAGAAATGTAAAAGCGCCACACGCATTTACCTGCGGACGTACACCGCCGATTGGTGCATTGTGATTGAGAAAGTAAATATTGAACTCATCAACCACTTCTGCTATCTAGGAGTAATAGTGAAGCCCCGGCTGTCACTCAGCAGACATATAGAAGAAATGCGTAGCCAAGCCACCGCGGCCATGATTCCAGTGAGATATGTTACTAGCATAGAACTAAAAGTCGCTCTAAACTTATTGAGAATAAAAATTGTACTTATATTAAATTCTTCACGCAATTGCCCCTTCATTTACAATGTCAGAGATGTCCTAAAACATAGATAAGATAAAATCTTACTTTGCACAAAGCGCACATTAGGTTTGCCAAAGAACGCCTGTACTGAGATTATGCTGCGAACGCACTCGCACAAGATACCGTTCAGTGCATAAATCTCAGATGCCTACAGGATAATTTAGAGAAAATCGCAACGTAACATTTGCAATGGGCCATTATGTCGAGGGGTCTGCTCTTCGTATTGATAGATGAAATCGTCATTACAGAGAAACAGCTCTATAATATGTCGAACAACATGGCATGATTACAATTACCTCTTATGCTTGAAAGGTAATCGTAATGAAATCCACGAGTGCGCATGTTAAGATTGTGGACAGTGCAATATACAACTTCATCACGTTCTCAACTGCTCGTTTATCAAAACATCGTCACTACAGTCTAGTTTCAACGATATTTTATGACCGTTTGTACTAGAGTACACATTTATGGTGAATAAACTTGAAACAAAAAGCAAATACATGGCGATAGTGCTGAACGATACTAGCAATCTTTCAACTTGGAGGAAAAACGTGAATTGATATTTATAAGAAATGACCCAAAACGTCACTAATATATATGTAAGCTCTTGCGTGGTTGTAAACATGTATTTACATGTTTACAACCACGCTTATATATATGTATATATATATAGAAAATATTGTGATTATTAATTAATCAATTATAATACGTTTTCACACTGGGCAGTGCTCGCCTATATATATATATATATATATATATATATATATATATATATATATATATATATAGCCAATTACATTGTCTTTCTCTGTGGTTTCTCATTTGTTTTAGGCGAAAATATCGAGCTTCGGAGTGACCGCCGAGTAGCGGCTCGAAAGGAGAGCTTCAATAAAGCCATTTGTTTCACAAGCCGGCCGCTGAAGGCCAATGAAAAGCTTCGCATTTGTATAACAAGCACTTTGCGATGTGAGTTTTTCTTATATATCCCGTACGTTCTAGCGGTCAAGGGCCTGTGCATATGTAAAGACCGTATATACATGCTATGATATATATAGCATTACTGCTCAGTAAATTTTATAGTCGTCCGCTACGGTTTAGTGTTGTCACATTATTAACTTTGTCCATGTATATATATATATATATATATATATATATATATATATATATATATATATATATAATATCGGCATTCTACTTTTAGCGTGGACTGGCACACTTCGGATTGGAGTCACCGTACACGATCCTGTGACGTTCGAGGGAAACCTGCCTAAATACTGCTGTCCCGATCTTAATCTAAAACCCGGAAACTGGGCCAGGGCTTTGGAGGAGCAATATACCGCGCAAGGCACGATTTTACAGGTAACCAAACTATGAACAATGACGCGTATATAGACAGACGAAAGCTGTCTATATATATATATATGTATATATATATATATATATATATATATTTACACTCTGGGACTACATCACTTGAAAGACATTTAGATCAGTTTTAAGATACGACTTAAATATTTTATTTGATCTTTTTAGTTATATTCCTGTCGAATATCTAGAATATCTATACTACAATGAAGACAGCTTTCGTTGTGCTATTGCACCTCAATTCACGATTTAGCCGCCGCCGTATGTTCACATTGCAAGGCTGCACAAACCTGTTTTCTCGTCACCGGCACACTATTTCCAGGTTTGTCAAAGCGGTTGCGTTCTCATCAGGTGTAGCTCGAGCCCTACCTGAATGCAGCCACCGATGGGAGCTGCCCGCGAGTTTATACCGTTGGTACTCTGCCAACGATGGACTGGATCGGTGGCAGTACATTCAGTTTAGCTACAGCACGTTGATAATAGCTATGTCTAAGCATAGCAACAATCCAAGCGGCTCTGTCTAGCGTCGTGTCTATTTCTCAGAACTCTTTGTGGGCCCTCACTCACTGAGCCATGTCACCGGCTGACTGACCAGAAACGCTTGTCATACGAGATAGTATATCCGAGACATAACCCGGAATCGCATATTCGAGTGCTTTACCAGTTCACTGTTTCATAGGGCGGAGAATGAAATAACGTATCGCTTCAACATTCTGATCATGTTTTTATTATCTTTCAATTGTCTGTAGTAAAAATATGTCTAAAGTGAAATGTAATGGGTGATACAAGTTTCTGGAAGTATATATATATATTTATATAATCTGTAACCATAATATAACTTTTTTTCGTCTGAAAATAAGATGTGAATGTTAATAATAAGTGTTACCCGATATATGCATTACTATGCAATCATTATCATCATCATGTTCACGGTGTGCACCAATCGCTAACCCGTAATATGACTTTTATCATTTGATTTTTAGATCTACTGCGTGGACAATAAGTTGATGCTGCAGGCTAACGAGGGCGAGCCACAGGCTTTTATCTGCGGTAGGTTTGTTAATGTACTAGCTAGGTCATATATATGCATTAAAACCTCTTTATTATAGTACAACGTTCACATTTGACGATAATGTTCTCCAAGGTTTTACACTGTTTAGTCTCAGTATAGCATACCTTATTTTCCTGGGCACAGCTCGTTCAACGTTTGGTATCTGAACGACGCAACTTCCAGCAGATTGACCGCTCTAGTAGCATCGGACTAACGTCAATTAAACCACTTCCTATTTTCTAATGCGAAACGATTGGTACCAGACATGGGCTTTGGAACTATTTCCGTCCATCCGATAGTGCCGTATTATGCCGTTATAGACATGCAGCCTAAAAATGAGCAGCTCTTTAGTTAAAGTGATATGAGCTTTTTTATGTTATATATATATATATATATATATATATAAATATATATATATATATATATATATATATATATATATATTTACATGAAATTTTCGCGTACTCAAATTGCAGGTCTAGAAACAAAACGGCCTCTCTATGGACTGTTTGACGTATACGGTAACACGGGGTCAATTGAACTACTGAGCCCTCCAGCCCGTAGCGAGTTGATACAGGTCGCTGCCACTGCTGCTCCTGCGGCTCCCCTACCCGTACCAGAAGTACGGCCTATCAGCAAGTCCTTCGGTGAGCTCTTTTCAGCTAACTAATTTCTCATATGTATTTGTATAAATATAATATATACTCATGCAGTTTGCGTTTTTCTCTTGCGGGAAATGTGGCCTTTTAGATCAGTAACGGCACTTTCTATTGGAGAATAATACGTTAATGTTGGATGTACTAATTAATTATCGGATGTGATTCGACTACACTCCACAGGTTTAGATCCTATATTTTGATCAGAGTGCAGGACAAAACGTCGATATTGTTAATTTAGCGAAAGTTAATCAGAACGCCCCATATATATATATATATATATATATATATATATATATATATATATGTATATATATATAGACTGTTTCATAACGTTTCTGAAAATCGAGAATAAGATTTGTAGAGCTCGTTAAAGCAAATATTTTTTCTAATGGAACATGGTCTTTGAGAAGTCTAGTTTCAGAGCGAGAGTGAAATTACTACAATTGTTGTTGTTGCCCGACATAGGAGCATAAAATGTCCCATTGCGAGAGAAATAGTCATCCTATACAGAAACTAAACACACCGTCATGCCCGCGAGAAAAATCTGCGTTCTCTGAAGAGCATATGACGCCGGAAGATGCGACATGGTCATTTAGAAGAGAATTCGCAAAAATGAAGTTATTTTTTAGCCTTCACGCTAAATACCTATAATTCATAACCATGTGACCATTCACAGCTCTCAAAATTACAGCACAGGCAAATGTGACTTTCATGTGATCATTTTGGATTGAGTGCATGCATAAATGAACTAGAGTGATTTATCTGATGGAGTAGGTCATTTGCGCATGCACTCAATCTCGATTATTCCGCAATGACGGCCATGTATTTGGTATCAAAATGATCGTCATGAATGCGTATTTGCCTGAATGTGTTAGAACTTAACTTTTTGAACGATATGACGTGGTCGTTGAATCGCCATTCCCTTGTATATAAACTGCCTCTATTCTGGAGCACTGAGATTTATTTTATTTTGGAGCTTCCATGTAGAGCCATATCCGCTCAATCAATTTTGTGTGCTGCAAATGAGCTGCCAAAGGATCAATAATTGACTCAATTGTATTTTTCTTTATCATGTTGTACATATACGATCGATCTAAAATGTTTTATGCAATTTTATTTAGCACAGTGTCAGTAGATATAAGATTGAATATTACCTATCCGCTATAGATACATGTATGCTTGTATCATTTCCATTCTGTTCTGATTGAAACTATCGACCGCAGGCACAATACGTTCACAAACGTTATTTGTTATTATATAAATTTTTTTTTACATTTTATGTTATGCTGATTTGTTAGTACATATTATTCGTGTGTAGCGTAACGATAATGCCATCGACTCATTTTCAGAAAATGTTCAACTTCGACCAGCCATTTTTTGCCCGCTGGACACAACGGCTGTGACGAGCTCACTGCATATTGCTTACGGTAAAAAAGGCACCGAAGGTGGGCTTGCCATTATGAGTACACCACTTGCGGCTGGCGAGGCGCTCATCGTCCGCTTGAGAGATCTGTACCGCGAGCAGCCGATTCGTATCGCTTTAGCGGCCGTCGAGCCTTCAGACATCCTCGACTGCTGGTCCATGTCTGAGCTATGCGCCGACACATACTCCCTCCAGTTTCAGAGCGGCCTGACGACGGCCGACGAAGAGCTGGCCATCGTACTATCGGAGGAGGGCGAGGTGCACGTATCGCACGCTGGAACGAAGTGGCTCAAGACGGTGCATGTCGATCCGAACGTGCCGTATTACGTCGTCTTTGACATGCAACACATCAGGAAGCTCCAGTGTGTCGGCATCACGTCGCAACTGCAAGCGCCGTCGGGCTCCCTGGGAGGCGACGCGTTGCGGGACTGCGTCGTATGCCTTAATAATACTCGCGATACGCTCATAACGCCGTGCAATCACTTTGTGCTGTGTGAGTCGTGCGCCTACGAGATCAAGGAAGTTCGCAAGGAGCCGTGCCCTATCTGCCGTAAGGCGATACGGGAATGTAAGCGCATCTTCATGGCCTAAGCAGGTACACGTTCTCTCTCTCTCTCTCTCTGTCCCTGCGTCCCATTACCAACGAATTATCTTTGTTCTTGCCGTATACCTGTCTCCGCGAGCTGGCCGCACGCACGCGAACTGCGAAAAGTGGCAATTGGCCTAATTTGGCCTCTCCTAACGAGACAAGACATCGTTCTTATGGCTCACTTTATCTCGAACTATAAGTATGTCCACATACCGTCGGATAGACGAAATTTTAGTCGAGTAAAGCCTGCTAAGATGCTATCAGGATTAAATCGAGTTCAGTCTAACCTGACCTCAGCACATGATTGATCCCAGCAATGGATGGACAGTTGCCGTCACATTCTGGGAATTTAGAAACGAACAACTACAGTAGATATAATATGTCACCGCTCTCCGTACCTTGTTAATGTTTCAGAAGGCTATCGATTCCCCATATTTTAATGTTGTCAACAGTTGTCGCGTTAGAGAACTGTTTGCACTAACAGTGAGAACAGTTGTCTACCGTCAAATAATAAACTCACCAGTGCGCATAGTAATAATAATGATTAGAAGGTTGTACGAAACTGTGAACGCCCATCATATATATATATGTAAGTTGGGCCAAGGGTCATATCATGCACATGTTTCCCTAACACAAACGTTTCTGTGTAATCCTATCAGCTCAATGGACCAACCAAAGCCTATTACACCTACATGGCATTCATTCAATATTTTACAAATAATAATAATAATAATAAAAATATATAAATCAGCGATATTAGTAGTGTTCAACTGAGTCGCACAGTTGTTCAATCTTTGTTTCTTTCAGATTCGGCCGATTACACGATTGTTTCCCGATAATTGAACATCGAGAAATTATGTAATATATAGTTCAAATCTGGGCTTGTAGCGGTAGAATATAGCTATAGTAGTATGTACCGTTGTGAACCAGTGAGACCTAACAATGAATGACGAATGCGGGACAACTGGGATGGAAATGTCCCATCAAAAATAACTAATGTTTATGTACACAAAATAAAAATTGACACACAGAAAGGGAGAATAAATACGTATGGCGCACGTACGCGGCGCAAACGATACAAATGATATATACTCCCTATATATTTTTCAATAAAAATAACTTTGTACAATGATGTGCCCTTATTTCATAATGTGTGATCTAATGATAAAGCTTCAACATCAAGCAAGGTAATAGGCGTATATCATTCTGAAGAAGAATGACGTGCCCCATTGAGATAGGGATAATATATATATATATATATATATATATATATACAGGGTCATTCAGATTGTTGTGCACGCATTTCGAGGTTTGAGAACTCGGCAAGAAAATAAGTTTTCCCTATGGAGGGAAGACGTGGAAACGTCTTGTTTAGGAGAGAGAGTGAAGTTTATAAAAGTAGTTTTTCTGCCTTTTTTTTCCTACATAGTTGTGCGAAATCTCTATTTGCGGGAGAACCAGTCAACGCATGGAACCGATTACACCAAATCGGTGTAATCGGTTTGGTTTCCTCCTCGCGTGTTCGGAGGAAAATTCTGCACAACGGAAGACACTTCACTAGCTTGCGTAGCAAAAAGCTAATACCCAGATTAAGGAAAGTCATGAAAAGTCGATATTTTACGTTAACGCCTTTTCATGAAAAATCGTAAAAATTTTCCATTTCCAAAAATGTACGTCCGAAAGACCACTCTCACGCAATAGCAATTTTAATGCCCATCATTTTCGTATCAAGGTGCGTTACGTAGTTGTCAAGTCACTAAGCTTTTTCGACAGTCATAGTTGTTATGTTTTACGTGCAAGTTTTCACGTTCAGAACCGTAAAAATTTGCCAAGACGTTTCCGCCCCCTCCTTCAACTAGGAAAATGTATTCTCTTGTTGAGTTCTACCAAACCTCAAAATATGTACCTAACTTTTTCATACGCCCTATGCATGCCTTCGCTTTCGATATGGCTATCGAAAGAGCTTAGTGACTTGACAACTACGTAACGCAGTACCATCACCTTGATACGAAAATGATGGGCATTAAATTTGCTATTGCGCGAGAGTGGTCTTTCGGGCGTACATTTTTTGTCGCAATGGAAAATTTTACGATTTTTCATGAAAAGGCGGTTAACGTAAAATATCGACTTTTCATGACTTTCCTTAATCTGGGTATTAGCTTTTTGCTACGCAAGCCAGTGAAGTGTCTTCCGTTGTGCAGAATTTTCCTCCGAACACGCCGGTGTAATCGGTTTCCTCATGCGTTGACTGGTTCTCCCGCAAACAGAGATTTCGCACAACTATGTAGGAAAAAAAGGCAGAAAAACTACTTTTATAAACTTCACTCTCTCTCCTAAACAAGACGTTTCCACGTCTTCCCTCCATAGGGAAAACTTATTTTCTTGCCGAGTTCTATCAAACCTCGAAATGCGTGCACAACAATATGAATGACCCTGTATATATATATATATATAGATAGATATAGTATATATAGATATATAGATATATATATATATATATATATATATATATATATATATATATATTATATATATATATATATATATATATATATATATATATATATATATATTATATATATATATATAGTCGTGTTCATGATCTTATTTCGGAAATGGCGACGGCCTAGTTATCATAGCGGGCAAGCTAATTGTCGATGTGCTGTGTGGCTCTGCAAGTCAGTGCAGTCGGACTTTTGACTGTTTGATGATATGCGCAACGCAGTTCCCAGTCAGTGTGGGGGACAGGGACATGACTGGTTTTTCGTGGGTTGGAGCCCTACACTACCGGCCCGCATCTGCAGGGAGCTCCCCTGCCGCGGTGCCCGCGTGTGCAACCGCATTTCCCAGTTAGTCCTCTATAAAGAAAAACATCAGTGCAGTCTCTATTGTCGCTCTGTGTCGGACGGCCTTTCTGCTTCGAATAAATTGTACTTTACGCGTCCACTGTTTAGTACGTGTATTGATAAAGCGTGGAGTCGTGGATGGAAACGGCATCACTTTGAATATCGATTGTGAGATAATACAAACGTTGGAGTTATCCGACCATTACACGATTGACATGGCAAATGCATAATATTATAGACGGCTCATATTTTGTGCTACAACATGCCGAGAGCAGTTGACAACAGTATCAACGTTTAATAAGAGAACTAAATGTGATGCGGAACACACCTTATTCAGTTTCAAGTAGCACGCCAGTACTTCTTTATTTCAGTCTCTCGCCGGCATTAACAGCAGCACGTATGCACCTACGGTCTGTTCACTATCGCGGCTGAACAACAATGATCATTCTCTTTATCTTCTTCTGCGGTTACCTGTCGCTTCTAGGCGCGCCGCTGCCAGCCAAACGAGTAGCTAGTGTTTATTTGGCATCGACCAATGAAGAGAAGGCATCTCATTTCTCATCTCTGTTCAACCCTGTTCCAGTCAGTAACATTCGTCTCATCCACGTCGACGTGCTATGCGATCCTGCGATCCACCGCAAGTCGCCTATCGAGTTTAAAATATATGCGATTTACACGCAACTCGTCAACTGTGCCGCGAACACAGTTGCAGTCACGCGACTGATGGCATTCCTCCCATATTAGAAAGAAACGATTAGCTAGATTTTAGCCGAGCCTTTTTAGAGCTAATCGTGAGCAGTCATACAATGACGCTATAGCTTTAAACTTATTAAAACAGAGTCGTACAACAACGTGCCCGCAACTGCTGGAACTAACAAATGATTGTGCTTTGTACTTAACTGCCAGCAAGATTTTTCACTGTACAGATTTCGTTTAAAAGAGTACTTTTGTTAGGACTGATTATAGGCTTATTACTGACAAGATAAAGACACTCCAATTGGTCGTTCCGAGCAAGATTGCGGTGAAGCTCTTAGTGAGCCACAAGTGGCACCGTCTGGCGTCCCTCAGGGAAACGGCGCCTCTCCACTTCTATACGCAATCTTTGATTTAGAAAAAAAGAGTTTATATTCCATCTAATATTGAATATATTTTGTTCGCCTACGGCCTAAAAACATACTTTCCTTTGGGCTCTCCATCGGCGCATACCGCGCTGCACTCTGTTGTCGACGGCCTCAACTGTTGGTGCAGTAATAATGGGGTGGAGCTTTCTGTTGCCAAATGTTTTTTCTTCTTCCAAAGAAAGGTTTCAAAGGTTTTGTCCCGAAACACGGCTCTCCCGATCTGAACTATCGCTTTAACGGATCAACACAGCCTACCGCAAATGTTGCGCGGGAACTAGCGGTTTTAATGTTGACGGATCTTACGTTCGCCGCTTCGTTGAATGAATGAATGAAAAATCCAAAATCCAAGTAAAAACTCATCTGTATTATTTGTGTATCAATTGTGTTACCTAGGCTTTTTAATTGCCCGCCTGGAGCCCATATTTGTGCGAAGACACATGTATGATTGAGAGTGTTCAGAAAAGATTCTGATTGTCACAGATTGTAAGCCTATCTTATTGGCCGTTCTTTGATGTGCGAACAAACAATCATAGGAGTCAAATAATGCTTGTACCAAAGTGTATAGCAAGAATTGAAATATTCAATAACATGTTTGCTTGGTGTGTTGCCAACAAGGAGGCTTCACAGGCTTTTCTGCACCCCGGTTTTCTTTCGCTTTTTATTCGGTAAATAAAGGCGTTTTTTATTTCTCTAACTGCAATGTCGATTAGCCTTGTAAACCAGCTGTACTAGAGAATTTAAAAAGCAAAACCCGAAGAATACATTTTGGTAGTATCTGTGTGCTCTTAATTAATAACAGTAATACTGATGTCATCAGCTAAAACAACTGGTGATTTAATTTGCAGCACTTTCAGCGCATTCGGCTTTTATCTGATGCGTTCAGAATGTCCAATTTGCGTCGACGTTTCCAGCTACCATTGAAGGTATAAAAGCTCTTGAAGGGCGAATTGCATATTTGGGTCATTTCATTTGCCATATCCCAACTGATGAACATCGATATTCTTATTGCATTGTACGGCTTCCTCTATGTACTTAACTTGCAAGCAAGCATTCGCCTTAAGACGAAGATGTTAATTGGACGGTAGAACCCACCCTGTGCATAGATTGCCACTAATCTAAAACAAAAATTACGTAATATAAATTTTGCATACCAAATGTAAACAGGCACAAAATATATCTTATTAAGTATGAAATTTATTAAGAATTGTATTACATTATGACACAACGCCCTACCAGGCAGGGCTTGCACACACCACTGCAGATGTTTGCTCGAATTTACCATCAAGTTATAAAACTAAACTAAAAATAGATGTATATATATATATATATGCGTGCACGCGTGATGGGGAGGGAGAGTATTTGCTCAAGACTGGGATTCGACTTCTTCGTCTGGTGGAAGTTGTTCTAGATGACCGTAACGTTGCGGGAATGCAAGCAGGCAAATTGCGGGTTTATGTCCTAAAACAGGACGACGCGTGCTTACTAGCAAGTTCTAGGGCTTGTTTTTGCTTTTGTTCGATGGTGACAGAAAATCGACGCGTTACCGCCGTTGTGATCTATAAGTGGTTGGTAGCCATAAATGCAACAAAATCGATATCCTGTCACCACCGAACCGACGCAAAGCCAGACCACAAAGCCTGCTGGTAGCACACTTTGTCCTGATTTTAAACAAGGGCACGGAATTAATTAGCCTGCTTGTTTACCTGCAACGTTGTGCTCTTCTAGCACAACTTTTAGTAGATGAAGAAGGCGAATCCCAGTGCTGATCAGGGACAAAACATACCCCGACCAAAATCCACCGCAACTTTAAGACCTGAATCTAGCCACGATCTTAGGAGATACGAGTTGTCCAGAGTGGGGAAATGCAATCATGTGTATTACACATGTATACGCACACCTCAATTTCTAGAAACCACCTTACACGGATCGACCATGCGTTACATATCAGGTAAGCTTCATAGACAGTTAGTGGCAGCTTGCTCAGATATCGGGGTTTCTGACATTTTGTATGCCCATACTCCAGGAGCCCCTGATACTTCAATGAATTCCCGTTATCATCACCTATTTCCCATAGATGTACCTTCTTAGCCTTTTTCCACCTTTTCCTAATAATCTATGTGATGCATCTGATTTATATCTCCCCCTGCCCTCCCCTCTCTCACACACGTGTGACCACGCATCGGCCCTTTGCTTTATCTGTCTACGCTATATGTTATCGCTGCGCTTGCAGATTGTTACTTCAATTCATCCGCAACATTGTGTTCAATAACGCACGCCTTCCTTATATTCCATCTAGCACCTCACAGAATGTATGCGATTCGTACGTGTAGCGGCGGTGTATCTGTATACACCCGCCGGCCGGCAGACTCACATACACATACACAGACAATAGACATACATACATCAGACACATACATACACACTTACACGAAGCGCTCGCTGCCTCATACGGCATGCATGCGGCACGCATGTAGACGAGTGAGCGGTACGAAGGCCCTTCGAACCGCTTCGACTGTACTACAACTGCACTACGATTATGATTATTACCATTACGACTACTACCACGATTATAACAGGCAGGTCATCATCATTGCTTCATGTCTTTCCTTTATCAGCGAGCGGCAGCAGCGGCGGGCGCACCATCACCGCCTATGCGTTCTTGGTCTTTCGTTGTCTGGGGCTGTTCGGTTTTGAGCCGCCCTGTTTCAGGACGCTCTGCGGCAGCCACGCATAGTCGACATCGCTATCTTTCGTGCCGGTCTCGGTTCGGGTGGGCGTCTTTTTGGTGTTCGACATGCAGTGCACGAGCACGAATAGCCCCAGCGCGACGAGGGCCGCCAGAAACACGTAGAGGAAGAATGTCTCGACATCGAACGCCACCTCGGGCTCCTCGACCGTCATGGTCGAGTTGAAAACGGCTTGCCGATAGTAGCGACCGGCGATGTCGTGGTAGACGAGCGACACCTCCAGGCCGACGGGCATTCCGCTCAGCACGTTGTCCACGTGGAACTGGTAGAACAGCGATGCCTCCTGGCCCTCGGACAGCTTGTGGTGGTAGGCGATCGCCGAGAGATTCTGAATGACGGAATTGTAGTCGCCGGCGAGACGGAACGACGCGCCCAGCGTGTCGATGAACAGGTCATCCGAAGCTCGATTAATGAAACCGACGAGAATCTGCAAAAGCAAACACAAAAGTAAAACGTGAAAGACACGAACAAAAAAACACATCAACCACACGGAGTTAGAAGAGAGCAGCAACACTCACTACAGCAGCCGAAAAAGTTATAGAACTCTATCTAACACCATCATAATCAAGCGTTTATTTCACCGTACACTGGTTAGATTACATAAAATACAACCATTTAGGACAGTGCATAATTCACTCGTAGAGTAAGGGACACTACTTCAATTTCGGTGCATTCGGGTATCTGGTACCGCCCGATGTCGCAACATACAACTTCAGAAATGAAAGTGCCACATTTCGCAGAACGTCTCGAAGCACTTGTGAGGCAGTCGTGAAACCAGTAGCAATAAAAGTATATAGTGAAAAACATGACTGTGCCACCCACCTGGGCACTCTGGCCTGAGATAAGGCGGACACCTCCAGGTTTGATGAATAAAACATGAGTATCAGCTCCTGGATGTTTGTCCAGCAATGGATCAGTCGCCAGTGAGTCTTCGACAGTTTCCACTTGGTCCGCCTGGAACAAAAACGAGAGGACACTTGTTTTATATATATATATATATAATTTTGTTTATGTTACACGCCGTATTGCCTATGTAGTATATAAATAAGCACGTATATCTCGGTTCTACGACTAGAAATATCTGTCTACACCCCTCACTCTTGAGTCCGATCCAATTAATCATCCGATTGCCGATATTGGTAAGCACGAATTTAGCTGCTCTAGGAACCTAGGTAAACACGGTCACAGCGTGAATGATGTAATTAATTGTTAGAGGCTTGCATTCGGCGCGTGCACAGTACAGAAGAAAGCTTTAAGCTAGAGGCGCAGGCTACAATTAGCTGGAAAACGTATGCAATTAGAGATATATGGACGCACTGTGTGAATGTGCTTCAATCGCAGCCTTCACACGAGCCAAATTTCATCATCCGTAGCTGATTTTGAACGTCCATCACGGGCTTATCGCGCAGCCTAAGAAGTACAGTTCAAATCTTTTTGTATCATCGATAGCCTCAGGAATAAGGCTTCATCCCCAAAGGTAGATCAAAGCTCTTCTCATGCACTTCGTTTTACCTGGATGTTGTGCAATTTTCTTCTTAATTCCCTCTTCACAATATCAAATATTTTAGAAACTTTTCCAAATCCCCGTATATATATATATATATATATATATATATATAAAACTTTCTCACGGTGTTTTTTGTGTCTTTCTATCGGTTTAATAAAGACAACAATGTCCTTATCGATGCGGCAGATCTCGCTTGTCTACCTAGAGCTGTCACGGAAACCGAAAACCGCCACATCGGCGATTACAAGAAGAATTCGCTGACAAGACAGAAATATAATCCCTCTGTGCACAACGTAGTGAAAAGTGCGCTTTCTGACAGAAATGCTCGATGAAACACGATCCGGTACACTGGTCTTCCTATACTCTCTACTGTATTTGCTGTGGTAGTAATATACAGTTGTGGCGGCGGTCATAGACGTAGATCATCGTGTGCGTAGTACGAGAAAGAACCGTAACAAAATCGGTTTATAGTTGTGCTTGTTGTCAACACATGTTCGGCGGCCTTCGGAAGATGCCTCGTAAAGATCGTGCCTTCGGTGCCTCATTGAAGGCGATGCTGTACCTCACGGCGATTCCAAGCCCGTAGGAGACATGGAGGATAGCCGAGAGCTAAAGTTACTAGTTCTACTACGGGTCTACTATGTGCTTACTATACAAGCAAAAGCAAAGCATTGCTAGAATTTGTAGACAAATTAGCGGTCTCGTGCGGAAGAGGTGTCGAGGAAGGAATACAGTGTGTATGAAGAATTGTACGGGCAACAGAAGAAAGCCATATTGATGTGGCCACAACGTGGCGAACGGCGTCTTTTCGGCTCTGTTTCAGCAGAAGCAACAGCAGCAGCAGCAATCACAACAAAGACACAGAAACATACCTCGTGCTGGTATATTTCGTGATCTGGCTTCTGTACGTTTACTTGGGCCCGTTTGACTATATATATATATATATATATATATATATATATATATATATATATATATATATATATAGCATAGTTATGGTAACTTTCTGGCTTATTTTGGTTTTTAGTTATTTATTTTTACTCAAGCGAGCGCCTTTAGTTCGGTTGAGGTGTGCGCGCTGGTTTTCTTCCACCCAATCGTGGGATGTTACCATATGAACGTCTTTACCATATATCACCAGGTGCAGAGTGCGCTCACACGGCCCATAGGAAACATTGACATCATCGCTACCATCACAGATTGGACGAGCATGGGTGGGGTACTGTCGATAGGAGGCGAGTAGTAAAAATCCATTGGAGGTAACAAAAAGAGACTTTTGCTGTCGGTGATATATATTCTAATTAATGTAGGCAAGGACCCCCGCGAGTGGCGGTGTGGGAGGGCGAAATGGGATGGATCAGCTGTTGTAGCTACTCAAACAAACAGAGAGCTAGAATAAGCAAGAATCGCATCACAATTACAGCGTAATTAGCTTCACATAGCGTCGTCCCAGGCGTTGCTAACAGTATCGAAGAGAAACACATTTAAAGAAGCCACCGCGAGTCACAACAACAAGGCCGACGATGACGATCACGTACCTAATTAGTTAAGCATTCGATCACGAGTGATATATATATATATATATAATGTTTTTATGTTAGCACTTTACATATACATATGTATATAGATACACTCGTGAAGCATCGTCGCAGCCTGTTGCAGCGACCGCTAAATACGGCCTCTCACAACCAGGAGTCGAAATCTCTACCGCCGGCGAACAATACGGCCGGCGAAGTTGTGACAATGGCCAACCGGCGGCCGGAATTCGGCAAACATTCTAGGGATTCCAGGTAGTTGGCTAGTGCTGCCGATCGATCTGGCCGATGTGCGGGAAAAAAGAAGAAGGAGAAGAACGTGTATAACAACAATGGTTCGTTCAATCGTGAGAGAAGCGTGGTCAATGAATAATTACCGGTTCGTCGTCGGTGTTGGCGTGGCCGAGCGCCACCAGTGCTGACAGCCCGATGAACAGGTAGCACGAAATCAGCTTCATGATCGATCGTGGTGCAGTAACAGCTTGTTCGGGTTCAAACGATGGTGGTTCGTGGTGTTTCGTCACACGAGTGACTCTGCCGCTCCACTCGGTTGGGCTCGGCCGGCTCTCAAGACAACGGTCTCGACGCGAACGGATGACTTTGTTTCGTGTTCGAAAACACTTCACCACAGCAAAAGAGAGCTAGCTGCTGTTGCTGTTGTTATTGTTGTTGCTGTTGTTGTTGTTGCTGTTGTTATTGTTGTTGCTGCAGCTGCTGCTGCCGCCGAGACCGCCGCGTGTCAAGTCGGTGGTGCAGGCAGATAGATATGCTTATCTCTGGGAACAGACGGCCGCAAATCGGCTGCACTTGCTCTGGTTTAGCCAGTTAATGATGTTTAATCAATCAATTAATGAACTAGCTAATTAGCAAGTAAACGGCGTGACACACGCACGTTCGTGACACCCGAAGCTGAAGACGAGTTTACGATGTCGAGAATTCGGTACAGTATGTTGTCGTCGCCGTCAATGTCGTCGTAGTAGCAGTATGAATACGAATAAAAGTACACAAACAAATAGGTACTGATAAATCCGTGCGAAAAATTTCTATCGCGAGTAGTTGTTGTTGTCAGCAGCAGCAGCAGCGTCAATCACGAAGCGATCAGAGATCATCACCTGCACCCTGCAACGGCCACTGTTCTCTATTGATGTCTCTGTTTCTCACCAGGGCGACTCCAACAGCTAACAGTCAACCACCTAACCAACAACCGGTTCAAGAGAACTCTGCTCTGCTCAGCTACGCTATTCTATTGCTTGTAGATTTTAGCTGCTGCTGCTGCTGTTGTTGTTGTTGTTATCATCGCCGCCCGCTGGATCTTTGTTGAGGGTTGTTGCTATTGTTACTGTCGTCGTGGTGGTAGTGGCAGTGGTGGTGGTAACGGTGGTGCACGAAAATCCCTCCCCAACCAGCCAACCAGCTACGAACAGTGCCAAGTTGGCCGCAAAAACGACCAACTCAACATACGACGATGAACGCATTAAAGTGCCGGCGACCGGCCGTAGCGAGCCGGGCGCCGGCACACAGCGTAGCTACGCGGGTTGAATAGTGACTGTGGTGCTCGTGAGGTTATTAATGTAGTATCGGATGATATGACTGATTGATTGATATATAGACAAGTAGATAGATGGATATAGATAGATAGATAGTTTTTTTTGGGGCTGCGGGCAGAATCTTGTTTAGTTTTTTGTCTTTGATAGATAGTTATACATAGGCAGTAATATAGATTCGAAGAAAGCCCATTATTATTATTATGGAGCCTGCGAGAGTGGGAGAGTGGAGGAATCCGGGTTGAGTGGGTTTGTGAGTAGTCCCACACTATTCGCCGCGCAGGCTGCTAGTGACGCATGTGCATCATGTATTGATTGACCAGAAAACCTTCCAAAAAAAAAACAAGAACAATATTTAGCAATGTAGTGATGATACAGTAGAGTTTAATAGCGGTTTACTTCACCAGCAGCAGCAGCAGCAGCGGCAGCAGGTGTAACAATCACGCATGTTGTTGTTGTTGTTATTGATGACGACAACGATGCTTGGCAGATATTTTCATCTTTGCCGTCTCTCTTAGCCAAAATTTCGTCTTCTGCGCCAAAACAACAATCAACAGCAGCAGCAGCAACCAAAGCGGCATTCCGCAGATGTCGCATATCATGCACTCATAAACTCAATCAAGATAAGACTGAGTTTCCAAAACTCAGAAACAAGCAGAAATTGGCGGCTCGGCTGATGGTGCGGGAAAGAGAACTTTACGAAAGAGGCGCCCAACTTCAAAATGACAAAGAGCGCCAAATTAAAACAAACAAGAGCATCAGTTACGGCTAAGGCCAATAGCGGCAAACTACGTGCAGAATGAGACTGGTGTATCCCCTCTCCCTCCGGGACAAATCGTTTCGAAAGTCCCCTATATAGACAAAGCTCTCTCTGACACTCTGATGTACATATATGCTGCATACATGTTCAAGAATTGAAAACAAAAACTTGTGCTTAAATTAGGTAGACGTAATGGGTTGTTTTTAGTACTAGATTCCGTCCTTCGTCTCTTACCTTCATATAGCACTGAATATATGTCATACGGCTTATCTTCAATGCACTGAGGGTCGGACATGTTGAAATATATCTAATGTTGTTCCCCAACGGTCTTTGTGGCAGCAGCATGACCGCTGACTCTCAGCGGTATATGGTTTAGGATCTACTCAAAGAAAATTCGATCCGCATTGGGGGTTGAACTGGCGATACCCCGATAGATGACAATGACCATGACTAGCACACTAGCTCGCCCCCAGACCACGCCGCCACTGCCTTCATGTCCTAACAATTGCCTAAAGTGCATTTCTGGTGGGGTCACACATATACACCCCCGGAGAGGGTCCGAGCATAGCTGGTAGCTTGTATTGCGTCAAAACGTCGGAGCCTTGTCTCAGATGCCTCAGCGCGCCATCATAAACATATATATTACTACTACTATGAAACAAGAAGCCACTGTTTAAAGACTAGCACGTTCAAATTTAGCTTTTTAAAAAAGTGTAATAGAAAAATCTATTACACTTTTTCTTGGCTTTTTGGAGTTCCTGATATCGTCTACAGCGGTTTGTATATACCAGAGCCACGGTGCAGGTGAGCAGGAAAACTGATACTTCCATGACGGAAACGGATCTTCGACACAAAGCGCCGAGTGTATACATTTTATTTATACGTGCAGGGAATGAGACACGTCTCCAGGGATATATTCGTGCGTATGAAAACTCATCTGATATTCAGTATAGTAATGTTTTCTTGCTATGGTATTGTCTTCTCTGGACGACAAATAGATTTAAATTCAGTAATTCCTCATTGAGCTTATCATTTCCATAATTACACATTTTTAACAATTGTAACAATTAAAGGCATTTTGCAATGAAGGCTATCACCCGTGTCTGCAATGTTAACAGTATTGTTTGGCAAGAGTAAAAAAACACGACTCGCGGTAACCGCGAGTGACCACTAGAACCAGCCGAGATGATCTTCGCGTAGATACGTCATAAATCCGAAGATTTGTAGCTAAATCTGCATCGTGTTATCTGTGTGTAAGCAATCAGCGCTCGCGTATGCATCTAGTGCTCTAATACGGATAGGCACCAACTACATGCTTAGACTCAGCTAGATCATTTTAACTTAGATACGTAAATCTAGGACACCAAATCTTCTTTCTACAATTGTTTAAATATTATTTGAGTTGAATTTGTTTATTGACATATATTATAGATAATTACATACGTTCGTTTTGAGCTCCACTAAGCACATACCTTGTTCGGAGCCGATTTTGTGAGATTACACTGTATAATTTATATTTCCTATTTTCACCAATTTACAATGCGTTGCAACATGGATTGTATTACTATATTACTTTTAACCAGATACCACAATTTCGAGATATTTCGAGGTCGCATCTGACTTTGAGCAGAGACTTTTCCACCCCGGACGGAGCCCGGTACTCTGTTCCAGTAGGAGTCTCCGATGTTCCTGGTCGATAGCTTTGACTGGTTGGAATTGGCGTCTGACAGAATAAGCAAATTAGATGTGATACCTCTTGTGGATAATGGCGTTGCTGATGTTGCCAAAACCAGGTAAGTCTGGATGCACTTCAAGAAGTATACGCTTCATTTCAACCACGAGAGAGTATTCTATGAGTTTTAGAAACGAATGCTTACATTTTTGAAGTGCGGTTGCATTAAGACTTGCATCTAGATGCTCAAAGTTGTTCTCAGGCTCGTTGTGAAAGTCGGTGAAGCGACGATGAATCTGACGCATCTGCGTATATAGATAGACTTTATTGTTCTCAGGAGTGGTTTACATTTGTCCAGAGGTTCACAGCTCCTCAACGCCATCAAAGGCTAGTTGGAGTGTTTATATTGCATGTCCTCTTATCATTTTATTTATTGTCATTATGATTATTATCGTGTTCGGCTGATATTAGAGTAAGGTAATAATAGTATTGCTTAGCTTGTTGTTTGAATATTGTCGAAGAAGGGGTTGCGCGCACATCTGAAGGGAGCTTGTTCCAATATGTGGCATCGAGATTTGATATTGAGAAACGAGATTGGCAGACAAGATGAGAAGTTGTGTGTCTGATCCCCTTGTGTTCCTGGTTAATGTCGACTGGAAATTATTGAGCAGGTTGAGATGAAGTCCCATTAAGATTCGTTTGATCACAGTAACGACAGACTTCTCTATTTGCAGAGGGTAAGGCAGGATCGACATATCTACGTATTTGTAACGCATGGACTCCCATGGTCGATATCCCAATATTACGTGCAAAGCTCTTTTATTGCAGGCATGTAACTGAGATAGGTGGTATAAGAAAGTACTTTGCTTATCAATGAAAGTAAGGAGCCGCTTTGTGTACCTAATGTCAAGCTGTGCATGGGTTGTTGAGATAATTCGATTTAGGTTGAAGACCGCGTACAGTACTATTGGAAAGCTCTGTCTCGAAGTGAGACAATAAAGGAGAACAAGTTCGGCGATGGGTTGGAGACCTGGAGGTATTTTCAGTGCCCCTTACCCCTGCTCTGGTCTTGCATGAGTGACAATGGCCACGTCTATACCAGATACAGTGTTCATGGCTATCACCACATGATCTATTCGATCACGAACTTCTACGAGGAGGACACAGAGTACATCTGCCGACTTTGCTTTCAAGCTTGTACGAAGTATCATACGTCTGCTAGCCTGGCAGCCTTACGAAGAGACTCACGGCCCTGCCTCTCTAGAATGACATGCCGAAAGCAAGCTGACAACAATTTAAATATCAATGTTATATGCTTACTCCATATGAGTGAAATAAATGTGATGTTGTTCCACGTTGAACTTTTCAGTTTTACTCGTCGGCAATACAACTTGCACATTTATGTGGGCTTTTTTAACAACAAATCCTTGCGACAGCGTGGCATAATCAGACACACAGCGTCTTAGCGCGCCATCGAAGAGTGTCATCATCTTTTCCTCAGGCGTTTTTTTCTTACACTACTGAATGTTCGAACACAAGAAATAGCACCTCACATCCGGGACCACGGGACCTGCAATCGAGCGGACCAAAAGCCGTAAAAGTATTGTGCACTAGCTACCCAGATCATGCCGCCACAAAGGACACAATCTGGAAGTCCAAGTTACCATCGGGATGGCAGAGTAGAAATTGTGGGAGCCGCATGGGAGATGCTGTACAGAATAATGAAAGAGATTAGCCTAAATATACTAGCGGTGACTGAGACGCACTTGCTGCAAATAGAAACCCCACCGTTACCTTAGGATATAAGATAGATAGGTGTAAACAGAGAGGTGTTTCAAACTAGATTCGGAGGAAGTCGACGTACTGGTAAGGAAATGTCACCACGTAGATGTTGTCGAGGCAAGTAAAAGAAGCGGCCTTATAGCAGTTGAAAGAGGAAAGAGTAATAGTCAGATACGGACCAACCAGCAATACAAACAACCAAAACGAGATCTTCTTTGGAACAATCAGGAAGTTTGTTAAAGAGAGTATAAAAGACATAACCAGCGGGGATTTCAATGCGCATATGTTCTGCTCAGATGAAGATACTGAGGGGGCTGGTAGATATTTGGAACGAAGAATATGAACCTAAGTATGAAGTGAGTGGGAACATACATGTATACAGAAGCAAAACAGAAGCCGAGCGTTGACGATGTAGCTTGGCCAAAACACTGGACTGTAAACAAGTGCATTGACAAAGGTCAAGCATCATGTAGGAAGCAACCACACTTTGATAACGTTTAGCGGTCAGCACAGGCAACCGAAACTATAGAAAATAAAGCATTAAATTAAAAACATAAGTTTGTATTGAGAAGAAACCTGTTCAGACAACACAGAAAGACGCTACACCGAAACCACATAGAGTAAGTACATACGCTGTGGAGAAAATATAGACCAGCCATGAGATTAGACAAAATTAATGTTTAAAAACGTAACAAACAATAGCGCAGGAAAGAGGATGGTACGCTTCCAAGAATATATAAAACGTGTATATAAAACAGCAATAAGAGATTTCGAAAGCTAATGAGAGAGGAGGGGGAAAGAAAACACAACCGAAAATTATTGAGGCACTGAATACTATGTTTGGTGATGAAATTTATGAAATAAAAACCGACCAACAATATGCGGAGCGGATATTAGCTAGCGAACAACCAAAGAAGAGATCGACCAGGTTATTGACTCAAGAGAAAACTGCATTTGGAGAGGATGGAGTATTGCTAAAATTTGGTGAGAATATTGGTGAGTCAAGGTACGCATGCCTGGCAGGTAAATGCAACAAGATTCCTGCTGGGGAGGAAATCCCTTAAAAATGGTTAGCCGGCAGAGTTGCCTTCATACCTAAGCCAGGGGCGGAAAATACTAAATTGTTTAATCGTAGACCAATAAGAGCAGCAAGAGTTGTCAACAGAATGTTTGCTGCTAGGGACAGACTACAATACCAGCTGGAGGAAATAAACCTAATAACCTAAATGGCAGAGTAGTTTAAGAGCAGGCAGCAGAATTAATAGTCGTCTTTTCGTACTAATGGAAAGTATCTATATTAGGCCAGACCTAGAAAACAGAACCTAGTTGTACCGTTCCTAGATATCCAACCAGCATACGATACGATCGATAGAAACACTCCTTAGAACAAACTGATAGAAGGCGAATTAGGACAAGAATGAGGCAGTATATTTAAACGAGTATATTTGGGGAGCTACATCTCCGCTATAGAATTGTAAAAACCAAATCAGAGGTTTGCAGATTAATGAAGGACTTCGGCAAAGCTGCCCTTGCTCGGTGTCATTATTTTTGCTGTATATTGAGAAGGCGGCACGATAGGTGCATGTATCGAATCTGGATTTTAAAATAGCATACACAAGTGATGATGAAATAGTATCTCTCCAACCGTGTATCCTGTTGTTTGTGGACGACATGGTGATTTTGGCAGAAGGTGCTTACCAAAAAGATGTTTACGGCATGCTGTATGCGGAGAAACGGCGGCGAAGGTTAGAGAACAGTTAAACGAAAAGAAATGTCCCAATGTGATTTTTCCGGGTATATAAAAGAGATACCGCTAAAGATACAAGGGAAAGAAATTGAATAATAAAACGCCTACAAGTACTTGCGAGTTCTAATAGAAAACACGCCATTTTTTAGAGACGAGCATGCACCAAGAAAAGAACCAGCTGAATGAAGATGCACAAATTATTGTAAAAACGACGGCTTCGTGGGGCTGCAACATATTCATGGTTACTAAGGAGCTTTGGTAAATCATGTCTGTGTCAACGGTGATATGCGCTAACGCTGTAAGTTTAGACACAAGCACGGTGAACAATTTGTATGCGACACAACGTACAATTGCCCGCCATGCACTGCAAAGTAGGTACATAAGTGCAGCACATTTTAATGAAAGCGAGTTCGGAGTTTCCAGCTTTTGGACGGGCGGGGCACAGGCATAGATATAGTTTGTAAGTCATGTAAAAATTATAGCTGGAGGTAACGAAAAACAAAACTGGACAGCCAAGCTACTCACAGCAAAACTGACTGACTGAAACATAAGCAAATGGGGTAGACGAATATAGTTCCCTCAACGTAAATTTAAGTGCCATACAATGGATTACGAAGAACACAAAATGGCAATTGATCAGATAACCAGGATGTGGAGAAGAAAGTAGACGAAACAAACGGGGAAAGACAGAGAGCGGATATGGAAAGAGCGACATCGTTATAATTTAAAAAAATGAAAGCCCTAAATAATACATTACATACATACGCTCGCAAGTCTCCGGGCTGTTCGCTGACTGCAGGGCCGGTAAGCTCAACACCAGATTGGTAGCCAGACACTCGAAAATTGACAGCGTTCGGCGTAGGGCGTGTGGTATTGAAGAGGAATCCATAGAACACATTGTGCTGGAGCAAGAACAGTGTCCTTGACCAAGGCGTTAGGTTTCGGTGATAAGCCAATATGGCAACCAAACGCAGGCCAGGCAACTGGCATAGATTGTAAAAAGTCCAACCAAACCATTGTGATTATGCAATTAATAGTGTAAATACTATTATTCGCATTATCACAATAGTGCACTACTGAGAGGATATTTATAATCAATGCATGTTAAAGTACCATAGTAATAATATAATATTATACAGTGTGCACGCTAGACAGCAAAGTTCTGCGTTGGCTCTAAAAGCTTAGTTGCGTTGTGAAAATGTGACGAAGTGGTGAATGTAAAAATGCAAATTCAGAGTGTTTAGCGATACGATAAGATTCCAACGCTCTTGTAGCTCTCTCTCTCTCTCTAAACATCTTCACCATCTTCTGGGACGACTCAGTCAACCAACAGACATGCCAAAAATAGTTTGACTCTCTCCTGAGTGCAATAGCAAGTTTCTTTCATGAAGAAACCATATTGGTAGATGGTGAAAAGAATTTAAAAAAATGTGTGAACTCCGTCGGAACCCCGTCAAGCTGCGTCTTGTTTACACTTCTCCTCGCTGACCATGCTGGTTACGTCCGACAGCAATACCAAGAAGCCGCGGTGGTGATGTATGCAGATTATATCGCGGTCGCCAATATCGACCTTGATGCCATCAAGCGCATTACATCTATGGTAGACACGTTCCTTGCTTTGAATGGACTTGAGATAACTACCAGGAATGCCAACGTCATGAAATTTAAACGTGTAGGTCGATTGGCTGCCAGAAACGTTACGTGTGTCGCCGGCCAACGGTTTATCTTTCTCTTTTAGGCAAAGTGACATTCAATCTTTAGTCGTGACCGGATATTTTCACGCCGCCGCCAACACATGGGTCTTCGCCGAGACCAGCTCGAGGCGTCCTCGAATTGATGGCGGCGGAGGATCTCACTCTTCTAAACACTGCTGCTCCTACCTTTTACAGAAGTGAGCGCACCTTATGCATCGACCTAACAATAGCGCGCCCAAAATGCACCGGGTCCGGATTGCATCCCCGTTTCTGCACTCAAACTACTGTTGAAAAAAATCGTCTATAAGCAGTGGCCGCTGCGGCGACGGAGATGTTCCGCCATAGCTCGTTTCCTACCGAATAAAAGGCCGCAGATCTCATTTTGATCCTAAAGGACCCTAGATTCTACCACCCAATCTGCTTGCTTGGATCCTTGGCTGAAGGTTTCGAAGTCGTCGTGAAGGCACGCCTTCGAGACTTTGCGATGGGAGCGCCATTCAACAAGTTCAATCGAAGGCCGAGCTCTTCCGCAAGTCTCTGCCAAGAAAACGCGATCTCCTCCTGGTCGTTTTACTCGGCATTCAAAACGCTTTTAAACACCCCGTTTTCCTTTCCGTCCAGGCCCGGCGACCAGAGCTGCTGGAAAGGCGCGCGAACGAGGCAATCGCCGACGTCGCGTACAAATTGCAGAAAGCAGAGCTAGCTTCAGCACGCCAAGATTAAGGCAATCCTTCTGGTGGGCTAGAGAACGTGCCCCGCATTCTACATGCGCCTCAACAACGAAGAGATCAATATCGTCAACACGGCAGGGTATCTCGGAGAGTTCCCTACCTTCTGAGGCATCTAGCACTTAAGCTGGGCAATGGAAAAAACCCTCAAAATGACCAAAGACTTCGCACGGCGTATACCCATGCACTCCAAGCGACGCATAATCATGTCCGTCGCTATGTCAGTTGCCCTATACGGGGCTCCAGCTTGATGGTGGCGTGCCGGGCACTGAGCACTTCGGCCCCGCTTCGACTCACCGAAACGGTCTTGGGATTTGAAAGCGGCACAGCGCTTTTGAGGTGTCTAGTCTGGGCGGAGTAGCGCGCCTTCGCTACGTTTTTAACAATATCGACACCGATCACGCTGGGGGCGGACCTGCCCAGCATTTGCAAGCTAATGCAGGGGTCTTTGCCCTAGTGGCGTAAAAACGAATATTTGAAAAATATTCTTACGTCGAAATCTATGACAAATAAATACGGCCATACTATGCGCATTCCCCAGGTCTCCCAAGGTACAGGCTAGCCACGAGTAGACTCGAACCTCGCCCGATTGTTTAAACTATTTGCAAAAAAAAAGTAATGTCCGACCCCACCCCAAGGAACGGTTGTTTAGCATGGCCCCTAAAATGGACAGACTTAACAGTTTGACAGACTTGAAAGTTTGAGGGCGGTACTCAGTGTCTGCCGGCTGGCTTCTAAGGATGTCTCCTAGTCTTCGATGATGTCTTGTGCGTCATGAACTTCTCTTGAACATTCCAGACATCACACAGTCCGGTAGTTCGACTTATATATATATATATATATATATATATATATATATATATATAATTAAGTTAATAACTAAGCGATTTTAATTCACCTAGAGACAATTTAGACCATGGCGCAGACCCTCAGCCAACATTTAACGACCACGGGTTTGCTTTCGCATCGCTTCGTAAGACGGACTCTATAAATACAATTGTGCAACGATGGGGATCGAACCCGTACACCAATGTGTCTCCTCCGGTCGCGAGACGCACGCGAATGCACGACGCCACCAGGCTCGACACGACAGGTGACCTTACTAAAAACGAACTACAAAACTACAGTTTGTACTATTTTTCTTTTGTATTTGCTCGAATTAGATATATAAATTATTGTCGGATTACGGTCCGCTGTCCACGGTGTTACGGTTCGCTTTGGTTCCATTAGCGCTGTGCGAATAAACGTACCTGCGACATGAAGGGGCCCGTTTATATGGGCCATGTTTGATGGTTGCTGTTGTAGACGTTATCTGCTGACGCTAACGCGATAGTGTGATAGCGATGTGTTCGTGTGTGTGTGTCGTGAACGCCGCATGACAGCTCACTGGACTATGCGACTCTAATCGAGATGCATTGATTAACTGATTCCAACGGGCAGGTCTTAAGCACCCGCTAACAGGCATGCGCAGCTGGGGGATAAAAGACCCCTTCATTTTAAAGAAATCGGGGATGAGTGAGCATGAATGTGACTATGTGTGTGTGTGAGAGAGAGAGAGAGAGAGGGGTGGAGGCGTAGAAATACATCAATAGGTTAATACACAATGTTAAGTAAAGCGATTCATATTCACCGACGCCTCACACAGACACAAAGACAATATAAGCATATGCTGCTTTTAATGCAGCATTGTTGTGCTGTCGATTCCACGCTGTTCCCTGCTATCCATCGATATCTTGCCGCCGAGCCTCAAATATCTGCCTGCCGCAAACATATTTATCCAGATGCTGAAAATTCTGTATTTTTAACCCTGAGAATTGCTAAGGCGGACCTGTTGTGTGCTTCGATTTGCTACCGGTCGTGCGTAGAACACACGGAGTTTCTCAATCAGCAGTTAGTATTCATGACTGTTATTATTCAGGTACTTCGCGGGGCGTGTGTAAGCTTAACATCTAACGAGAGAGCTTATGCAGCTGTGCATCCGTTGACTGAAATAGGAGAAAAGCAAGAAGATGATAAAAATGAAACATCTGTCTTCTGTCAATATCTATTTGGTTCTATTCGAAAGTCACAATACGACTCGACTTAAGTTCGCTTTTAGGTCAAACTGAACTAAATAATTCACGCATGTTTACCCATCAGTACCCACAGTTGGCTGCAAGCGGTTTATTTTTCGTGAAAATGCATGTTATATATATATATATATATTGGTATATCCCTAATGGCTTTCGACTCTGCAGTAGTTAGTTGAACAAGGGTCCCTCCTTCATACTCCAAAAACAGCTACTTACAGGGCGGGCGCTCCAAGCGAGCTTTGCTGAGGGTCCTCTTTGCCAAAAATGTACTAGGGGCGCGTCTGATGTGCAGCGCCTCGCAGGATTGATCCACATCATTGTCTCTCCTTTCCAGTTTGTTTGGCTCAATCAATCTCTTCTTGATCTCTACTCATCGGAAGCGCAGATGAAGCCTTTTCTGATAAGCTGTCACATTGGCAGCTCTTTCACCAACTCAGCAGATCCAGGACTAACAGAGTTCCTTTTTTACAGAGGGGAGGTAAGGGCGAGTGTTAATGCTGGTGGAGTTGACACATGACGAGGTACTCAGTCATACCGGACTGGTTCGAGAGTAGTTTCGTTTTCGAACACAGCGGTCGGGTTTGGTGGAGCTTTCGGAAAAGATTGCAAAATCCTAGTACAGAGCAGTTGTCAGCCCGGTTTCTGCTGTCAGTCAATCGAAATGTGGTTTAGAGCACCCCTGTGCATCGGCCACTTGTACCCCAGTTATTCATTTGTGATTCAGTTGCGAGACATTCCATATGTTAGTTGTTCGGCTAGGATAATCAGCTGTGCGGTGCAAGTAGTGCTGGTGCTGTTACAGTGAGACGGCCGGCGTAGTGCACGACTGTTATCGTGTCAGTAATCGTCATCAGTCCGGCTAACTGTCGCTGTGTCAGTGTGAAGTGCCATCACCGTCATCGTAGTCATCGTCGTCGTCGCTCTCGTCGCTTTCATTGCTTATACCGATATGCGCAAGAGCGCCTAGTTATTATTACTTTTTTGGTTGCCGACAGTGTTGGCACGGGCGTAATTAGGCAAGCGGTTCGGTAGGTAAGTAGCTAAAACCCCTGCCTATAAAAACGACTTCCAGGGTTCAAATCCTGGAGGTAATTTTTTATTTTTAAATATTATTATTAATATACATTTTAATTAAGCGTGTTTTACGCAAACAGCGAGATGTTTTTGGGCCGTACCCCTCCGTGCAAGGAGCCGGACAAGGGGCAGGGCATTCTGCCAGATAAAGGGCAGGGAGCTCAGCCAGATAAGGACAAGGGCGCTGATCTGGGCAAAGACCAGGATGCTCAGCCGGACAAGGAACAGGGCGATGAGCCAGTAGCAGTGGAGGATGCTGACTCTGGACTAGAACTAGAGAAGGAAGACCAGAAAGATCCACTTTTGTGCCAATTGGCCAAAATGATGGGGCTGATCGAAGACATGTACAAGGTCATTTCAAGTACCAAGAACATGCAAATCGTACTCATTCAAGAATTCAATGGAACAGTTAAGGTTCCTAACAAGAGATGTAACAACGAAAAGAAAAAGCAAGACGTTCCGAGGAACGGAAACAAGCTGCGAAGAAACAGACCGACAAAGACAGTCGACAGATAAAAGTCATAAACGACTTGATCGCGCGCTGCAAAACCGCAGATGACCTAAAAGACGTCTTATCGAGGGAGTGGCCAGATGGTGCGTACAACAACGCCTCCTACCTCAAAGCGAGCATTCTAAGGGAGAGTCCTCTTCGGATCCTTATTGCCCGGGAGGAAGACTCGGCCGACTCCGTCACTTGGAGAAATATGGCAAACCAGTTCCAAGGAATAGCCGGGGAACAGGGGAAAAATATCGGTGTGGTGCTCTCGCGAATAATTCAAGAGACGGGTGACGATGGGCTTCCCAGTGCACGTGCGTTAGTGGCGATCCGTCTCCCAAAGGACTCTACGCAGTGGGATAATGGCGTTATGATTGAGAAAGCGGTCGCAAAGGCAATAGAGATCCAAGAAAAATACGAAGCGCTGCACGAGACGGGGCCTATCTCTTGCTACATGACGAGCCAGGGAGAAGCCAAGGCGGTCAATAAGCTCCTTGAATTAATTGCACGAAAGCGCAACGTTCAGATTGCGGTCACCCAAGGGAGAAACAAGAAGAGAGACACAACTCAACAGGCGAGAAGAGCCATGAGGGCACCAAGCGGCACCTCGATTCTTCTTCAAAGGGAGAAAGGTGTCTCCTACGCTGACACGCTCAAGCGTCTCGGCAGCACGGTCGACCCGACAAAATACAACGTCAAAGTTACAAGGGTCCAACGTTTAGCTAGCGGTGACATGCGATTGACAGTTGCAGAAACCGCAGAGGGTGCCACCGAGTCTTTCTTAGAGGCCCTTACGACCAAGGGGGTGCGCAGGCCTCCCGGGATATATCAGCACTGCGCAGGTTTATAATAAGAGACTTGCTTGAAGGAACGACGCAAGAAGATGTTGAGCACGCGCTAAGGCAGATTGTAGGCAGTGCTGCCCCGCTTGTGGTTGAGAAGCCTCAAAAGGGGTTCCGTGACCGATGGTCGGCCGTGGTTCGGCTAAACTACACCGACGCCGCGAAGCTGGCGGAGACAGGAAAAGCCCAAATTGGTTGGGCGTCTTGCCCAATTTCCGAGTGGGTTAATGTGCCCACATGCCAGAGATGCCAAAGAGTTGGGCACCAGGCACGGACATGCACGTTTGAGTTGGTGGCAACCAAACGCTGCCACAAATGCGGCGAACTGGGTCACGTCTCAAATGGATGCACAAAGGACCCCTCGTGCTATAACTGTGGAGTTGCCGGACACGCTGCCAACTCCTCTGCATGCCCAAACTACCGGTCTAAAATAACAGAGGCCAGGCGCGAACGAGGCGGCCCGGGCCTAGTCTCCGCGCCTCGGGTTACCGTCGCAGTTCTCCGAGACCCGACTGACAACCCGAATTCCCCACCGAACAATGCCAAGATGATCCAGATCACACAGTAAACGCGCCTGCTGAAGATGACGAGGGTTTTAGACAACCCTCGCGAGTAGAAAGTAATTCAAGTAAACTGCAACAGAAGTCGTTCATCCCATCTAATGCTAGATGAGATTGCGACGAGAAGAGGAGCGGCTATCTCTCTTATAAGTGAGCCAAATGTTAAACTCTCCGAAAGAAACCTATCAACATGGGTGGTAGACGACCGTAGAAACACGTGTATAATTCAAAACACGTTAACCTGCTACCGAGAAAGGGGCAGAGGTGCGGCTTCATCAACGGGATTGGCCGCTTTTACTCATGTTATAGCAGCCCCAACGGAACGCTCGAGGACCTCGTAGGAATGCTACAAGACATGGAGTGGTCAGCTAAGAGCTGCTCACTGCCACTGGCTGGTTTTTCTGGAGATTTTAATGCTGCTTCAACTACTTGGGGGTCTACCAACACTAACAGAAGAGGTATAGTGCTGCTAGAATAACTAGCGGTGGGGGACATGGTTGTCCTGAACAAGGGCTCGAATCCTACCTTCCACCGCCGGGGAATGGAATCGCACATAGACCTGACAATCTGCAAACGCGAGCATGCTTTTAAAATTTTAGACTGGACCGTACTGCTTGACGAAGAAAATTTTAGCGACCACTACTGTATAGAATATGACGTCAGTAAAACAACCACTTTAACACCCTCTCCGATTTTAACAAGGACACCGAAGTGGAAGCCGCAAGATAACAAAACGCTCCGGGCCAAGCTGACAAAGATTTTAGACTCAAGAGGGAAACCCCAGTGCGCCCAGGACTTGCAAAAAATTCTGCAAGAGGTCTGTAGCGAGCCGTTCAAAGACCGCGGACACTCTATGCGCTACCTGTATGTCTTACCAAAATACTGGTGGAACAAAGAAATTGCGTTGGCCCGTAGACGCTGCATCTGGGCCAGAAAAAAAGCCACCAGGGCAAGGCGCAGCAACATAGATGAGGCTTGTGTCGTACACCTTTATTGTGATTTTAAGCGCCTCAGGGCTTCTCTACCGCTTCTGGAGGGAGTTCTTATCAGAGCTAGAGGAGGACCCATGGGGCCGGCCCTACAAGCTGATACGTGGCGTACCAGGAATCAGAAAAAGGAAAATCTTCCCCTGATGAACGTGTCCGAGTAATTAACAAGCTTTTCCCTCAACATCCTCCATTCGATCGGTTATTGTATGAAGTAGTAACAGCCGAGGATTACATCCCAGAGGTAACCCCGGCAGAGGTTCTCGCTGCGGGGGAAAGATTGAAGGCCGGCAAGGCACCAGGCCTAGATGGCATTCCGGTCTCGACCACGAAAGTACTCTTTAAAGAATTTCCTGACGTAGTGGCCACTGTAGCCACCCAAATAATCCGCAGCGGCTCCTTCCCCATGGCCTGGAAGAAAGCGAATCTGGTACTCATCCCGAAAGGGATTGACTCCTATTGGCCAATCTGCCTGGCTAGCACGCTAGCCAAAGGCATAGAATCAATAATAGAGTTCCGCGTGCGGTGCTTTGCAGAAGAGCACGGCCTCCTCTCGCCAACAAAATACGGATTCCGGAAGGGCCGATCAGTCCTATCAGCGATAGAGCAGGTGGTTACTAAGGCGGAAGCCCTGCGCCAGTCCCCGCCTCGTACTAGAGGCCTGCTACTGGTTGTTTTGCTGGACGTTAAAAACGCATTCAATAGCCTGCCCTGGAAGGTAATCTTAGGCACACTACTCAAGAAGGGAGTCCCGCCCTACCTGCGCCGAGCAATCTCGTCCTACCTGAGCGAGAGGCGCATAGTCAGTGAGGGTTTCGAGTTCGACATAACGGCCGGGGTTCCTCAGGGCTCGATCCTAGGACCCCTTCTATAGAACCTGGCGTACGATGACGTCCTACGTTTAGACGACCTTCCAGAAGGCACTGAACTGCTGACATATGCGGACGACCTCGCAGTGGTGGTCCAGGCCCGCTCACCCCAGCAACTAGAACTGAGAGCCAATGACGCCCTGGCTGAGATCGCTGGCTGGATGAAGGGGGTTGGCCTGACACTGGCGCCGAATAAAAGCGAGGGCATCCTCCTTATCGGGCCAAGGAAGTGCACCTCCTTGAACGACCAGGAGATCAAGATTGTCAACACCGCCCGCTATCTTAGAATGCACCTAAACAGGGGACTATGGGGCACACCTCACATACGTCTTGTAGCAGAAAAGGCTACTAAGGTCTCACACAAGATAGCCCGGCTGATGCCAAACAACTATGGCCCACGGGAGTCAAGAAGACGCCTTATTATGTCGGTAGCTGAGTCCATGGTTTTATTTGCAGCTCCGGTGTGGCCGTCAACCACACTTGCCACAGCCAACAATAGGGCAACGCTACGCAAAGCCCAAAGAGTGGCTGCTCTGCGTATCACGATGGCCTATAGAACAGTCAGCACAGCGGCCGTTCTTGTTCTGGCTAGCACAGTCCCCTGGGACCTGAAAGCAAATGAACGACGCCGCTTATGGGAAGACTCGGAAAAGGAAAAGGTGGAGGAAAGGAATATCACACTTGACATTTGGCAGGTCGAATGGAATTCAATTCAGGACGGAGGGCCCGGGTACCGGGTAAGGACTCTGATCCCGGATATCAGGGCCTGGATGTACCGGCCAGGTGGCGAGTTGGCGTTCTACATCACTCAGGTCGTTACAGGACACGGTGATTTCCAGTCATACTTGTTCAGAATTGGGAAAACCACATCCCCATTCTGCAAGTACTGCCAAAGCGAATCAGAGGATACGCCTGAACATACAATTTTGTGGTGTCCGGAATGGGCCGCTCAGCGTGCGGGTCTACCTAGGGCTGAAGACGGCACCCTTAGAACGATCATACAGCTTATGATTAAGTCACGCGACGACTGGACCAGCGTTGCAAGCATTATGGAAAACATCCTGCGCGTCAAGGAGAAGAAAAACCGTCACTGCACGACATCGTCCCGCGGCGCATCCCGGGATAGCTAAATGCTTAAACTACTCTCCCCCTTCGATCGTTTGAAGTTATGCTTATGCAGTTCCCGATCGAATGGGGGATTATGACATGACTGGTTTTTAGTGGGTTGGAGCCCCACACTACCGGCCCACACTTGCAGACGAGTTTCCTGCGGTGGTGTCCGCGTGTGCGTACCGCATTTCCCAGTTAGTCCTATAAAAAAAATACCGGACTGGTAGATAATAGTCCTGACTTTCTCCCTCCCAAGGGCTCTGCTCTGACATCTATTTGCAATGAAGACAAGGGTCTTCCTCGTGTGTTCAGGAATCTTATACAGCCAGTAAGAACCAATTCCCAGGTCGTTGATTATGTCCTGCATCTGCCTGTCGAAATCACTTATGTTTCCGTTTCCTCCTCGGAAACGGTCGTTTCGCCTAGCCTTTTCCACCAACGCGATGAGCATGATGGTTACACGAAGTTGTCTTCTAACAGGGTTAGAGAGGTAGGCAACTTGTTGTCTAGAGCCTTGATGGTAGAAAGCAGACTCTTATTCCTTGGCTCCAATTTTGTAAGCCTTCGAGTACCAACTTCAGAATGGCTACTGGATTTTTACACTCTGCATCGTTGCGATCAAAGTAGGTGGTCATAGGTTTAAGGTTAACCAAACTTCGAAAGAACACTTTATCAGCATTGTTTGCTGAATATATATATATATATATATATATATATATATATATATATTACGCCATTCACTAAAGCAATCATGTTATTTATTTATATATATATATATATATATATATATATATATATATATATATATATATATATATTTGTTTTTTAACGCCATTTACTAAAGCAATAATTATATATATATATATATATATATATATATATATGGGGGGTCAAGTAAGCCACAAAAGTTTGATATCAGTCAAGAAACAGCCGTATTGGCAATGGACATACTATTGTCAACACACATCCAGCGCGCACAACAGCGCGCCTTTACACAAACGCGGGGGATACACCCACTCGCAGGAAAACAGGTCAATTTTATGCTAAAGTTTATATTTAAGTCTTGTCTGTTATGATAAACAGGGCGGTATTTTTAGACATGTGTGGCTGAATGCTGTCAGTTAACTGGCCTGGCCCACATGTTGGAATTCACGTCCTCTATGTATGCGAGTACTCTTTCCATAAGCACGTCGAGATACCCTGCGATCACGGTTTCTCTTGAAGCAAGGTGTTAGGGTGCCTCGATGGAGAAACGACTGTGCTGCCTCGGTAGACAACACCATTATCTACCACTAGCTCGTCACGAATGTTGTAAAATGGTAAGTTTCAACAGGTACACCTTCTGCGTTCGAAGAAGCTGCCAGAAAAACCGCCACTCGCATTCTTTGACAAAACCAAACCGATAGTGATACAGACCGACGCGAGTGAATACGGCGCTGGCGGCGTTTGGCGATTGGCGGAAGCCAATCTCTTACACCTCTCACTCATTCAGCGCTACCGAAAAAAACTATGCAGTGATCGAAAAGAACTGTCTAGCCATAGTGACGGCATGCAAGAAGTTCGAACACCACATCTACGGGATGCCGACGGTCACAATACAGACAGACCATAGACCACTAGAAAGTATATTTGACAAACCGCTCGACGCATGCCCTAAACGTTTGCAACGAATGAGGTCAAATTTAATGAAGGTCGATCTCACGGTCAAGTATATACCTGGCAAGACGAACCTCGTAGCCAATGTATTAAGTAGACACGCCCTGAATACGAAGTTCGAACCCGATGACTTGTGGAGAGTGGAACTTGAACAGATCGATTCACAGACACGGTTCAACTAATCGATTGTATTTCCAAGTGTAAAAGAGGGGAGATGTTAGGGTGCCTCAGACTTAACGAACGCATCAGGCTTAGCGCGGTTCCTAAGCGTACCACACTTGGCGGGGTATCCGAGCTAGGAGCCCGCTCACGCGTTTCAAATAAAGTTCAACCGCCAGTTGTATATCGACCACGGTCTCGTTAACACAAGGTCTACCATATCTGCAATCGCGTACATCGGGACTGTCTGTATGGTATTGAATGGCCTGTGATACAAGGAATCGCGGGTTTAACCCGCGGGCGGCAAATATACAATACTAAGAATCTTTCTCAACGTACGCGCTGGCCTAATTCTGGCCAATTCTGTGAAGGTCCGGGTAACAGAAAAACTTGTTCAGACAAAGATGTTTGTCAGCTAGATGTGAAACAATTGCAGTTTCTAACCCTAGTATCACTTTTAGATGCTCTTACAATGATAATCAGAACCCCATTACATGATGACGATAGCCTTCCGTCGATAATGGGATTTTTAGCAAAAACTAGCCAGGTTTGTCGTAGCCGTAGATAAATCACGTAATACAAAAAATAGCTATGATTGGCTGTATTTAAACAGTATGTTTTGCCACAACCGGAAGAAACCGGATCTAGAGCATGGACATGTGGACAAATCATTTGCATGACAGTTGCATCGAGTGGTTAGCATTTTACCTAGCGCGATTACATTACAAACGAATACGAATTAAGCAAATAAAGCAAAACAATGGTATGTAACGTAACCAAAAATGAATGCGCCGTTCAGTAGAGTATAGAATAGCAATAAATACGCCTAGTAATATCATTCGACAGCTTTCGTCAGGAGAAAAAAGATTCGCACCCTCTGATTGTTTGATGCATGCTTAAGTAGTTCCCAGTCAGTTGGGGGACGGGGGACTTGACAGGTTTTTAGTGGGTTGGAGCCCCACACTACCGGCTCACACTTGCAGAGAGGTCCCCAAGCTGTGGTGTCCGTGTGTGCAACCGCATTTTCCAGTTAGTCCTCTACAAAAAAAAAAAAGAAGAAAAAGTTAAGTCAGGTTCCAAGCCCGTAGGGAACGGAGGCTAGTCTAAAGTTAAAAACAACCTTCTTAAAAATGTTTTTAATTCGAATACCATTCGACCAACAAACAAGCACATGTGCCAGTTGGCCGCCAAGAAAATATTCGGATAAGAAAAAGGCAAAGACCGTCTAGCGTACAGGCACCAGTTGTGCGTAACGAATTTTTCCTGAACCTCTCTCTCAAAAAAAAAAAAAAAAATAAAACACCAGTAGTTCTAGCCTACAGACAGCTTTGACAAGACTCGGAGTCTTCTCTACTGACTGAATCATTCGTGTGTGTATTTATTTCGCTGATGATCTGCGTGCTTTCCCGCGTGCCCGCCAGTGTGAGCCGATTCAAATTTGGCGCGTCCCTTTCCGCCCTGTGTTGACGGGGGGCCGGGGCAGGGGGAGGGGAGCAGGGGGGTCGCGCTCTCTCCCCCAGCTGCCGCCATGACAGTCCCGCCATCTAGGCGACATTTTGGGAAATTTTCTCCTCGACGACGACGACGACGACGACCACAATCACAATGATTACAACTATAGACTTTTTGTTCTCGGCTCCCGACCCGACACTGACTGGCCAGAGCCGCGAAAACGTTCGAATTGCGGCGGCTGTTTCGCGTTGCGGCTGCTGACGAGTGGGTTTCGCGTCGTCGGCGACGAGTGTGTGCACGGGAAGTGCTCTCACTCATAGAGTGAGGAGACTCAGTTAGTCAGTGAGTCGAAAGTCAACCGTAACAATCAGTCAATCAGTCAGTGAGTCGAAAGCCGAGTGCAGTCGAAATAGGGGGGTAGTGAGAGAACGCAAACAGCAGCAGCACAAAGAGATAGATTCCTCTTCTTGCTGCTGCTGTCGTTGTTGTTGTTGATGTTCCGCTAGTGGTGTTTGCCAGGCGGTCAATTCCCGGCAGGTGCATGTTGACGGGGCCGTCCTGCAGCTGGCGTAACGCAGCGGCATCAGCAGCAGCATCAGCAGCAGTTGCAACGTCCGTGTTCGGTGTGTCAACGAATGGTGTTGTTGTTCAAGACCAACCAACGTAAAACAGACGATTAATTCATCAGGCACTGATCGTGTGTGTTTGTTTGTTGTGTTGTGGCGTCCGATACCCCTCCCCCCCCCCTTATTCCTGTCCTGCCGAGCAGCTAGCTTCCCTCCGGCGATCGCTGGGGGGCTAGGGAGGCGCTAGGGGCTAACGGGAGCTCATATCATTTGCTCACTTCGACTGACACCGAAGGCTCGTCTGTTCGTCTGTCAATCATTGGCAGGCCGATAGGCTGGAGGCAGATAGGAGGGAGGAGACACACAGGCCCTGTATCTGATATCACCACCACCACCACCACAACCATCAGCACCACCTTCCGACTTGTGTATCGCGTGTGTGTCCTGCGTGTCCCGCGATTGTGTCGCTCCTCTTTGAGAGCTGTCCAGAGCTTGCTGCTGTCTCCGGCGACAACAAAGACTTCTTCTCCCGCCGACGGACGGATGCATGGTACGCATACATGATACGCCGCCGCCAACGACCCGACGACGACAACGACAACGACACTCACAACAAACAGTGAGCGGGACTGGTGTTTTTCTTTGTTCCGCTTTGTTGGTTGTTCATACGTTCGGTTCATACAACAACAACAACAACAACACCACCCCCTCCCCCCTTTTCCCCTGCCCGAAGCTAGCCCATTCATTAACTGGCCTACCCACTGACCTCACTTGCCACTCCAGCGACACATTGTAGAAAAAGCAGCAACAACAACAACAACAACTGTAATTGCTGCTCCCGTCATCTTCAGAGACGTTTACATCCTATATATATATATATATAGACGTGTGCATCGGTGTGTGTTTGTGTCTTTGGGGGGTGTCTGTCTGGGGTCGCTGGTCATAACGGGGTGGAATGGCGGGCGGCGATGGGTGAAACGGAATGGAAAGCGGGTCGGAGGCGGCGGGGACGTGCAAGAAACATTGTGCATGTGGGGTATATAAACATCGCTTCTATGGTTCTAATCAGTTCTAATGATTATTAATAATACGAATTATTATTCTTGTTATTATTATCATTATTATTATTATTATTGTTCTAGAGTCTGTTTAGATCGCATTCTCTATGTCTGTGTGAGTATACGTAAGGTGTATACGTGCGTACACGTCTTTCATGTGTGGGGGTGGGAGCGTCGTGCCTGCGCTCATGCGAGTAGGCAAGAAAGAGAGAAGGAGATCGTTCGGGGGTACTCCTCTTGCTCTTCTTGTTGTGTTTCTCCTTCTCCCCCTCAAGGCAAATCACAAAGACAGCATGATGACGACGGTGATGATGATGATGATGACGAATGTCAACGTTGGATTATGATGGTGGCTCGTTCCTGTGCATTTATTGTTATTATTATTATTATCTTTGTTGTTGTTATTATTGTTGTTATTAATGTTGTTGGTGTTGTTGCTGGTGGTGCTGCGGCCGACGATCACGACACTATGGCCTCGTTATTGCTGTTGTTGTTGTTGTTGTTGCGGTTTTGCCGCTGTTGTCCCTGTAGCCGTAGTAGAGCAGCAACAACAACAGCAACAATTAAACAAAGGAGGGGAGGGTCGACAATGGTAGTGTTATTATTGGCAGTGGTCGTCGGATGGCAACGCTTGCAGCTGCAGCTCTACTAAGAAGAAGAAGTAGTCGATGGTAGCGGTTCTGTAATCGTATTAGCTAACAACAACAACAACAACAACAACATAACAGTGCCATTCAAAGTGGTGACGACCCGATATACGAAGCATACGACCCATTACATAAAAACAAACAAGACAAGCATAACATGTACGAAGGTAACATCATAGACGTACCTCGTACGTCTATGATGTTACCTTCTTTTGCTCGAAAAGTCGAGTGAGTAACACTGTTACTTCGAGTACTCTATTTTTTTTAATGTCATTCTCTCGACTCTCTATAGCGGTTCTATGTTTCAAATGTTTGACCGCAATTGTTGCCGCTGTTGATGCTGGTGTACCGTGCAGTAACAGTACGCAACAACCGGCTACATTGAAACCTTAATGAGTGACGGATGAATAGGGGGTGTCGGGAAACTATATATTATATATATATATATATATATATATATATATATATATATATATATATATACATATATATATATATATATATATATATATATATATATATATATACATATATATATATATATATATATATATATATATATATTAAAACGAGAAGTTACGAATAGCTTCGCTCATGTACACAGAGAACAGAAAAGTATGTACACGTATTTGTATGTGTGCATGTAATTATATATATAGAGTAAGTATTGTAATCCGGTCCCCACAGCGGCGGCAATGCTCTGATATATATATATATATATATATATATATATATATATATATGTATATATATATTGCTTTTGTTGATGTTATGGCTTCTATCAAGATAACAACAGCAAAAAGGCAAACGAAGTTACGTAGATAGACCTAAAACTTTCGAAACCTCCCCTTTTCGTCGTTGCTTCTGTCAATTATTGGGTAGTTTTTGGCAGGAGTTGTTTGCTAGGGTATTCGTATGCTATTCTTCTCTGATTACTGTTTAATTTGATTTTCGCCGACAGCCACACAAGATATCGTTATGCAGATCAGAATTGTCAGTATCTACTATTCTTTCCAACCCTTATTACCATTATGCGTACGACGATTGTTTTATCAATTCGGAATAGCTCTTGTTGAGTGTCATCAAGGTGTCTATCCAAGTGACTCAGTGGAGCGCCGCTTGGTCTTGGAACGGTCAACGCTGCCGAACTTTCGGAGGACACCATAACGGGCCGAAGACTGAGGCAGAGGGGAACGACGTGCACAAATTGCACTAATTTTAATCACAGCAAGCCCGCGGACAACATCAACCACGCCGTTTTGATGGGTAGTCTACTAGAATGTGTAGCATTTTTGCAAAACACCAACTCGTTGGGCACTCGCACAACAACAACAACAACAACAACAACAGCAACAGCAACAACAACAACAGCAACAACAACAGCAACAATAACAACAGCAATCACAACACCAAAACAACAACAATAACCGCAGTAGTCATCGTTAGTGATAACTAGCAGTGACTTGGATATCACCAGCCCAGTAATCTCAATAATGCATAAAGCTTGAGGAACATATTAACCACCAATCACGAGCAGGCTGGTATCAGTACCGGTTTTGCTGATTCGAAAACAACGGAAGTATTCATTTATGTCGTTTATGCCATTAATGTATGGAAACTGACAAACATTTGAAACAGACAAAACAGATCCACATGGAAAACACACACAACAACAACAATAACATAATGCAAAAGTGCGGCAATCTTAGGAGCTGAAAAAAGACGCTTCTGGATACGACGAGATTTGTCGAGTTTTATTCGTGGTCGTACTTAGCAAGTCTAAGATGACGACAGGGACAAACTGCCGAGCCTTTAGGACCATATATATATATATATATTTATACATGAGGACAGAAACACTTCAAACGGGTAAAGCAGTACCACTTACTCGTGAGCTAAATATATATATATATATATATATATATATATAAAATTTTAGTTTCGGTGCCCGATCGTGAAATTTTGCATGTCAACAGTGGGCCAGGATTCATACGCCTCGTGCCTTTAAGGCTTGTTGTGTTCATTTTTGTTGGGCGTCGCATTGCGTAACGGCTCGATGAATCGTCTCCCATGATTAATCTTTAGAGAGACTTTGGCTGAGACTATATATATATATATATATATGTGCTTCACCCTGTGAGATTACTAATGCACACGTGCCTAGTAAAGCATACTTTTGTTTTCCATTGGGACAACCTCCTCTTTGTAATATCGACCGGGTCCTTTCTAACATTTGGTTTTAAAGCTAGGGTCTCCGACAGCTCTATATCTCTGCTCCCCCCAAGGCTGTTCGTTCTTTAACAATATGCTCGATTGGCACATTCCATAGCTCACATGCTCGACATTTTGTACTTTACCCCTTCCTATATTTAGCTCTTTGTATCCTTGTATCCAACATCCCTGCCCTGGCATCTACCAATGGCCCACTCGCTCTTGAATTATCGTATACATACATATGCTACGTTGCCTCTTCCCCGCTTTTCCTTTCCATATATACCTGCCAAATTCGATCTGGAACCCATTGCCAATTTCCATTTGAATATATATGACTCCCATATTATCCTCTGTACCGAGGACACGGTGACTACAAAGGCATACGGTGCATTGCAATTTTAATATATTGCTCCGTTGTTGCCTCCATACGTAGGGTCCGGAATTTGTTTGTATTAAGAACCCAAAAAAGGTAGAAGTCTTAAATCAATGTATTAAGACTTCTACCTTAATATGCATGCATATCTGGTCTATATGCATTTTGTTACCATTTTACTAACACTTTTTTTAGATTTCATAACACCGAACTATTTTCGCCTGTCCGTTTTGTTTCTGCTCAAAAGTTGTCAGGTTTGTGTATCTGATATCACACGTATTCCGTGTGTGCAGGGGTTCTCTCTTTTGCTCTTTATATGCGGATTCTCACAGAAATGTTTCAAAGTTTTGGCTTTGACTGTTGGTATCTTCGTTGAGAGGTTTGCCTATTATTATTATTACAACATTACGATACATTACTATGATAATACGTATTAGTACAACCACCAATGTGAAAACCATTGAAGCAACTTCTGGAATTCTCGTAGTTGGCGAACGTATTGGTCTTTTAAAGACGCGGCCGCTTTGGCCTTATAGGTTAAGTCAGATCACTGGAGGTGGTAATATGATTGCTTTAGAACCGGAGCATCGAGGCATTTGGCCCTAGCTATGCATCAAGAGCGCATTCCGTATGCGTTGCAGCATTTTGCTTTAACTCTCTTTAGAGAGCGAAAGGAGGACAGGCGAATAAAAGGAAATTGACCCTCTACCCTGCTGCCCTGGGTTAATAGGCATCAATTCTGTCCGTCGGATAGATCTAAAGATGTAATGACTTTGCATCGGTGTGTTTGCGTAAGTCATTTTTTTCATGTTTGTAATCATCATCATAACAAGTATTTAGAGAGCTCGTTTGTCTCATCTGAGTTTTATCAGCGTTTTCTTTCAACTATCTTTGCCATGGAATACCAGAGAAGGGCTTGACAATCTTTGGTGATTTTTGGTTGGGCCTGATTTAGACGCCTACTGTTGTTCTTACCGAGTCTGCTATTTGACTCGAGTCTAATTCAGAACGAAACGATCGTTCTCAACTTGCATCTATTGTTTATTTGACGAAAAAGAACTTTTACCATTACGGTACCAACGAAAAAGGCATTAGTGGATGGGTTATGATATAATGTTTACAATGCAAATAATAACAATAAGAGTAGCCCGTGTTAGTTTACTGGCAATTTCATTCACCGCTCTCCTTATGGATCTATTGTGAATATTGGCACTTCGTATTGGCATATGGACATACGCACGTATTCATGTATACTACACACATAAAACGAGTGTATGCGCAGTACTACATACGGATGGATTTCTTTTTCGCTTGATCTATGTATACCTGAATACACATGTCATCCTTTTGTATCAGGGTTGTTTAGTGCGGCAGCATAAGCGGACATGCTGAGGTATTGCCTACAGTCCTTGTGGTAGAACATGGTAACTGACTCTCAGCAGCGGTACGCTACTTATCATCTAGGTTCAATGAGCATCGGTCAAAGAAAAATGTTACCAGCAGCAGCATAGCCGGCGACACCCCGGCAGATGACAACCATGACTAGTGTAATGCTCCCCGAGACAATGCCCTTCCACAGCATAATATATTATGGTACAGTGCGTGCATGTGTGTGTGTGAATACCATTTGCAATTCGTTGGCACAATCCTTCATTTCATTCAAGACACGGTGGCGTATGTGTTGCAGGACGATATGGCCACGCATTGGCTGCGCCGTTGGGCCCGGGCGCAGCCGTAGGCGACATGCCATCATCGCCACAGGTGGCGTCGTTTGCAGTTGAGGTGGTTTGATTTGGTGGCACACCGCTGATGACTTCACGCGGAGGCCATCGAGAATTCATGGAGAATCATCGGTTTGCTGCGTAGGGTGAGTCCACCAGCCAGCAGAGCGGCCGCTGTTCCTCCCGCCGGAGAGCAGAGACGAGGACTGCAGCTCGGCCGCTTCGTTCGATCGAGGCCCGTAGCGACTTGCGTAGGAAAAACGCCGGTCGTCGAGACGCGGTGGCGAAGTTTTCGGTGACTCGATTAACCGAGTGCGCGCTCGCGCAGACTCGCCGCCAACGATGGCAGGAACACAGCTGAAGGTTGTCTACCCGCCGGGTGTAAAAGAGATCTTTGCCGAACTGCCTGAAGATGATTTGGCCAGACGACTCAAAGTAAGTCATGAACTTGTTGTTGTAGTTGATGTTGTTCTTCAACGATTCTTGCCGCGGTTGCTACTATATTCTAACGCGTCTATGGCGTCTCTCTGCTACTGACGGCCATTGTCGAAGTTCTTAACAAAATTGCCTTGGATTTGAGAATAAGAGCTAATTTCGTATATATATATATATATATATATATATATATATATATATATATATATATATATAGAGAGAGAGAGAGAGAGAGAGAGAGAGAGAAAGAGAGAGAGAGACGTGCACAGTACATCCTCTTGGTAAACGGGAGCAGGTTCACATTTATATATATATAACTTGTCCGGAATTATGAGCTATCGCAATTTAATTTGCTCCTGCTACTGTTGTTATAATAATTATATATATATATATATATATATATATATATATATATATATATATATATATATATATATTTATATATGCTAGTCGCTTAAATCGAGATATGCTATGTATAACTATGTATCTATATATATAAATGTAGTAAGGATATATGAATACTTTGTGTGTGTTTTGTTTGTGGACGGCTGTAGGAGTGTGCACAGGCATTTCAGAACCTCAACCAGGAGGACGATAACTCCCGCTATTCGCAGCTGGCGCTGCACCTTGCTTCGGAGTTCTTCCTCGAACACCATTCGCGGGACGTTCGACTACTGATCGCCTGTTGCATTGCGGATGTTTTTAGGTAGGCAGTTGTTTTCCGGGCATATAGTAGGTTATCATATGTAAATTTCTTAGTTTTAATTTTACTTCGTCGATATTATTGGTTGATGATTGGTAGCTGACTACTCTGGTACAGATGTAGAAAGTCGTTGTAGCTTTACGCCACTCTGATAGTTGAAATGTTTTGCATTCGTTTCAGAGTGTTTGCTCCGGAGGCACCGTATAAAGACACCGAGCAGTTACGCGCCATTTTCGAATTCTTCATTCAACAGTTGCAGGGTAAGCGGCGACCCAGTGGTTTATAAAATGTTTGCCAAATGAATAATCATGTTTTATATGAATATGCCCACTGACATGTGTACAATTATGGCTTGTAGGTCACCTACAACTCAAACTATATGTTTATAAGTGTAAGCACTCCGATTATTGTTTGCAGGTCTAAAGGATCCCAAGAATCCCACATTCAAACGGTACTTTTATTTGCTGGAAAATCTTGCCTGGGTGAAGACATTCAACATCTGCCTCGATCTCGAATGTAACCAGCAGATCATCTGTAACCTCTACACACTCATCCTTGGCATTGTAAAGTGCGTACATTGCACTCTTCGTGTATTGCAATGACCTAGACTTTAGGTGTTCGAACATATTGTAGAACAGAAATGTATATTTGCAGGTAGATTCTTTAATTATAGCTGGAGCTTTGTCTTGCTGTGTGAAGCAGTTACACTGACATAACATAACAACATAACATAACACTAAGCAATATTAGTAAATGTGAAGTATCACCGCATTTGTTATTGTGTTATATAAATCAATAATAATAACTTAAAAATTAATGCATTTTTAGTTTCTGATACTTCCATATATATATATATATATATATATATATATATATATATATATAGCGTGTAACCAAAATCTCTTTGAATTCTGCAAATATCCGAGTGTCAATAGAAAGAATCTGAAAGAGTGGTACAATAAATAACCATATTCAAATAGTAAAAATTCGAAATAGAGCCAGTTCGTAGGCACAGACATTTGACGTCTATATCTGCCTGCATGTCGTACTTGCTGCTCGCGCTCGCTCATTGTTGCGTTCTCTGTCTGATATCCGCACCTTTAGTGATTATCATAGCGCAAAGGTACGATCGTTTATGGTGGAGATGCTGTGTCCTCTGATCAACGAAGCAGACGGCGTTTCGCAGAAGCTGCTCGACACTCTGCTTGCCTACATCGTTGCACCCAAGAAAACATCACATAAGGTAGGCAGCCCTCTCGGGCAGTTAAGTGGGACACTTATATCTGAAGTGCCCTGTAGTTTGCAATAGATCGCGTTCTACTTTAATTTGAGATAAATACCTTTTATCCGGTGGAGGCATTGAAGTATGTACTACTATTTGATAGGTATGCATTCATTGCTATCTATTGTTCATTTGTATTGCATCTATTCGAAGCACTTACTTTATATCATTGTACGTTCGGTACGCTATGATGTCGGCGCTCTATTAGGTGGCAGCGCAGCTGTCGCGTGAGATTCTGAAGAAGACGTCGTCCGCACTGGAGCCGCATCTTCACCTGTTCTTCAACAACTACCTCGTGCTTGGTAGGACAGGAGGATCGACGTTAATTCCATCAATGTACGAGCTGATTTACGAGCTGTCGCATATCTTGCCCCAGGCTATGGCAGGCGTTCTCCCACAGCTCGAGATGAAGCTCAAGTGTAAAGAAAACAACGAGCGTCTAGAGGTGAGTAAATATATTATTGCCACGAGTGTGGCCATGTTGTTTAATAACATTGTTTCGTGGATTTTATCGCAAACTAATAGACTAGAAAATAAATTAGTTCCGCTATGAATAAGGAGAGAACAATATGACCCGAAGGGCCGCCTTTGATCTACATTGTGTTCTTAAACGCAGCCCTGTCTATACTAGTCGTCCCGTAATTCCCCAATCCTGCAGCAGCATTTCGTTGAATCCTTTACGACGACGAACGGTGTGTCTTGGCACTCTTCAGTCTCGTAGGAGCGCCTTCTGTTCGAACAGCTAGATTATCTCTTCTCTCGCCTGAAGGTACGAGGCTCTATAGAGATGCTGAAGTTGTTCAGAACGAGCACTTAAGGGTGAAAGCTCTAAGAACACCGTTTTTGGCGGCACTTTTCAACATATGCTTAACAACGGATGAACTTCCAGGAACTTGGTTGGTTATCCCACAAGGCTAGGACAATCTGCTTTATCTAGCCTCCGGGCGGGTTCCTCAAAAGTTTTGACCTTCCTCGAACAGCCAGAACCGACTAACTTATATCCTGTCTGGAACTACGCCAGTTATCGAGTATATGATTGAGCAATTCAAACTGGCCAACACCTGCTGCCAATTACTGCTAGAGTTCCGTCCCAGCTTTGAGCGAAGGATGCAGGAAGTTCCGGGAGTATTCCGTAAGAGCGCTTGCAATAATGGATAGAGCGTGGATAAAATCGCTCTCTGAAAACCAACATATTCTGATACGCTGATGCGCCCACGGACTCCATCATTAGCTGTATAGCCGTACTGGATTTTATGATATTTGTAATCATTGTAAATGCACATTCTGCGGTCTGCTCTGTACGTGACATTAGGGCAAGATCTTTTGGAGTTATGGAAGTGTGTATATATATGCAGTTTCTTAAAATGGTTAAAATAGGTTTCACACTTTTAGTCCTTGTTGCTTAAGTAACGCTCATAAGGCTCATATCTTCAACAGGTGACAAAGCTTGTTGCAAGGATGTTTTCTGAGAAAAATTCAGAACTGGCTGGCCAGTACCCGGCGCTATGGAATGCACTCGTGGGTCGTTTCAATGACATCAAACTGCAAGTAAGAGACATGTTTATATAAAAATATTCTTACAACAATATACATTACATATATATGATTTGATTGATTTATTATTCGCTTGGCATTTATATATAAATACACATAAAATCATTTTAAATCAGGGGCGCCTAGAGCAGCAAATATGTTACCTACGCATCCATATAATTAATGTATACTTCAATACCTACTGAGTATTTGCCTTCCATTGGAACAATCTCTTCTTTGTAATATCGACCAGGTCCTTTCTAAAATTTGGTCCTAACGCTAGAGTCTCCGACAGCTCTATATCTCTGCCCCCCCAAGGCTGTACGTTCTTTAACAATATACTTGATTGTCTCATTCCCTAGTCCACATGCTTGACAGTCTATACTTTGTCCCTCCCTGTGTTCTTTGTATCCCTGTATCCAACATCCCTGCCCTGGCATCTGCTAGTGGCCCAGTCGCTCTTGAATTATCGTATACCCATTCTACCCCGCCCCTTTTTCGCTTGTCCTTTCCATATATACTTGCCAAACTCGATCTGAAACCCATCGCCAATTTCCATTTGCCTGTACATGACTTTGGTACCCTCAATTTCACCATTTTCTCCGATACCCTCGCGCTTTCCCATTGCTGACTTTTGTACCCAATCTCCTTAGATGCGAACTCTACTCTGCGATCCCACTCGTGTTAATCCTTAGTGCCGTCTTTACCAGCTTCATCTGTTTAACCCATCTTCTATTTGAGACATTTTAATCCTAATACTAAATTTTAGCTTACTTTAAATTTTCCTTAGTATACATTTTGGCATCCCCCCTTTCCCATCAAGAAATTCCCTGGCGCAATTAAAACAGCAACCTAATGCAAATCTTACACTTCTCTTTGTATTGTTTCTAAGTTCTTTCCCAACCCCGCGCTGTGGACCAGAGAGGCATTGGCAAAGGTCAATCCTGGTACATACATGGGTTTTATATATTCCTTATTGCTATATGTTTATTAAACTTCCAGGGGCCCTTACACCCTACTGCATTTTTCCCTCTATCGGCCTTCTTCCTCTAAATAATCATCCCCTCAAGTCATTGTCACCCGAAGATACCTGTATTGACTTGTATACTGACTCTATATATATATATATATATATATATATATATATATATATATATATTCAATAAAAAAAGTAAATAGTACCATTGATACTACAGAACCTTATTTTTGTATATTAATGAGGGCATGCTGAGCTGTGTTATCGTTTCAATATTGATTGCGACCTTTTGGCTTTAGGTGCGAATGAGGTGTGTACAGTATTCGATGCACTTTCTCCTGAACCAACCTTCATTACGCAATGATATCACGCAGGCTTTGAAGACGCGTCAACACGACCCCAACGAGAGCGTCAGGTACATACGTTAGCATTGGAACGAGGAAGTGCATTTTGGTTATTTATCTTGTAGATACGTCCAGGTGGACGAAAAAATAGGCTAGTTGCAATGCTTTAGAAATTAGATTAAACAGTGTTATTTGTACTTTTAACTGTGAACTTTGCAATTTCAACGATAGAAACAGGTTTGACAATTTCGATCGTATGGATCTTGCTAGACACATCAAACAATACAATATAAATAAAAAATAGAAAGTTTGTATGCATTAATTAATCTAAGGTGGATAATTAAAAATAATAATAATAAAAAGATAACCAGACGCAATCAAATTATAGTTAGATAAAATATATGTTTCAAGGGTTAGTTGTTAGTGAATTTGAGTCTAAGGAAGGTTGTTTTTTTAAATGTTGGTATTCAATCAAACAGTGTTGCGTAAACAAGTAAGTGCATGGTTAGTTTACATTATCTGCAGCTTGAGACATTTGCTATTGCAGTTTGATCTGCTTATATACAGTTTATGTTTTGCGTTTTTACTCACGACAGGTTTGAGGTAGTTATGGCGATTGTCGAGGCAGCAAAGAAGAACTTCGAATCTGTCAGCATCGAACTACTGAATATCGTCAAAGAACGCACTCTTGACAAAAATGTAAGAACAATGCACACACTTATGTCTATAAATATATATATATATATATATCTTATGTCTATAAATATATATATATAGTCTGCTTTTGAAACTGTAACACATAGTAAACTACTGGAGTTACTACCTAAATTTGGAGTAGGCACCAAAATAGTTGCATGGGTAAATGATTTCCTACGTGAACGGACCTTCCATGTACGTGTTCATGATACACTGTCAGAGAAGGCTTATGCCACCTCTGGTTGCCCCCAAGGTACCATTCTTGGGCCACTAATGTTTATTCTTTACATCAATTCGCTAAAGAGTATTATTCCCGAAAACGTGCAATATAAGATCTATGCGGATGACGTTAAAATATACGGAAACGCGAACTCGGCCGAGGACTGCAAAAAACTGCAAGATACGATAAACAATTTCTATAAGTGGTCCGTTTCGCTAGATCTGAAACTATCCGTGACAAAGTGCGTTGTACTTCATTTTGGTCACGGAAATGCAGAGAACAGTTACACAATCGGTGGCCATTCTCTTGCCTCGAAAAAACTGATTAGAGACCTTGGTGTAATGACATCAATTAATATGAAGTACACCGAACACATAACAGACATTGTTTTAAGAGCAACACAGAGAGCGAACTGGATTACACGCTCATTCATTCTTAGAGATCCACATATATACTCAAAACTATTTGAGGTGTACGTACTGCCGATCATAACATATGCAGCCCCAGTCTGGAATCCATGTCTGAAAAAAGATCAGCGACTCCTAGACAAGTTATGCAGCAAATACCGACGAAAGATTGCATACAAGTGTGGAATTCCAAGCGATGACGTCCAGATTCCCAACATATTAGAAAGGCTGCGGAAGATTGACTGTGATACCCTCGCAAATATTGAGAAAAATCATACCGATCTGATGTTAAAGATGTTCAATATCATTCATACGACGACGCGTCGTGAGAAGAACATTCTTCCAAAGTTTGTAGCGACAAAGCAAACACTTAACCATATGTTCCCTTGGAGAGTAACCCGCCAACTCCATGGAAATTTGATGTTAACAGACTAAACATTTCCTTGAATAAAGCGTATTAATAATATATATATATATATATATATATATATATATATATATATATATATATATATATATATATATATCTGACTAAGACTGAACGATGCAGATCACTTTGTTAAGAAGCGGAGTAGTACTAACTTGTTGGTGTTTCCTCATATGCTGCTGGTCTTTATATTTTGATAGTCTAGAAAGCCATTATTTTTTAAAACAAACTGGCTCTGTTTTAATATTTACACATGCACTCAATCAGTGCATATCCACTCACTGAGAATATATTTTTCCATCACTGTTAGTATTATTGAGCTATCTAAATTTTGCGTTTTCGTTAAAGTTTAAGGTACGGAAAGAAGCTTTGCTGGGCTTAGCGCATATTTATAAGAATCTCACGTGCGGTTCGCATGAAACGGAGGATCCGAACATTGTCGAGTGCGTCGCCTGGATCAAGAACAAGGTATTGTTTCGTTTGAATGAAAGTGAACTCGAAAGAACTGAATATATATATATATATATATATATATATATATATATATATATATATATATATATATATATATATATATATGAGGAATCTCTTGGAGTATGATCTGAGGATGATTGAGGGACGGTTACTCATTGGTCTAGTGGAATGCTCTGCCCTCCCTTAGCTGGGGCACGATGAAGCATATGTTTCTAACTAATTTCACATGCTGCGTAATATTTTAGGTACTGCACATTTATTACCAGAGCGAACTTGAAGATCGGCTAATAGTGGAGCGAATTCTTCACACATGCCTTGTTCCCTACCAGGTACGTGATGTCCTAAATAGCATATTTTTATGTAATTATATAAATATAAATAAATGAATAAATATATATATGAATATATATTTTGCTTATGTGTTACATTTAATATAAATTCTCGAATGCGGATTTGCAGCTTTCGTACGATTTGAGAACATTCAAGTTGTACCAACTGTTTGCTACTTGTGACGAACATGCCGTCAAGGCTCTCATCGAAATACTGAAGTGTCAATGCGCTATTCGGCAGCAAATCAAGCAGGTATATCTCGTTCCCGTTATAATAATAATAATAATAATATATATATATATATATATATATATATATATATATATATATATATATATATATATATATATATATATATATATATATATATATACATAAACATGCGCCATCATATGATTGCATAAAATTAACTATTGAACTAAGCAATTGTTTGGCGAAGTAATAATAACTGTTAAATACTAACTATGGTCGAAATTTACGTTTTTATGTATATTATCATATATGCATTATTTAGAAACCCCTCGTGCCGCTCTTTGTTCTAAATACAATCCACAAATACGTCCACCATAACCATAGAGGAAATGTAATGCATGGTGCTGGTTTTTTCTTGCAGGTTGTTCATCTGCTGGGCTCAGGGCCGATGGATAACACCAAACACGAGGAACTCATGAAACGAGTTCAGCATATGTCGAGAAATCTCCCGGAACCTATTCGGGCACAAGTTCGTTCATTGCTTCTATATATGTATTATTCGCTTGACATGCATACTTATGTACAAATGTAACCATTTTATATTAGTGGCCCTTACAGCGGCATCATAAGGCGACCTTTTGAGATGTCTAGGGTTTTTCCAATAGTCCTTGTGGCAGCATAGTCACCGACTCTCAGTGGTATGGTACATTGTATAAGCATCGCCAAATAAAATTGGATTAACAACACGGATCGGTATATATATATATATTCATAAGTAGATCAACTTTATCTGGTAATAATTATTTTTTATCGACCGATGTTTGGTGTTGTTTGTAATTTCAGGAGTACCTGGTAAAGTTTGCCGACCTTCTTCGAGCAAATCCGGCTACTTATCAGCACATGGTGCTCATTCTCGACGGTGGTGCCAGTTGTGCGGAGGCCGAAAAAAGCGTGGTAGGGTTTATATATATATATATATGACGCCTTAAGGCGAACGTAATGTAAATGATTAGTTAATCCTCAGAATATTTTCTATATATATATATATTATTTGCCCCGAGATTAACCAGTAAAATGCGTGATGCACAGCGGGCGTCGTTGTTAAAGCCTAAGTACTTCATTCCCGAGATTACTTCACCTGATCACTTTACCCTGGCATTAAGGCTCTTTGACTTCTGCTTTGCGGCTGTTATTTTCGCCTCGGAGACAAATTCAGCTCTGGCAAATTCCTTATACAAATAAAAGAGAACGCAAAAACTTTAAACGCGACAACCGAAGTGGTTTCACAGACCAAGTCATAATCGTCCCCCCCCCCCCAGGAAGCTAAACATCGGACCAGAGCAGCAAACGAATCTCGGCGCCGTCCTTTAGCATCATGCTATATGCCGCATCATGCTATATGCGAGCACGCGACTACCAGGGTTACAAAACAACAAGACCTGTGGCGCTCTGAATCGTACGGGTCAGTCGCATGGCTTCCACAGCAGCCATACAAGTTCTCTTTAGACATACTCGCTGAGCCTAACAGTTAAAGAACTAGCATCAAGAAACCCCTCAATTCCGGACGGAGGGAATACTAATCAGCAGTAAAGACACCCTAAGCAAACTGAGCCAGCAAGGGGAGCAATCCAGCTGGGCCACCCTGGATACTGGACAAAGTCAATCTCTGATCTCAACAAAATGGTGGAGCCTTAAACACTGCTCGCGTATATGCAGGTCATTGAGTTTGCTGATGCATTTCAATAATTTTGAGGTCGTCTTCTTAATGTGATCTTGGTGCTTGTATGGTCTTTGGTTTTCAGAAAGAGGTTCTCAAATCGCTAGGTTTGCCCGTACAAACCAATTCCTTCTTCGTGACGATAAAGCAGATGTTGGAACGGGTTGCTCCTGTCGTTGTCGACTCTGCGGGCATAAAACAAATTCTCGGTTACATTCAGGACTCGTTGCAAGGTATTCGTTCGAAAAACACAGCACGGGTGTTTTTTTTTGTCACAACGGCTATGGGAATTACATTTGAGAGACAAAGAGACATAACACTTTATCTGTGTATGATTCCTTATACATGGAGAGGCGTTTCAAAATGGTGGGCCTGGGTTCCCTGCGTCTTCCTTATAGGTGCCTTTAGAATGCTGCGTCTCTACACCACAACTCACACGGCAGTTCATAGCAACATACGTTGCCAAGCGCTAACATGATTAAGTGGGGACTGACATTTGAGTTGAAGGTTCAGTACGTTTAAGCAGCTTTGATTTGAACTGACACTTTAGGATTTATCAGTGATACGATGTATTGGTCGCTAGTTTGTGTTGCGCTTTCCAATCCAACCGTGTCGGGGGTACACAAGCAATTGTAAACAACGGAACATCCTTGGCTAGAAGGTGGTCGTATTGTCTGCAATTATATTAAGACATAATAATCACCATAAGCGTTTAATTTGCCTTATCGTCTAGGTACGGGTGAGATTGATCTTCAGTGCAACGTCCCGCAGTCTGCCTATAGAGGACTGGAGCTACTGCATACGTTGAGTGGTGTTTTTCCGAACGCTTTCATGAACGAAGAAATCTTTGAGACCATCTACCACTTTCTCGGTTTCGACTGTCCGAGAACTCAGGTATTATTAACACGCTTGCAGAGACGCCGTTTATCAATGGACTTTTTGTTTTCACCATGTTTCAATTTTATATCTTACTGTAAAGGTTTATTGTTACTACAGTGTTATACTTTTTATTATAACGTTTTTACACAAGGCGCTTATATTCCTTTATATGCCCAGTCATTTTATAATTTATACGTTGATATTCTCCACATCCTTTTTTGGTTATTCTTTGCAGTTTATTGCAGCCACACCTGTCGGGATTTTACCAAAAGAAAACCTGAATTATATGTGAATTATATTTATTTAGGCATACTTCTGTGAGGAGACATGAACTTGGGTTTACTTGCTAGAGTATTTACTTATATTAATTTTCTTATATCACGAATTGTTTTTTATTCAGGTACAAGTACTGCTGGTGTTGTCCAACGTCGGAAAGGATTTGGAGACTCATTTCCCGAATATCGCACAGTAAGTAACTTAAGCAGCCGATTCAGAAGAAACGTTTTGAATGTCGGCTTAGTAGGAAATTTATTTACGATTTAATTACGATCGATAATTACGATTATATTTACGATGCATGCAAATGTTTTGCTTACACCGTTTCGTCGTGTGACACATTTCAGACGTCTTCAACCGGTTGTGCAGAACTTTGTAGAGAACGGCACGCCAAAGCAGGCCAAATACGCTGTACAGTGTCTCTACAACATGGTATTTCACAAGGTCAGTAGATAAACACTTGGGAATGAAAATTGTAGGTATTCCATAATACGGCATTCTTTTTAGGATACTTATGAGTGCCTACATTTTCGTATGCATGCCCTGACATACTATATATATATACATGACTTAACCAGGTGTCTATGACGGTTGTCTCAAATAGCATAAACGTACTGCTAAGCTTTTACTTAACCACTTTTCACAAGGAGCTTCAATATATTCACTTTATCAGCCGTAGTAGTAATATTATTCGTACATTCCTTCGACTTAGAAACATGTATAATTTCGTTTGCTTAATGTTTGCTGCACAACGCACGGAGTAATTTGGCTTGACTTTTTGTCAGTAGGTGAGGTCTATGTAAGTAGAAGGATGGCGCGCGCTCACTGGTGACTTTTGTTTGTTCAATTGCTGCGTTGTTATCGCTTCGTGGGCTGTTTAGGAGCGTGTGCTGGGTGTCGTGATCGACCACCTCAAACAGCACCTCACGTTGGCGTCGGCCACTTTCGAGACGGCGCTGGTGTCGCTTGGACACATCGCACTGCTTCTGCCGGAGACGTTTTATCAACAGATGAAGAGCGTCGTGTCGAAGGTCGTTGTCAAAGAGCTGCTGATGGCAGATCAGGAGGAGGCGCGTATGAGCGAACTTCAGTGGTGTGAGCTTGAGGCGCTCCCCCACGAGACGCGATGCAAACTCGCTGGCATCAAAATGATGGGCCGATGGCTTGTCGGTCTCTCTAATATGCACCAGGTAAGCGCTGAAGATGGTAACGGCTTTCTCTGTATGGCAGCGTGTGCATGGATGGAAGCGCGATGATGGTATACCAACTGTACCGTAACGCCATCTCTATATCATTCCGGCTGTAAATCTCATGCTACTGTTTTGCTTTCTGCCCTTTCCGGGGTTTGATCATATGGTGGTTGTTGGTGAGCGCAGGCAGTCCAACAGAACGGTCCTCAGCCGCCGGAACAGGAGACTGAAATCGAGCAGAGCACCCAGGCGATGACGGCTAACGCCGCTAGCACACTGCGGCTACTCATCACCATGTTGAAGAATCAGGGCGATCTCATGGAACGGGAACATGTCAGCGACTGCGAAAAGAGCTATCTTCGGCTCTGGGCCGCCGCCGCCATACTCAAGGTGAGGATGGTTCCAGGATCATCAATCAATTGTCTGGATTTTCGTATTTGTGCCCATCAGTCGCTGGAATGCCGTGAATTGATGATGTAGCACTGAATACTACATACAGGTAGTTCAATAAGTTCTTAGAATGAAAACCAAGAATTTTCCAAATCATGTTTTAAAATTTATCTTATTCGATATACTCCACGAGATGCTCAATACACTTTTCCCACCAAGATTTCAGAGCTTTTATACCTCTTAAGTAGAATTCCGCGTCTTTAGACTGAAAATAGGCATTGACAGCAGCCTTAACCTCTTCATTGCTGAAAAAAACGCTTTCCACCGAGACTATTCTTCAAATGTTCGAAGAGGAAATAATCAGAGGGGGCCAGGTCTGGAGAATAGGAAAGTTGTTCAATAAGTTCGAACCTCAGTTGGGCCAGTTTTGCCGATGCTTGCCGGGACTTGTGTGCAGGAGCATTGTCCTGGTGAAACAGGACAACCTTCTTCTGCAAAGCGGGCCGTTTCACGATGAGTTCTTGCTAAAGGCAGTCCAACAGTCTTGCATAATATTTTCCTGTGATCGTTTTACCGCTCTCAAGGTAGTCGACCACCATTATTCTACGTTGGTCTTAAAAAACTGTAGCCATCACCTTTCCGGTCAATGCCGTTGTCCGCACCCTCTTCGGAGGTCCTTCATCAGGTGCACACCATTGGCAAGATGCTTCTTGGGTCTCGGGAGTGTAGTGATGGACCCAGCTTTCATCGACGGTCATGAATCTGCGCCAAAAATCCGACGGATTGTTCGACATCTTGGCCAAATTTCGCTGTGAAGCGAAAACAGGCGCGTTTTTTTGGCCTTGGTTGAGCAAATGCGGCAGCCATTTTCTCTGAGCTCTTTCATCTTCAAGTTTTCGTATAGGATAAAATGCACACTACCTAAACTAATTCCTAATGCCTCCGCTATCGCCTTAATGTTAATTCGCTTATCTGTGCCAACGATGTTTCGCACTTTCTCTATGTTTTCCTCATCAGTTGCCGTTTTTTGGCCTCCTGGACGTAGTTCATTCTCGGTGCTTCTGCGACCTCTTTTTAACACATTAATCCAGTTGGAAACAGTGGCAAAACATGGCGCAGAGTCACCGTACATCTCGTCCAACCCAAATTTTACTTGGGTCGCATTCCAACCTTTGAAATAAAAATGCTTGATAACCACTCGAAACTCTTTTTTCTTCATTTTTAAAAATCACGCCGATACGTTGCACGGGAAAAGCTATCAAACGAAATCGCAACGGCCAATCACCATAATATTTTGAGTGCTAGCAGTCGAAAAGTTGCAGTTCCTAATAGCGGTGGAAGCGCGCCAAAATTCGAATTCTAAAAAGCTCATTCTAAAAACTTATTGAACTACCTGTAAGCTACAGTAGTAGCGGTAGTAGTGAGTGAATGTTATTATTATTGTCGCTACACAGTCAAAGAGTTAACTACCCTAATATAATGTGGGGAAAATTGCTGCATCAAAATAAAAACAATTTTAGTGCTAAAACATGGGTTACCCCGGCGTACCCTAATAATAGCCGCTGCAATCTCATCAATTCATTAATTAATTGCTGTGAGAGATTATTGCACTTCTCGCGCATAAATTCGTGAGCTCCGCAGTTTTGCTGAAGTGGGAGTTCGAACTCGTCGTCTCAGCATCTCTCACATATGTTCGATTGGGTTCTGGCCGGGAAAACCTGCTGGGCACTTCAGTAAACGTTTTATACATTCATCACGGTTTAAGCTCTAACATTGTCGCGCAGATAAAGTTATCACCAACAGTGCTTGACGTGGCGTGTCAGAAACTTATCAATATTACAGTTAAATAATGTTCGTCCATGATAACCGTGGCTCTTGTTTGCAGGTGTGCTCCTGTACGGTCTACGCGGATGTAATTACACAACCTCAATTTCAACGTCTTGTCGGAGTTGTTACCGTGAGTAATGCAGTTTTCTTGACACTAGTTTTTACATGAACATCAGCGGAAGGGCTCTGGAAATGAGCAGTAATCACAAAAATACCAAAAAGACTTTCTGTATCTATAGTAGTTTCGAGTTTCATCAAAAATTTTTGGCGATCGCTTGTCAAGATTAAATACTCCTAGTGGTGGTCTAAATTTCGTTAATGGTGGGACCTTATCACATTATGATGATCTTAAATCGGTAGAGCTTGGCTTGCCGACTAAGGACGGCGTTTCTTGTGGTTATTGAATTGTCTGTTGAAGCCACTTTGAGCAACATTAAGGCAGTACCCAAACGCTATTTGCAGAACGTGAAGGCTGCGAACTATGCGATAATTTCTGTTCGTAGCAGGTGTGCTGTGTCAGGGTTTCGACGTGACTAACTTATTGTCAATGCCCCAGCATCGATTGTCTTGTGATGTAATCATAGGTATGAATTATCCTCGGCTAATGATTTTTTTCGTGCTGTTTCATGCCTCGCTTCTTGCGATACCCTCTCTCTTGCTGATTCAATGGACTGATGTTCACCAATAACGCGGCCTGTGCAGGACCCAGTAGACGAGGTTCGTGAGCGATTCTGTGCCAAACTGCACAAGCGCTTGATGAGTCTCCAGCTCCCGTTGCAGTTCATGGCATTGCTGTCGTACGGCGGCATCGAGCAGCGACGCCCTCTCAAGGTGAGTCGATATTCACGTTGATATAAGTATCTAGGAAAGTACTTAATGTGAATGTATATCTGCATGCGTGTAATAGCCAGTTTAGGCGCCACATATGTATATATTTTTAGGGAGAACGAGAACTATGGATTTGCTCAATGTAATTAAAGTATACTGAAGCAGCGACTGTGTTTGTGCTGTAGGCGAAAATGAGGCACTACCTGCTGGCGAATATCCAGCGTCGTCGAGAGTACCTCAAAGCGAATCCGATCGCCGCCTCGCCAAAGCTGCTGACGGTGCTGCCTGATTACGTCGTTGTTTACGTGATCCATTTGATGGCACATGATCCACTCTACGACGACCCGACCGATGTTGAGGCTCTCAATCGAATCAAGGAGTGCCTCTGGTTCCAACTGGAGCCTCACTGTTCGAAGAACGACAACTATTCATTCTCGTACTTCAAGAAGCTCTTAGAAGGTACCCTAATTTATTAAAGTGCCCATTCGTCTTTAATTTAGTTTGGCAAACACGATTTATTTTGTTTTTTGCCAGTCCATTGAACGTAGGCCGCCGTTAAGGCATCACCCATATCATTTGACGCATTATGTACCTACATGAATCGCACCATATTAAAAAGACTACACCATCCGAAATATATTCATATCAGCGTTAAAACACGACTAACATGTTGCGTCAGAAGCAGTCTTTTGTAGTTTTAACACTTAAAAATATGTTGAAAATAGTTATATTCTATTCTAAAAAACAATTCTAAGGCAAATGTATAGTTGAACTGTAAATTTTAAATGTAAAACGAATGTGATCTAATAGGGTGAATTGCCCCCAAGTACCCTAATAATATCCACTGTGCTATTTTGAATTGATCTAATCAACTCGTCAATGAATTGCTCCGGAAGTATTGCTCGCGCATAGCATTAATGTGCTCCTAGAGTGTTGGTAGAACCTAGAGTTCCGGTTCTAACTCGTCGTTTCAGTATCTCTCACATCTGTTGGATGGAATTCAGGTCGGGATAACATAGGTCGTCACTTCGTTTAGCTAATTTATGCTTCTTCAAGGTGGCTCCAAACAAGGGGAGAGGTGCACAGCCCAGCATTGTTGCGCATGCGAATGAAGCTTTCACCAATACCCATTGCATAAGGCACAATGAGGGGGTGTCCTTGTGTCGTTGGGCAGATAAATATTTTTCTCGCTTGAGAAAAATTGGCTCGAAAAACGTCCTAGGTAACTTGTGGAGTTCAGTTTGCCTGTTCTCCTGGGTTGTTGCACCTCAAACCGTGATTGAACCGCCGCCGTAACTGACAAGCTCTATAATGCTAGAGCTTGCATAGTCCAATTCTCGAGATCACGCGTAAAACGGTCATCGCGCTTGTCGGTGGGCTTTGGTCAGCTGTGTACCTACAGCGGGCCTGTGGGGCCTAACATTCATGTTATGCAACCTTTGCCTCAGATTCCGCACGGACAATGACTCGAAGAGCACTACAGAGCTGTTGGGTTAAATATTTAGCAGTAAGTCGGCGGTTTTGCAAAACGTTCAATAAAAGGAATCGTTCATCGTGATTGTTTGTAGCTCGAGCCTTACTCAAACCCGCCCTCCGGTGAAAGCTGCCGGTGAATTGATACCGCTGGTAGACTTTGAGAATGGTGGGTTGGTTCACATTCAGTCGATGAGCTAGGGCACGCTGATTATAGTCAAACTCAAGCAGAGCAACGCTCTGGGCACTGTCTGACTGACAACAAACATGTTACTAGAAACTTAGTTTGCGATTGGTGAGGCACCTGCGAATATAACGGAAGTGACTAAGCCAAAATCGCATATCAGAGTGTTTTTCCAGATCATTGCTTTATAGGGTTGCGAATGGGATGTATCGCCTCAACACGCTGGTCTTTTTAACGCTAATTTAGTTGCTTTTTTAACTGTCTGTTGCCATAATATGGCGCTAATATTGTGAATACAAAGTATACCTAAAGTGAAGTGTGATGATTGACGCTATTGTTTTTTTTAATTATTTTACGTCTATTTGTCTGATCTAAAAGTCATTAATATTGATGTTTCTATTTTTGCTCTCGTGTTGTTTCCATTACGGCGGTTAATATTTACGGCGATATTGTGCTTCCGCTATGAGTCGATACAGTATGCGGCGGCTTGGATTTAAGCAACACATTTCTTTACTATAATATCTTTTACTCAATTCTTAACTTCAACTCAAGTGCATATTTGACCATTTCGTTCTATTCGTGGTGTTTGTCGGTTTGTCTAGGTATCAAGCGCTCGAAAGATCGGCAGAACCCAACGAACGAAGCTGCCAATCATCGCCTATATGCCGTTTGTGACTTGACGCTTGCCCTAATCATGAGCAAAACGGCGAATTTCGGTCTTCGGGAAGTTCCTCAGGTAGTTAATGACACAAATAAAAATCTAAACGATTGCAGTTTTATCAATATATATGTTATACCGTTGTTTAGATTACTTCTCTCTCCTGAGGTATTTTCTGCTTCGCTATCTAATTTTGTGTTATCGCAATTTGTATGTTGCGGTTCGTTGCTTTCTGTTGGTATATATTGAATTGCAGGAGGCGAGGTTACCGGCCAAACTCTTTGTGTTACCGGATAAAAGTACGCCGTATAACACAAAGTACTATTTGCCACCAGAACTGGGCTTTGCCCCGCCCCGAGTAAGTATATCATATGCACCCGACACGATCAGTTGCTTAACATACTTGCCTTGTTTGTCATCAGAAAAATGTAATTCGTACGCTTAAGACGATTACTCTCTGCTAGCAGTATACTCTGGGGATCCTGTTTTGCTATAGTACCACTTTTTTTTCTATATTGTTATTAGAACTTTATTGCTATTAATTTTTTACAATATCGACTTTGCTCTTAACGTCAATTTTCAAAAGACACTGTGGGATCACCACAGACACTAGCAAAATTTGACTGCTTACTTAAATCCACCTTTGTGTACCTTTTGCGGGTGGATAATAACGGCCATATTTAGATGTTCTATTAGTTTGCACAGTCGAATTGTTATTTAAAATTGGTGAATGCTTTTACTTGAAGTGAGCAGGTCGAAAGACGGTCTAAAGAGAGGTTCGTTTCTTTAGTCGAAGCTGCTTGCTAGTAGACGGTCATGGATTGTCTCGAGACAAGCTAAGCCTCTTAGCAGAGGTTTTTGTATATTTAGTAATGCAATTAAGATAATAATAAGATTCTAAAAGTCTGTTTTTGCAGTGCGCACACTTTAAGGACTAACTTTGTAAGGTTTATTATATAGACTTAATTAACCGAAGAAAAGTCGTTGCTCTAGTGTCGAATATACTCGTATGAATATATATATTTATATACAGTATATATAAAGTGATGGTAGTTAGTATAAAATGATGTAAACTAAATATAATCTGTGCGAAGTTCAAAGACGATAATAACCAGCTGTGCTTAGTCTTGCCTCTGTGCAAATGTGCCATGGTACGATGCCTGTAGCACTAGTTATGTCACAGAGTTTATGATGCCACTCTTGCGACTCTAGCTCCAAAAAAAGTGAAACACGCGAGCTGACGTCGTTGTGGCTATTTTTACCCATGTAGAAAATTCAAGATACCTCCAATCGTGGCAGTGGAGGAAACCCTGCGGTGACCTCTGGCGGGGGAGCGGGCGGCAAAAAGGAGGGTGCTTCCGGTGGCCAACTCCAGCAACAGCAGCAACAACAATCGGCCGTTTCTGCTTTATCTAATAGGACAGCGGTGGTAAGCAGTCAGCAGCAACAACAACAGCAGCAGCAGGTAAGCCATAGATTAGCTAATTGGTGGCTATATATATATATAAATATATATATACATATATATATCAAGAGGGCGATAAAGAGACACATACAAAATGTGTATACAGGCAATGAATAATTTACGTCACATATTTAACAGCAAAACTAATAATGCTTGTGACGGTACTTTTGTGGTTGCAATATGCAGGGCGGGGGAGCAGTCGGCCTTGAGGCAACACTGGACAGCACCCAGATGCACATGATCAATCAACAGCAAGCGACAGGTAAGACAACGTCTCGGCGCCTTTTTTTCAAAAATTGTTTTCAGTAATTCATGATATTGTGTGTAAGGCTTTGTATTAGAACGGATCTATCTTAATATATAGGAGCAAACGTATTTTTGCAAGAAGGGAGCTCCCTCTCGACAGGCGACGTTGTTACTTACCTTACATAGACAAATCGATGGCTACAGGAAAAAGAAAATATTATAGCTGTTCTGCGGTCAGGAACTCACTTGTACGTAAAAATGCCTACGACTCGAATGCACCGGTGGAGCCTAATGATGATTTGTTCTGTTGCTGTTCTGTTCGGTCGTCACAGGGACGTTAATGCAGCAACAGCGACAGCAAGTGACTATTCCAACCGAAGTGGCTCTGCAGAATATGGCGCAGGCTGGACAAATAGCAACGACGATCCAGGTGCAAACGGCAGCCCAATCTCAGACAGGCACCAAACGAACGCTTGACCAGTCCAGCACGATGGTACCAATGCAGCAGTTGCAGGGTTCGACGGGCATTCTGCTCAGTGCGGACGGCAGCCACCAGACGCAAAACATCGCCTCCCATCAGGTCCAGCAAATCGAGCACCAGCCACAATTACACCATAATCAGCACCATCAAATGGCTCTCGCAGTTGAACAATCTGTAGGTGGAGATTCCTTGCAGCTTCTTGCCGATGGTAGCCAATCGGTTAAACGACTTTGCGTAGAAGCGACGTCAGCCGACATCACTCAACTGCAGCCGCCGCCGGTAGCGCAAAGCAACAATGCCACGAGTCAGATGGATCACTCGCATCAGGTACTTTCCGTTAATTTATTTCGCTTATTTTAAGCGTTCACACACACCCAAGTCATTGTCCTTACGTCAAAGAACCCTTTGGTTACCGTTACGGTTCCTTTAGATTGGAGGAGAATACTATTTGTCCTCGACATAACCGCTTCCAGAAAATATCGTCTAGGAAGGTCCAGCTATTTTTAATGAGAAAACGAAACGCTTTGGGAAGCTTTAGACGAATGGGTGCAGAAAACCCGGAACATCAGCTGAGCGAGCTCTCTACCGAAGTAAAATGGTGATAGTCTAACCATAACCTATAACTCCAATATGCATCTTTTCTCGCAAGGAGTGGTATTGATGCATTTGCAGTTTACGCTACCTTTGCTGCATAGTGTCCGACTGTAAGTCTGGAAGGGCTGTTGTGTGGCTTCTTAACGTCTAAAGTAAAAGCCACACGGCGTTAGTTAGGGATTACAGCGGAATAAATGCATTGTATTAGCTGCAGCAAATTATTATTTTTACCAACTGACGTGCCTATGCTGTGCTTTTCTTTCTGTTACAGAAGAGACTAACTCGTTCATCACATGCCCAGTGAAAGAAAATTGTTGTCGAAACATAACGCCAAACCTGAAAATGAAATGACCAAGAGGGTTCGCATGACAGGCGAGCTTTCACAGCACTGCCTTCGATGTGAGTGACAACGGAGATCCTCGGGGCTTGATATTATAGCCATCACACCATGTTTATCTCGTGCACACACCAGTATTTTTATGCACACTCAACAAACAGAATCAACGACAGATGATATCAGGCCCCGAATGCTAAGAACAATTAACAACGATAGGAGCTACATGAACTCTGACGGAGAAGAGCACGGACAACAAATCATCAATCAGCAGGATCCATCTCAAAGCTAAACGAACGGCAACAACGGAAACAACAACAATAATAGATATGACAACGACGGCAGACATAACAATTGTAGCGAGGAGACAAGACTTTGCTTTGTGAGTCAAGGTCATCTTTTGGCTTCCGTGATAACTCTATGGTTGACTGTCTCTCACGGGTCCGCAAAGAAGCCTTACGCTTTGTGCTTGATGGGACTCCTCAGTGTGGGCAATAGTCACTTCCGTTTGGATGCTCATATGCGCCAGATATCTCACAAGCATGAACTGATGCAAAATTTTCTCTCTCTGACAGAAAAAAAGCGTTTCTAGTTGGGGTTTGTGCTACTGTCTGCTATCTTCAACTGCTCGAAAGTTATGCACTTTTATGAATACAATTTACCAAAAATTGTGGCTTCGCTGTAATTAAAGCTTATAAGCATATGTGTAACGGGTTACTAGCTTATATATGTACATTTGCACATATGTGTATCTAATCTTGTTACTTGTGAGTTGGTGTATGCATACACAATATATATATATATATATATATATATATATACTTATGTGCGTATATGAACTTGTAACCCCTGAATTGATATAGCTATATAGATCAAAATGACAAGGTACAAGTTACTGTATATATATATATCCTGGAAGGGTGCCGAATATAGCGCGAGCTAGATCTGAAGCGCCTGTTTCACGTATATATAATTGTCAAGTTGAGGCTAGATTTACTTTCTCAGCAGATGTACGATGGCAAATAATATTGGCATATGGCAAATAACTATGGTGGTAAATGAGTTACTACCACATTAAATTATTTGTCCCGTTTTTATCTTCGTATATTCATAGCTCCTGGTGTTTGTCTGGCTGGCTGTTTTTCGTGGTTGTCGTGGTCGTCGCATCTTTACCTTTGAAAAATATTGCCAAAAACCGACTTCCCAGTGCGTCAATGGACGTGTATGTTTTTAGGACCTAAAATGCTGGCTTTTATTTTTGCTGGGGTATAATGCGGGGGTGACGGTGATAGAGAGAAAGATCAACTAAGCCTTCAGTTATTGTGCCCTCCGAACTCTTACTGGTAGTATTCAAGGGATGCTCGTTCATTCTGTTGCACTTGCACTTGCCTGCATGCGACTCTCAAACAATTCGAAACATTTTTAGCCGTTTTCTTGCTTCCTGTATCCCTACCGTCATCAGAGGGTACACCGCAACACTAGTAGAAACGTGTACACTTAGTATACGATAGTGCTACGCGTATATGTCTGTCTTTGACTGAAAGGGCGCCCGCCGCCGTCGGCATTAACGGGTGTAGTTTTTTTGGTGTTCTACTTAAGGACCTACACATATACAAAGCATACCTATGTGAATTATGGGCGTCAACTTGACAGCTATTTGTAGTTTTTTATTTTAATTTCTTGTTCATGTAGAAACGTAATGAGAAGCCTGAGCTGAGGGTAGGAATGGCCCGACCGCACAATCGATTCCAATTTGTTCGGTCGGTCTTAATACGAGACTTTGACGCTTGATGATGGCGATATGACCTGATGTGGCAGTAGTTTGAGCGGGCTTATCATTATTTTTTTCATTTGTTCATTGCCGATATGTCGTCGATTTCTCTCCCAAACCAGATAAAACCGCGCATATCACGACACGAACGACTTCTGCGTGCTGTCAGATCAAGGCATCGGCGCTGTGACGATATAGCTACTTGGGGTACCTAGCTTGTAGGAAATGTTAGCTTTGGCAAATCAGAAGTCAATGAAAACGGAAATTCATTTTGCGACAAAGTGGTTGTTTCCCGGTCTCGATGTTTCTTTATATATATATATATATATATATATATATATATATATATATATATATATATATAGATAAGGGGTGTCGTTCTCTACTTACCACTGAGCAGAGAAGAGAAATATTCGACCCTTTGGCTCGAGGAGTACAATTAGATATTGCTGAAATGGCGCATTGACTGATGAATAGTTAGTTGTTTGTTTCGCAGCGCTGGTGGAAGAAGTATTTCTCTCATTTATTGTCTCTTCCCATTCCTGTAGTTTTTACTATACTACTAGTAAGACTATGGTTAACGGCAGTTGTAGCTCTAGTGAAGGTATTGCCGCTGAAGGTGAAACTCAAGACGTTGTAAACACCAACAGCAGAACCTAACGCTGCACATGAAGGCATGCTTATACTTTGCCCAAGCATACCGAGACGATACCGTGCTTGAATTTGGTAGATTTAATTTAAGTTGCGAGCATGTGTGTCTGTCTGTATGTGTCTAGGAAGGGGAATTTGTGTATACAGTTCTGCGTGGAATAGATGATGTTAAAGCCTATAGCTACGGCTACACTGTACATTGATATTGGATTTGGGCTGAGAAAAAAAGAAGCCCGTAAAAAACGACGTACCGGTCAATTTTATCGGGAGGCGGGTAAAACTGGCCACAACGACGACACAGAAGGTGAACACTAAACGGCACCTCAATGCTGCATTGGCATATTTAAATCCCTGCCCTATATTTCCAGTCAGATAACGGTCATCATGTAGAAGAAGAACGTATATATCAGCGATAGCTAACAAAGGATGTGGGACGTTGTGTGGTAAGGTGAAGACACATCACAGCTGGAGTCCCCGTCAGGGTTGTTACAGCGTAAAACCGTTTTAGTTAAGACAAATTTCTTATATATAAGACTTCAGCGATTGTAATTAATTGGTGCTGCTGCAACAAAGGTGAATTCACATGAACTTGTGTAGTTTTCAAGCATCAACTCTATAGATTGCAAAGCCAATTGTCATTATTTTGTGTATTTCAACATATTAACAATCACCGCAGCAAACTGAACGTACGGAAAACAGAAAAAGTAACGAAGATAAAGACAAGAATACGCAAAAGTGGCTTACCTGAGGATTGCTTATTTGACGGCGCCTCTGGTTGGACAGCACTTCTAGAATTTTATGATGTTCCATTACTCGCGCATGTACACATACAATTTCATCATCGACGATTAACATACGTATATATTTATATGGCCCTGCTCGAGTGACTGAAATTGTTACAGGATGGTAGTTTAATGAGCCACTGCGAGTTTGAGTGGGAACGGCGGGGAAGCGTTGTTGTAGTGAGATAATACCGAAGTTCCCCTGATTGAAGGCAACTAGAGGCAGAGGAAATGGAAAATAAGGTGGCGGTACTGCACTGCTGCCGACTGTACCAAACTATATATATAGACTGATGTCCAGATATTTGGGCAAGTATTGCAAGCGGATATGACGCGCAAAGCCGGAGAATATGATTGACATAGATACGCGATTTACCCATACGATTACTAATATTTTAGTTTTTTTATTATTATAAAAACTCGTAGCGGTGTTAATTTCCGTTCGTGACGAATAACTTTGTTGCGATGCGAGTATGACACAGATTAGTGTGATATTATTTCTGATAGCGTTACTTAGTACAGATAGATGATTCGACAACAACCACAATGTCCGTACCAACGGAGGCAACATGTAACGGAAAACAGTGCATGTTCCCCTGGCGAGGCCAAGTTGAGTCGATGACGATTATGAGAATGATGTAAATAGACCGAAATAAAAAACGTATGTTGCATGTATTATGACTCTTCGGTTGTACTACATTGCCTGGTGTAATTAAGGTTACTGTATATTCAGCGACAACATTTTATAGCCCAATTTGGTACTCAGTAAATTTTCCGACGCAATAAAAACCGTCGTTTACAGACATTGTTAGCACCCTCAAGTGGGCTTTTGGAATAGCTAAGTAGCGTAGACAGGGCTCTAAATGAGCTATCGACCAGGAATGGCTCAATAGTGATCCATGTTGTGGGACCCTCCAATAGACAACACCATCAAGCATCAAGTATACGTTTTTTACTTTTTGGCAAAGCATTCGCATTTGTGTGGTCTAGCCAAGGGGTCCACTCCAAGCCTCATAAAAAAAAACAAAGAAATTGTCCTCTTGAATATTATTATTATTCAAACTATACGAGATATTCTTTCAATTATTATAATCAATTTTCTCGAAACGGAAAAGCGTTCAGTTAACTATTTCTTACAAATAAAATATCTGAGTAGCGGTACTTGTAACTAAGGATGCGCGGTTATTAACGGATAAGTCCAGGAGTGCGCGGCGAGAATTATATTGATACACGCTATTTGAGACGATTTGCAAGGCAGCGTTTTGTCACTTGTTACTTCTCTCATGTTGATTTCGACTATATGTTATAGAAATTTATCTTTCTTTCGATAAGCACATGATAGGTGTGGCAGCTATACGAGATTCACTTGTACTTTAGGAGCAATTTTTATTTGTTTGCATATCAACAAACTCAAAATTCTGGTAAAGTAACTAAGATCGCACTACTATCTTCATTAAGACGGTGGATAAAGTACCAGGTAGTCAAGGATAGGGAAGCTTCATTTTTAGAGTTTAGGTGGTTTTACCGTGTTTAATTCTTAATTTAAAGCCAGTCATGCCACATACGAGAATATATATATATATATATATATATATATATATATATCCGTGGGAACACGATATAGCTTTAGGCATTTCCATAAACGCCATAAAGCTGAAGACGCTACATATTAATAACGTAATCGGTTGTGTCCTGACAGGTCTGCCGACTTCGGTCTACTGTTTAGAGCAAAATTGTTCGTTGGATTGCTTTTAAAATGGACCTCTTGATGTGACTGATTGCCGGGGATTGACCTGGCGGTTCGGATTTCCATCGTGGATACACAGTAGAGAATGTATTCTGTATATTGTGATGCACATGTCACTCGACGAGATTGTACATGTGAGGAAAACATCGTATGGCTCAGTTCGCAGATAATCAGCCGCGGCAATTACAAATGGAACGCTTACAACAACGTTGAAGACAACTACTGCACAGATTCATTGGCAAGGAAGAACACCAGGTTTAACGCCCTGTTGCACAGGCACGCCTTCACGCTAAGAAAGGATATCAGACTGCAGTCGAATTAGAGTGGCGTGATACACTGCATTCGTGTATCACGAATGCAGTGTATCACGCCATACACTGCATTGCGTGTATGGCGCAATGCAGTGTATGGCGCACACACCATACACTGCATGGTATGGTGATGAATCCAGGTATATTCAAGATATACCCAATATCTTGAATATACCTGGATATACCCGATATATTCGAGATATTGGGTATATTTGAGGAATCAAAGATTACTTCTTTTTCTTCTGTACTCGCTGTGTTACGAAAATCTGCTTTCTCCATTGTGTCACGCACCACCTTAATGGATCTGCTATTGTTTTTTAGGGAATTCCAGCGCTCCGAAGGTGAGAAAGAGGCTGTACCGCAAAACCGTGCTCATCGAGTGCAAGCACTTGGGTCGCGTTAGTTTGTCGGCTGTTGCCAGGCCGTAGGTTGCAATCGCACTTAACGCAAAAAGGGCATGGGAGTCCTTACCTCGGTTCCTCTCTAGCGCAAAATACGATAATGATGATGTCTGGGTGTACTTCTCTGGCAAGGCATCACGCTTGTCTGGCCCATCTTTCCGCACTCTTCGCGCAAAGTAGGGCCTAGCTACAGTTATTCAATTCAAGTGCCCCTTTACTACTCTCAATCAATAAATAATTATACACATGACCATTCACAAAAATGCCTGTATCCATTATGCACAATGCACAATAGAAGAGTCCCAGAGGAAAATTTAGCATATAATAAAATTCGTGATATATGAACTGGTACAGTTTATATTATTATATTACGAGTTCAAAGTTCTCAACATTCTCGCCATGCGCCACGAAACTTGTTGCTGATTCGGTCAGATCGTGTTATTGTTTATATCGTTATAATGGTCTGAGTACTGCGCAGATCGTTGTTGCAATTTTTACAAAAAGATGGAAAGTCTAATAGACTGAGAGATCTAGGAACATTTTAGAATCTGTTCTCGAGTACTTTACATTTAGTGTGAACAAATGAGCTGTGTAACAACTCCGGTGTTACAGTTACGTCAAAATCATCGCGAATGCTGTTTACTCTGGGTATCTCTTCTCCATCAAGTTTGTAAACGTGATCCATCTTCAGACATACAACGGCGCATTTAGGGACCGATATTATTGCCGATATTGACCGAGAATATCACATCATTTTTGGCGCACAAATCGGAGATAGGGTCAATTGTTCTCTGAGTTATTTCGCTCTTGTTCACTGTGTCAGATGATACGATACGATTATTATTTCCATTCTTAACCGTAGTTCCTCGTTTGTGTTGAAACTTCGTTTAGCCATATTAGCTAGTGCGAAGCATATTATCACCGTAGTATCTCGTAATATTACAATCATTTATCTATGGATTGCGCACATATTTCATAGTTATGGTTTCATCAGACGTAAGTAAGATGAAGGACTGCGTTCTCGCAGCATTTCTGAATTGATTAAGTGGTACAAATGATGTTACTGACACGTCTTGTGGGAGATCCAAGACGAGACATACCGCCCTCTTCTGAAGCAGATGAAGCCGTATGTACAGACGCCACGAAAGCATTTGTCAAGTTTTGTGGCTACGCTACTGATAATTTTGTTTCTGACTTGTTTCGTATGCGCCTGGAGCGTCAGATGTTCATCAATAATGATGCCCAGAAGCTTCGTTTCAACTAGTATATCAAGCACGCGACTATCACAGGCAAAAACTTTAGAATTGATTGTCGTTTGGCCTCTTGGAGTTTTTAAATAAACAACTCCTTTTCTGGACCATTTCATGTAGAGGTTGTTATCTCTGAACCATAGAGATAGCCCTTCAATATCCTCACGATTCATTGCCTTGAATGGAGAATCGCCTACGAGTGGAGCCGTTGTGTCGTCATCAAATAAAGTTAGTTTACCAGCATTCAAGACAAACGCAAACCTATGTAAGTTCGGTTCGATGTCAGAGCGGAGTCTGGTGTCTTTTGGGAAGCCAGCACGCCGCTGACAGCACTCCTGTTAGTCGCATCACTGGCGACTACGCGACATGAACAAACCATCGCACGCCTGGACAGCCGCACGTCGAATTGATAGATAGGTTTTATTATTCTCATGATTAGTTTACATCTGTACAGAGGTTCACAGCTCCTCAAAGCCATCAAAGGCTAGTATGGAAATGTGTCATACTATCAGGAGGAATCACCGTGGCAACCGGATTCAGCGGATTGCCGACATCACCAATGATCGTCCCAGGATTGCTCAGCGTACGACATGACCCCCACAACGCCACCCAAACCGTCACAACCCGACTATCCGCGACCAACTGATCAAACTTGCCATCAATCCGATCCGCGAATCCAATCACGATTGTCAAGGAGTCCATGATCATGAGCATCCCTTGAGAGATATACCGTATCAACACCGGAGAAGCCGAAGCCATCCGGCCGAACCCCATACAACCGTCGATACGCACCGATCGAGAGAAAAACCGCCCTCGCAGGGGCTCACTCTAACAACGAGGGCGGCCACTTACGCTTAGCGGAAATATGTGGCCATCTCACATAAAAGTGGGTCTACTTGGCCTTATGCCTATGGCAACATTGACCGCTACACGTCCGTTCCTGCTCAAACCTGCCAGCACCGAAAGACATACCCTGTCCAGCGCGACCCTCTGCCAGGCACACGAACACTCCCACCGAGCCATTCCATACCGACACAGCCTCCGACAACAAAGTGGTTGTAATTGCAGTATGCCACCTCACCGAAAACTTAGTCGCTGACTACGGAATGCTTTGGCCGACCGCAGAGGCGCCCCAAGAGAGAACTCGTTAGTGATCGCGGAAAAACCTTCATGACCTGCCCCATCAGTGAGTTGACCAAGTTGTCCAACATGGAACACGTACTTCGTCTTAGTTCACCGTACCATCCCTAAACCAATTCAGGGCCGACGCAAGACGTTAATCCAAGCCAAACCCCAACTGACCAGTATTCCTACAGTACAAAACAAACACAAGCCAATGTAACTTCCGTCCAACTTCAGAGCGCCGTCTGGTATCTTTCGGATTCAGTATCGCGGTGTTTCGTGGCCAAATAAATAGACCGAAAAAAGATGGATTTAAGATCATCGGCTTCTCGGCTGGGCCCCCACGTGCCAGTTTTGCACCACCTCCGTGTGTTCTCGCCTGTTCAGATGTAGACTGTTCACCTTGTAGTTGTCGCCATACTGAGTTATACATAACCACTTGACGCAGCACATCATAATCGTTACAATATTTATTACTGTTTGCGGTCCCTGTATTTATAACACGTTCAAAGTTGATTAAACACCCAACATGCACAGAAGGTATATATATATATATATATACACAAGCCCGAATCTTGGAGAGCCAAGCCAAGCGCGCCAAATGCGGAAGAAAACAAGAAATGAGCGGCCGGTCTAGGCTAACTGATTATGCTGGCTCTCTGCCGATATCAACACTGGCTCAATACCAAACAGATGGCACAGATCGTGTGACAGATTCTGCGTGGTCAAGATTGTAGTGAAGTCTGTAAGGCATCTACACTTTATGACTGCCTTGTTCTATATTTCTATCACGGGCTGAATATAGTTAAATGCTTAATAACGAGCAGTCCTCTATAAGTAGGACCAAGCACACACAGAAACACACACACATATATGTATGTATGTATGCATATATATATATATATATATATATATATATATACACCTACCTACCAAGGACACGCTCCTGGTCTATCTACGCACATCAATAATCGACACAATAAAGGAAGGTCTAGTCGCCGGAACGGCAATGCCGATTTAGGGTCATCATCTATATATATATATACAATCCGTATAGAGCAGCAACACACAAACGAATACTGATGCCGCGATAAAATGAATTGTGGCAAGGACCGCTCAGTGGCAGTGCCGGCTTGAGCCTGAGCTGGAATGGTGCCGCGAAATGCGGTATGCAACAGGAAATGATGAGATATCTTCTTTCTGAATGTACCCCGCTACGTCTAAGGGTAAGAAGAGATTCGTCCAATGGCTAAACAAAACTCCCGGATGATGGCGCTTACGAAAAAGTTCCAAAGACGTCCTAAGAAATTACTGCGCTTAGCGGTATAACTGCCCGGCCTATCCTTACAGAATTTCTAGCAAACTGGGGAGACCTGAAGCGTGAGATCGAACCTATGTTATATCAGATGTAGCTGAAGATTCAAGCAGTTGAGTTATTTTTCAGCTTTGTTATATTAGGCTACGTTCTTGGACAAGACACTTCCCTGGATATCACTTCAGAACCCGTTAAAGCTAGCATCCTTCATATCTGTGCTCTATGCCAAAGGAAGAATGTTCACAAGGTTTATTGGGTCAAAAGAGAAGCGACTAATTAAATTTTAGGTTGTTATTGTTTCTCTGCTAAAATAGCTTGCAACTGGAGGGATTTTCTGTAGTTTCTTATCATCCCCCTCCTGTCATCGATACCGAGAAGTCATCCGAGGGCTCTGAAAATGTTATAATTGTCTCCATTATTATCTCTTTAGATGACCAGTACCCCATATATATATATATATATATATATATATATATATATATATATAATAAATAGTGCGTTGCAAAAAATTAGCAACTCATGTTTTTTGGTGATAATTTCGGCTTGATTTATTTGAACGTTTTGAAAATTTAAGGACATGATGTACATGACGAGTATGGTGTTAATTTCGTTGCAGTCTCACAATCGGTTTATACAAAAAATAAAAAAGTGTGAAAAAACAGTGTTGCAAAATATTAGCAACAATAACATGTTAACACACAGCTCTTGTTTGTAAAGGATAGTCGATACTACAGCTGATATACGATCCCGGGGACAAATGTCAGGAATATTGTCTAGCTAAATCAATCGTTCTATAGCTGGAAAACATTCTAACAGCTCAGTCGTTTGTTCTGAACTAACGGCGAAGCCTATTTTTAAACCATGGGGTCGTACAAAGGATCTCTCGGATAACGAAAAATACAAGAATTGAGGCATATGCTGAGCCCGGTCATCAAGTAACTGCTATAGCAACCAGATTAGGACGGCCTAAAAGCACCACCAGCAGGTTCTTACACCCTGGAGTGAACCAAAGGTGCAGATCTAACAGTAGGCGTAGCCAGTTTTTGACTATTCGAGATCGGGCGTAGATCATACAGTTGGCTACTTATGACCAAATGTCTTCTCTTCAGGATCAGGACTACTTTGGGAGTGCCAGTGCACCGATCCACAGTGTACGTTAAGTTCTGACAAAAACGTGCGATACGCGAAAAGGAAGCGTATGCCGCGACTGCAACCGAAGCACATTCTCGCACAGCGTGAATTTTCGCATAGATACCAAACTTAGGATAACGGTGGAAAAACAACGTCTTCTCGGGTGAAAAGAAATTTAATCTCGATGGCCTGACGGTGTCAGTACAATTGGCACGACTTACAGAAGGAATCTAACTGGTTCTCGAAACGTGTGGCCGGTAATGGTTCTGTGAAATATTGGGGCGCGTTTGGATATAATGGGAAGTCCGAGCTAGTCGTGATTGTGGGCCGAAACAATTCCGACAAGTACCAGCGTATTGTCGGTTCCCAGTTAGAAGAACATTTTAGAAGAATTGGGGGACCTGACGCAGTTTTTCAACAAGACCACGCCACGTTTCATACCTCGGCTAGCACTACAGCCTTTTTCAAAAATAAGGAGTGCACTTTTTGACTGGCCGGCTTTGAGTCCAGACCTGAATCCCATCGAAAATCTTGGGGACATTTGGTGAAGCAGATTTACGCAAATGGTCGACAATATGATCATTTGTCGGACCTCAAAGAAGCTATCAGCAAGCATGGACTAATATTCCACTTTCGTACTTACAACAGCTCATTAACTTCATGAAAGACCGAGTTTACCGATTTGATTCAGAAGGAGAGACGAAAAAACCCTTTCTAGAATAGAATATGTAGTATCAAATAAGTCATACAGCCCTGCTAAGAATCGATAGCCGTAAGGCGTTATTGTTGCTAATATTTTGCAACACTGTTGTTTCACACTTTTTTATTTTTTGTATGAACCAATTGTGAGATTGCAACTAAATTAACACCATACTCGTGTTTCGTCATGTACATATGCCCTTAAAATTTCATTCAAATGAATCAAACCGAAATTATCACAAAAAAAAACA
>QVRM01003511.1:290000-532283 GCA_003439945.1 Dermanyssus gallinae | reverse complement strand
GTTCCGGAGAATGTCGGCGAAAAAACTCCCGGCGCGGGCCTTGCTCTCCCAGACCTTTATAACCAGGTCTCCTTCTTTGGTTTTGGAGACCCCGCCAACCTTCAGGCCCGTCACCCCCGGCTGAACGAAAGGCCGAACGCTCTGTAGGGTCTCTTCAAAGGTCTTCCCCTCAGCGGTCTTTATCCTGATCGCGCTTTGAACCAGAGGGGGCCCAGCACTACCACGCTTTATCGACCCACCTGTGGGAGTTTTCGGAGTGACTAACTCGGCGTCACAGCCCACCCGGCGGCAGAGGGCCTCAAGGGCCCTTCGTGTGCCGTCAGTTTGGTACTCTTCCGGCACCTGAAGGGTAAACCTCTCCTCATTTAGCTCCGCCTTTGCTTTCAGTACCACCTTAGTGAGTAGCCTGAGAAACCCGCCCGCTGGCGCCCCTTCAGGGATTACTCCAACGACTAAAGTGCGTGACGTGCACTTGACACTCATGGGAGTATCCTCGGCTTCATCACATTCCAGCTCCAAGGCATCCCTGCTCCGGAGAAACCCGAGCCTGTCCACCGGGACTTTGGCTGCCTCTGGGGCCGAGGGGAACTGCATCGCTAGTTGGGCCAGCAACGCTGAGTCCCTCTTTGAGCCTTCCTGCATGATAAGAGCCCGGGTCTCCCTTGCTGACAAGATGCCTTGCTGGGTTAGCGAGGCCCTCTGGAACATCTTCTCGGGCCAGTCTTTCTGGAGAACCGTGAGTAGCTCTTCATCCGACTGAGCCGCCTGAAGGGCTGTGTCAAGCTCAGCGATAACCTGGGCTACCCTAAGCTCCTCGGCCCTTTCTTCATTCATCTCCTTACCGCATCTGGAGCACAGGGGAGCACTATCCGCGGCTTTTTTTGCCGTCTCTCCTGGCCCTTCGCCCCCCCGGAGCTTTCCCTCGATAGTTTTTGGCTGAAGCCCCTCTATTCTGCCTTCATTTCTTCAGCCTCCCGCTGAAATCTCTCTACTTTGGTCCTCATCTCAGAGTTTTCCCCCTCAAGCGGGTAATCATTCCTATGTGTTCCGCCCTTTTATCCTCCTCCCTTATATCCCTTTTTTTGCCCTGCCTCTTATCCTTCTAGCCGCCTTTTCCAACTCCTCACCGCAATCTTGATTTCTCCCTTGGTGGTAGGTGTGTTTTCCGCATAGCTGGTCAGCACCCCCGTCCAGGTGAGTAGGCTGGCTAAAGCCGAGTTGTAGTCCTCGACTACTGGTTCCTCAGTCGGACACCGCGAAACAGGCAGCTATTTGTAATAATATAAAATATAATATGTATATATATATATGATATATATATATATATATGATAATAATATATAGATATATATATATGTATATATATATATATATATATATATATATATATATATATATATATGTAGAGGCCCTGGCGCTCTAGAATGCAGGGGAATCCGCATGATTGAAGCTCGGGGCTGAAGCTGTGTTTAATACCGGCGTGGGCACGCCGTCCGGCACTTATGATGCACGATAACCCGTGATGGGCTAACTTATCAACGGGTGGGCCACATTTACATTGAGGGGGGTACACAAGGTCACAGCCGAGACGAAGACCTGCCCTGATTTGGGTCGTTTCATTGTCCAAGAGGGTGTCCAGTGGGGTGCCGGGAAGTGCATGAAACCAAACCCCGGATCTCTTTGCAGAGACCGCTCGAATACGAGTCTTTATAAAGTCGTCTGTAGCGAATAAACTGCAATACAATTGGTTGTATAAAATGCGCTCCAGTTACGTTGCCTTAAAGGGTTATCCGGAGCGCCCCTGCAAACTGTCTTTAGCTTCTTATACAGACGTCTCTTGAGTTCATTGTACAGAGCAATACCGGCCTCGTCTAAAAGTGCGATGGCGTTGCTTTCTAATCGGAAATAAGAGGAGACTATCGCTGACTTAGCGGAGACGAGTGGACTCGTGATCCCGAGACCCTCTTCGAGATTAGTAGTTATGCCTGTTTTCGAGCGGAAGGCGCCAGTAGTGTATTAAGAAGAGACTCGAGGGTGTTCACAGTCAACTCATTCAATGCACGCAGGTCGTCCAACCGTTCTGTTAGATCCACTCCGCAAAGAGGGTGGGTGACCCTCGTCTGAGAACAAAGATCGGAGTAAAAAGAGGGAACGATGGGCACCGACAGAGGCGAGGTTGTTACGACGTCCTTTAGCTTCCTTTGCCACTTTGCGAAGGGACAAGTGAACCCTTGCGGCCGGAGCGGAACTTCCAGAAGCTCTAGGTTCATTTCGACGGTAACCCTACATCCCGGCAATAAGACCTGCCGGGCGCGAAGGTTAGGGGTCTGTGTACGGTCTCACGAAAATCAAACACGCGCCAAACGTCGTCGGCGACCATGTCAGCATCGCCTTCTAGCACGCCTTCATCTAGGTACTAAATATTAAGCGAGCTGTTAAGAGAGTCAACTAGCTCGTTGATGCTTAGACAAAATAAGGGGGGAGTCAAAGGATCACCCTGTTGCAGCCCCGTGGCCGAGAACATGAGATCATCTGGGAGGACCAGGCATGAAGCGTTACGGTATGCTTGGTTGACGGTATGCGTAAGCTGGGGGCAAAGTGTCGAGACCGCCTTCAAGAGATGATCCCCCTTGCAGATTTAAAGGCGTTTTTGAAATCAAGCTTCACGAGGACCGCAGGGAGCGTGCATGAATCAATGAAAGCTCGGGCGGCGTGTACAGCGACCTCGGCCCCGGCTGGTGTGGCCAATCCAAGCTGGTGGAGGCCTTTGCGAATTCCATCCCTGGTTCGAGTACAGGCAATTTTTGCGGCCAGCCTGCGCAAGGTGGAGGAGCAAGCAATCGGCATTACTGACCCGTCTTCTTCAAGGCTAGAAGCCTTGCCCCAAAGATTATAGGCAGTAGTTGAGATGGAGGGCCCCCCCCCCACAGAGTGCTCGCCAGCCGTCGGAAATATGAAATCCATTAGCATTCGGGGTCGGAGTAAAAAACTTTTGACCGAGGCTTTAACTTCTTCCCCCGACGTAATGCAGAAGGGCGGAAGGCCGGGGGAGGCTAGACAGCCTAGGTCTGGCGAGGCCGGGGGTGCTTGTCGCGAAGCTGTCAGGTGCTCCGTGCTGGGAGTCAGCACGTCAGACGGCCCGATCAGCCTAGCGGCGCCTAACCCGTCACCCTCAGTTAGCTTAAGAACGGTTTGGCGGATACAGTCTGTCGTGAAAGTACGGTTTCTTGTGGCGGCCGGGGGTACCATCTCGGCTAGGCCAAATCAATTAAAGAATTCAAGCAGATTATGGCGGATGATAACGAAGAGTAATTGGGCGCCATTGCGGGTGGGAGGAAGACGGAACACCACTGGCACAAAAGAGAAAAGCGCACACCATGCATTGTCTCTCTCTCTCTCTCTCTCTCTCTATATATATATATATATATATATATATATATAATAGCTTGTCTACTAGCCACTATATAATATCTTAAGTCTCTCTCTCTCTCTCTCTCTATATATATATATATATATATATATATCGGCACGTTCTCGGGAGACAATTGTCGCTCTATTTGTATTCTTAATAAATTAATATAATAATAGCTTGTCTCTAACCATCCACCAAAACGGGATTCACCCTCTGAATATCTAATATTGACAGATGTCTCTCTCGGCACCACTGAGCAGTTTCTTTGTATGTAATTTGCTTCAACGCAGCAATTCTGCCAGCTGTTGACGTTAATGGTGACCTAGGGAGTTGACCTGTCACTGCGGCTGCACTGGTGAAGGGAGACTAGCTCTGCTCCTACCCTCAACCCGACTAATAATCGTATAGACTCGTCGTCTAAAAAGAACCGAGCTAAGGGCTCTTTAGGGAATGCAGCTATACATCTGCTCCCAGCGAGGAAACAGCTTGTAACCTCGCTTTGTTAGCGGCCGGAGGTGTTCGGTCCCATAAGCCGCTCCATCGAACGCCGTTTTGATATAATGCTGATCACGTACGCGGAAGAGGAGGGTCTCCGGAGAGCCCGACTGAATGCAATGGCGCCCACTCTACCTTCAGCTACCAGCAAGGCAACCTGAACAAGGGGGTCATCTCGGCCCAGTCTCCGGTTAAGTTCCTCTAAGTGAGCCGAGAAGGCGAAGCAGTGGATTCTTCCATACAGATCAGTGCTGACGCGGGGAAACATGATCGAAGCATAAACATCTCACCTCATCTAGCTGGGGAAGGCATTTGAAACGAACCTCGAGTTTTTCTCTTCATCGTTCAATTGTGAAACCGACGAAACAGGAATACCCCAAGGAAATTCAGGTCATAGCCGGTTACGTGGCAACCCGGAAGTAGATTCTCGATAGCGGAGATGTCAGCTGTGCCTGAACCGATCATATAAACATCACGCTTGGTTGAAATTGTGGACCGTACTGATGTCGGGAAGCAGATACCAAAGATTGAATGGGCTCCCGAGCGAGTTCACCAAGGCTTTAACGGCAAGACAAAAGAAGTGGGAGGGGCCGCTGTTGAACTTTTACAACCCAGATGAGCTATGCCGAGGGTAAAACCAAGTGCGATTGACTACCGTAAGCCGACTTGACTTGTCGAAAAATGGACGAGGCCTCATCCCCAGCTACTCTCACAAAGTGATCCCTCCTGGCGTTGCTAAACTCGTTTTTAAGTCAAGCTTAACTAGTATGGAGGGATAAAGCCGAGAACCTGTAAAAGCCCGGTAGCGTAAACCATTATTTTAGCACCGTTTGGTGGAGAAACCTAACTGGTGAGACCCAACACCTAGGTTAATAACGTTTTTAAAGTCCCCCACTGCAAATTTTTTGCGAGCCTTTTTTATTACGGACGGATAGGCTTAAACGTGCCGTCTTTCTTTTTCAGTGCAAACAATCTCGACGCATATTTGCCAGGGTCTTACCACAACATCGTCAGATCGAAAAAGGCGGGCTCCTCTTGACAACGCTCCTATACCTGGATGTGCTCCGGGTGGTTTAGATTAAACTCACCGATGGCTTCGTTATGGATGGGTATGGTGCCTGCGTTCCCATGTTTGACTGTAATATGTCAATGAAGGGACCTCTGTAGACATATCACAGTAAAAGTAGTTAAGGTCTGGCCGCATTGGTGACAGGTGACCGCGTTGGGCCCCGAGGGGTCCGGTGTAGTCTTAAGGCTTTGCCCGGACGTGAAGCTTTCGCCGGCACCTTCTGAAGTATTCGATGTGACCTGTGCAGATTATGCCATTGTTATGCAACGTAAGCGCCAGTAGCTGGCTTTACCATTTTCACGAGCTCAGACTTTATATTTATAGGGATATTGCAAGCCTATCCGAAACAAATCCGACTCACCGGAGCCGGCGGAGCGATCGCACAAAAACGCTGACATTGGTGATAATAGTCGAAAGTCAGGATTCATTTTGGCAGAGGCTTCTTTCAATCCTCATAAGAGACGAACGCCTGTGGCACTCATTTCAATAGCTACTTTACTATCTCTGCTGCCGCGAGCGGGGTGCAGACAATTTGAGTATTGGCTCTAATCGAGACCAAGCCCGGACCAGGGGCAGTTACTGGAATATCATGTACGCACGTTAAGCGGCTTTATTATGACTTGCCGTTTATAGCAAACGGCAAGTTATGAAAAACATTAATTTGTTTAAAAAAAAAATATATATATATATATATATATATATATATATTATTGTATTGAATTGTATATTTAATGTCTCTTGTGTAATTTGAACCTACGACCTATGACACTCAAGCTGCAGGCCATTTCCACTGTACTGTCCCGTCGTCGTATACGTGTATATACCTACGAATTAACAGTTGGTCGTTCATTGCGTTTTGAATTTGCCACGACTTTCAATGTCATTCGAATCAGTCAATATTTTCATTTAACTAGTATGATTAGTCCGCGTAGTAATTGACGCACATCATCGAGAGCTTGGTAATCTTAGCATGTGGACCGTTTGTGCTTCATTCTAGTTGCGTGAGCTGCTAGACTTCTGCGGGGTACCATTTGTGCACCTGGTCGCGCCAACCCCGGTAGCGCTTCGTGGCCGCAGTTTTGGCCGTGGCGTGCACAATCGCAACGAAGCTCTGCGATGGCTACGTATACACGTCAAGGCACTTGCACGCGCCAAGTCTGTTCTCTACTTCGCTGACGACGACAACGCGTACGATATCCGTCTATTCGACGAGATACGAAAGACAAGATCGGACAGTGTTTCGATGTTCCCGGTGGGCGCGATTGGCCGCACAGGTATATCGTCTCCGATCGTGCACGCAAATGGCACGCTGCTCGGCTACTTTGATCCCTTTCCGGCCAAACGGAAGTATGTGGTGGACATGGCGGGTTTCGCCGTCGGCATGGATCTGTTCCTCCGGTCAAATGCCACGTTTGCGCACCAGACGGGCTACCTAGAAGACAGCTTTCTCCGAAACCTGAACGTCACCGATAGCAAGATTCAGTTTTTAGCAAATAACTGCACACGCGTGTTGGTCTGGCACGTCAAAACCATCGGCGGCCCTGATATCAATACAACCGGGCTCCACGCAAAGATAAAGCCGATTATCAAAGAAACCAATCTACATCAACTCGTCGATAAGTACAAAATCGAAAAAACATAGCATATGGTATATTTTTTGTTGTATTGTCTACTCGCAAGCCACGGCGAGGCACATTTGTAAGTATATATTTTGTATAAATGTTTAGAAGCGCCAAAAAAATTTCTTTGTGGTTGAGACTGTGTGCGCTTGTGTGTCATATATGCATGTACATCATTAGTGTCAACGCCATGATTGATGGTATCGTGTAAGTAGGACGAAACTACAGAAAATGCAGCAGCTTCATGAATACACTTTCTTATTCGCTAACGTGTTTGCTTTTACCATGTTTAAGTCATAAACAAACATCTGGGTCTGTTTAGGGAATCATACGATTCCTCACCGGGCACTTGTCTAGGTGTCTTTATCTAGGTAGACTGTGATGCCTGTAGTGTAAAGCACTCTAGCTATGGTAATTAACGTAAACTTCAACGATATAGTGGAAGCTTTGCAGACAAGCTACCGGATAAAGTTTTGAGTGTGTTTGTGCCATATAATTAAAATGGCTGATTAGCTTAGTCAGCTGATTATAGCTAGCCGCTGGACCAGGGTCGCCGTGTCTATGCTGCAGCTTACTTGGCAAAGTCGTCAATTCAGATGTTGTATTCTCTTGCAGACATTTGCTCTCCTTGTGTTTGAGAGCGGCCTGTGCCCGTGAGAATCCACTTTCCACCGTGTCTTAATATAAACAAAACATAACTGCGATGTTATGACATCAACAGAGCTACACTCTAAGTAAAGGATAGGCCAGTTTTCTATGATAGGGTGCCAATGCAGCTAAGTGTGGTACAGAGTGTACCAGGACAGTGTGAAGATCGATAATTATTTTAAAAAAATATGACACTGGTGTTGTTGCCTGACATAGGAGCATAAAAGGTGCCATTGCGAAACAAGCAGAGAGAAACTAAGCACACCCTCGTGTTCGGGAGAAAATTCTGCTTCCTCTGAAGAACACATATAAGGCCGGCCAAAAAGATGTGACATGGTCGCTGAAAAAAGAATTTGCAAAAAATGAAGTTCTTTATTAGCTTTCACGCCAAATACCTCATAATCATTACCCAAAAACTATTCACAGCGCTCAAAGCTAACATATTCGTGCAAACGCGCATTTTAGGATTGTCTCGCAACATTTTATGCTCTACACATTTTATGCTCCTATGTCAGGCGACAACACCAGTGTCATAAATCGCATTAATTTTATTCTCACTCCGAGACAAGACCTCTCAGAGACTATGTTCTATTGGAAAAAATATCTGCTTCAACGAGTTCTACAATTTGTATTATCGATCTTTAAATTGGCCTGCGGAATCCTGTATATATAATATATATGCCCCGAGCGGGCTGTGCACATGTTCTTACATCACAAATGTATATGCCAACGTATTGTAAATTATTAATAAATCATCACAATATTTTCTATGTATATATATATATATACATAGAAAAAATTGTGATGATTTATTAATCATTCACAATACGTTGGCATACTCGGCAGTGCTCGCCTTAATAAAAATGGTGGTAAAAAGGTATCACGTGAGCTTAAGAATCAGCTGTCCGTGTCCTTGCTTGATGGTAGCCCCCGCTCTTATAGACTCGGCGCGAGCGGTATATCCTCAAGGTTCCTTGCAACGGTAAGATCCATAAGATACCTCTTCGTGACGCCGAGCCCCAAGAGCGTACTCGCAGATTCGGAGTCCCATACACCACTCATAGCGATAGTGATGAATCCGAATCTGCGAGGTTTTTGCGAGTCAGGGAGCGCCGCTCTTAGGAACTCGACGTCATATTTGATGATCTTGTCCTGCCGCGCTTTTGCGAGGTCCCTGTTCGTGCCGTAAACCTCTGCACCTAAAACCCAGACCTCGGTAGGTGTTGTTATTACGAGGTCGGGCTTTAGACCCGGCGCGCCTGGTCGACGGATTACTCGCTCACGAACCATCTCATGACCCCTCTCGCGGAGAAGACGCGCCACGCGATCAGAGACGTCGTCATGTCTCTTTATAGTTTTTTTTTTCAAGATTCAAGGTTCAAAACGTGGTTTATTATAGGAACTGCATAATACAATACTTTAGTTCTCATTAAAAACTATATAGGTAATAATTAAAAAAATTGAATATAAATGGTTAACTCTCAGTCATAAACAGCCACAAAATAAGTCAATCATGGAGTATCATAAATCATAAATACAACACAAAATAACATGTGTGCCTCAACTATGTCGAAATGTGTTGGTGAGTAGCCATTTCTGGACCATCTGTGTAAAACAATGCAGGGAAGTGATACGACGAATATTCTGTGGTATACTAGTCCATATAACGGGCAAACGAGACACAAGGGCTTGCTGACTAGACTTTTTTGTGACTAATGGCCCTACATATATTGTGGCACGTCTCGAGGTCCTACAGAACAAGGGAGCAAGGGGAAAGGAAACATCACAGGGAATAATATTCCGAGTGATTTTAAAGCTCAGCGTGGCAACCTTCAGCAAGTAGAACAGGTCGACCGGTAGAAGGTTGTGGGCCACATAAAGATCACTGACGGAGTTTGTGTGTTGTATCGCACATCTGAGCGACATGAGCCAACGTCTCAGGCGCATGACACCCGTGCCTACAACGTTTGTTGTAGCCCGGGCGTCCCCTGGCCAATCTGGCACGCGTTGGTAGTGCGTTGGTCCTGAGCTTTAGCAGGTTTATAAATACTCCTTACCAGATAGGTAGGGCATAATCCAGTAATGTACAAAGGGCGTTTTGTGTGCTTTTTTAAAATGTGCCCTATCGAACGTGTTGTGTAGTTGTTGAGACCAGTAATCGATCTCTTTTGTAGCGGTCTCAATGGAGGTTCCCAAGCTCTCACAGTCTTGTTTTCGCAAGGTCTTTTTTTGAAGCGCTCGGTGGTTAGCATCCATTAGACCTTAGGGTGCATGGAGTGTTGTAGTGCTGTCAGACGGGAGAGGCGGAGTCTGGGGATAAATGTTTGGAGGCAGGGGTTGTCCAGACCGCCGTGTGCTGTTTGCGTGTACAGGTAGGCGTTCGGCACCGAGTTTTCGAGGTTAAGCCATTTCGACTTAACAACCTTTCTGATCTCTTTATCTAGGTCGCTAAGCAGGGCGTGAGATGGTCTGGGACCGGAGACCAGTTTGTATATGAGGCGGGGAATGAGAAAGTCTTTCAAAAATATGAGTCTTTGGTGAGGTTTAAGGGGAGCTATCGTGAGTCTGTTGAATAATTTAAGGAATATATCCTTGGTGGAGTCAACTCTGCCATTGCTGTCAAAGTCGACTTCCAGATACCTCTATCGTCCGCTCATACTTTTAGCTGGCAATTGCCGATCTCCAACGTTAAATTCTGGTACGGCATTAATAAAACATTTACCTTCCTTCCTATTAAATATGTGGGATATAGTAAAGCTTTTATTAGTATTAATTCCAAGGCCTCGGGATTTCAAAAGGGGGTCCGCAATATTAAGGAGCCGTTGGAGCTAAAGCCTTTTTGTCAGGCATGCATCCAGCCTAATTTTTTTTTTAATTTATTTTAGGTTTAGAATAAATATGTTTGAGATAGTTTAAGATAAACTTTGAGAAACATTTTACTTCTAGCACAAACTAAAACAAGTGCAACAGTCATACTTTTGTAAATGCGCTATTTCAATAAACGCTCCCAGTTTAAGATAGACTTTGAGATACATTTTACTCCTAGCACAAACCAAAACAAGTGCAACAGTCACACTTTTGTAAATGCGCTATTTCAATAAACGCTCCCTGTGTACTCTGTTGCGTTTACTATTGTAACTCACGAAGTGTTTAAATTGTGTGTCTAATGTTCTAAACGCAGCAGTGGAACTGAGACATAATAGTAACAGAGAAAGGAATTATTTACGTTCGCCATATCTTACCGCAGGCAAGCGCGGTGCTGCCGACGTCGGAATCATGGTTTAAAGAGAGTTGTACAAGTGGCTTTTATGAGTAGGAAGGATACATAGAAAGTGCATGTACATCCTCTATTTACAGAATAGAGGTTGTTTATGTAACTTCCCGATAGTAAACTTGTACATTTACATTTTTTGATCAAATCGTGGGACCTGAGTACTACGAAAGAACAAAGTGTGTCCAAATAGTTTGCCGCCGACAAAAGGTTTTGCAAAATGAAAGGACTTACACGTGGTGGAGCGACTAGACATTGCACTACAAGATGTATGATTGCATGAGAACGAGTTGCTCGTTTGAACAATTTTGAATACATAACAGTGCAAAGTTAGCAAATAAATATACATATCAATTATGCCATCTAGCGCGTCAAAAAAAACTGCATGCGTGTATGTACAACTGAATCTGTTTATTACATTTTTGCTTGGATTTGTACTGGCTAGCAAAGATGGTTAATATATATGCCACAATATTGTTGGTAAACCAAACTTTATTAAAAGCACCTCTCGGTGTCCTTGCGTACACACCGGTGCCATATTTGAATTTCTCAAAGCCTCTTCTTGGGAATCTCGAAGCGAATTCATCATAAAAATCCAGATACGAGTATATCACGAGCTTTAACGACTTGGGGGGGGGGGGACGAGGGCCAACAGCTGGCAAGCATGGCGACACAGACAGGATACACATTGCCCCACCGGCGCGGCGCTTCTCTTCATCCAGAGAACTAGCAGTACCACTGGTCGGTATTTGAGTCTCCATGGCATATTTTCGAGTGAAGGCTGATGGCGTAGTTAATAAACACCAGGCCAAACAGTACCGTACTGACAGCCTGTTGGAAGCGGCACCGTGCGCTTAACTCGTCCACCTGTAAAACAAATCGTAGCCGCTTAACAACCAAGTCAGACAGATAACGAATGCCGTTGTTGTGAGTTTCCGCTTATTTTTTTAATCATGCAGTCAACAACCAGGTTTGCAGTTCCTAGTGAATATATTTGAATGCAATAAATGTTTTCTAAACAAAATAGGCGCGTTTGGTGTTCCGATAGTAATTTTGCGTACGGCGGAACCCTTAAAATCGAAACTGCATGATAATGGCGTTACACTATGACGTTATTAGGCACATACGCCGGGGGCCAATAACGAACCTCTTAAATGTCAGGCAAAATACGAAACAATATCAGATTAGAGCGACAAAGTAACCAATATTTCATACGCTTGCGAGACGCAAATATGCCCGTTTTGAAGGTGCATGGATGACTACAGACTTCAACCCCGGTGACGAGACGGCTAGATTAAAACCTAACGTGAGTAGTTTGAAAAAGCAGAATGATAAAGCTGACGCTTGCTGTTCTCTCTTAGTAAACTGTAACAGACCTTTCTCTCGAGTTCGACCAGAGCTGACGATGCAACAACACCTCCAGCGTGATCGCCACTGGCTCTCCCGAGGTTGAATGTACGATCTGGCCGAATATCACCGTCATGTTCGCCGGCGAGACAGCAACGCAGTTTCTTCTGAAACACGACCTCGTTCTTGGCAACGGCTGCTTGCCAGTACTCCGCAACGTTTTGCGGCGTCGGTGGGTCTTGAGTCGCAATTGCCTGCACGAGTAGCTTGTCCTGAGCGGAGACCGGATACTCTGCAATAGCGACAACGACAGCAGCCCCGTAATCGATTGATTCAAACAGATGTTTTCTACAATATCCTTCCATACGCCTGTTCTTCACTTTCGGAAATCTCAAATCTTACGTTTCTCTCTACAGTTTACAGATAAAGAGAGAGAGAGAGAGACTCTGCCTTCGGAACAGTACCATTCAATCTCTCTACGGTTTACAGATAAAGAAAAAGAGAGAGAAAGATACTCTGCCTTCAGAACAATACCATCCAATCTATTTCGCATGGCGCAAGAGCTCCAGCGTTCTTTTGCAAACTCAGTTCAGTAAATAGGCAGCTTTGCAACAGCAGCAGCAGCAACAACATAAAAGGGCACCACTGCCAGTTAGTGACAGGTCCTCTAGGGATCGCGAATTCATATTTACTTGTGTATCGTCATCATCGTCTTGATACACAAAAATATTCTAACAGATAACCACATGAAGCGAACAAGCGAAAATGTGCACGAAACGCAACATATTGTAGGTATTATGGCAACTCCCGCCATGTCACCAATTAAGGTTAAAAAGACATAGGAAATTTGAATGTCAAATCCCTAGTTGCTCCCGTTTCTTAATTCAGTGAAAATTAATAATCGGACTCTTCAGCCGACATCGGCATTTAGCTTTATATATATATATATATATATATATATGGTACCTAGTGTACACGTGGCCACTGCCACATGCATATATATATATATATATATATATATATATATATATATATATATATATATATATATACATATATGTATATATAGTTACCAAAAGGTCATTAAATTTGCTCACCTGCGTCCTTGTTGACTTCGACTAGGACCGAAGATCCGTTCTCCAGCACCCCACAAAATGGTTTTACAGCGAAGCCTTGCAAACAGTTGACCTTGACTTTGAACACAATCGACTGCCCGTCGGCTGAGCAGTTGGTCAGCTGAAGCGAGGCTGTTTGAGCTCCTCCAGTCGGAGACCATCTGAACTGCAGCTGCTCATTGGGTCTAGCAAAGTAACCGCAAACGTATATATACTTTTAACGCTCTAAACTGAACAACCTCTACAAAGCGGACAGGAGATGCTTTAGACAAGCATCCATAATTTGTGTGTAGATACTACCTATTTTAGAGTGAAGACATAACAGAAAGAGAGATCATTTTAAAACAAGGCAGCCTTCCGACTCATTAGCCCCTTCGATGATCGGTGCTGCTTGCCTCCAGGTTAGCAGAAACTTACAAAGAAATTACTGCAGAAATTACTCTAGCGTTGATTTTCCGAACGAACTTCGTCCGTTGGTGTACGAGACTCTAGGAGTTGCAGGCGCCCTTACACTTAAGCTGGGTAGAAGTGCTTGCATAGCACTCCAAAGTACTAACATAGCAGAGTTGTATAAATATAATTTGGAATCACATATATATATATATATATATATATATATAGCAGAGATTATTTCGCGGCATAGCTATGCATATTAGTCGACGTATTCTTAGATAGAAAAACTAGAATAAATATCTTAAAGATAGAGAATCACGAGCATTTCTAACCAAATCGAATTTCGGTACATCAATGACAACAAAGAAGCACAACAGCAACATGGTGTGTTTCGGCCATGCATAAATGAAGACTGGTAGATTGCTTACTCGCAGCTGAAGATGGCCGCAGCATCGTGATCTTTGCCCATTCTCGCGTTATCGCGGAATAGGCCAAAGTTGTCTCGGTAGAACTTCGTTATCGCCGGGGTACAACAAAGCCGCTTTTCCTGAATAAATGAATTGACAAGTTTTATATACATGCTCGTAGTATACTTATTTTATTTCTAAATAAAATAAAGCAAACAATACTATTTGTCTAGAAATAAACCTCAAGTGAGATACTTTACTGAGATAATATCAGGCAGATTGGAAAGCGTTGCCTACGGAATGGAGTGGCAGATACGGCTGCTGACTCTGGAATTAGGAGTCGCCATAACACGTGCTACTACGTGATAAGACATCTTTAATAAAATCTTGATAAATAACAAAACAAACAATGGAGGAAAATACCAGCGCAAACTAAATCGAAACAGAGCCTATCAGACACCAAGCACAGCTGTTCTTGACATCTGGCCTCACTAATACAAAAAAAAAGTACATCTATATCAGTGCATCAAACTAAAAACAGCATCATGCAGTACATACAATGGTTGGGTCGGTGGGTATGGCCTCAATTTCTTCGGAAGTCAGTTCTCGAAAAGGAACAACCACGTTTCCCCCCATAAACTGAGGCAGACAATCGGGTTCAATCCACTGGAAGATGTCCTTTCCGTTGCAGAACTTAAAGCGGTCTGCTCCTTCTGAGGGAATTAGCGCTTGTATGCCCGCCCACACGGCTGTTTTGCATAGGAATATATGTGTGAAAGGGAGAGTCAGACAAATTAGATCGAACAATAATAGTGACATCTATAAAACAAATGCATGACAAATAATTTTATCGTTTCTCTGTTCTATATGCCTATTCGTTAGTGAACGGTAAGAATTGTGTGTGTTTCCTAGTATAAAGTGGTCACTGGCACACAAGCAAATTAGTTGACTAAAGAAATGCTTTTGCACCACAGTGGCTATAGATATACGAAATTTAATAGCGTCCTTAAAAACAACTTTTAGGAAATCTTTAGACAGATTTTTTTTTCTAATCAGAGGCCACGCGACTATGGGCAGTTGAACTAAAGTTATTCGAAGCTAAGGCAAAGTCGCAAAACCCGCGTAACGGTCGATAGACTATGGACGGCTCGCTGTACTTTTGTAAACCGAAACTCAAACGGTTAAAAAAAGGGATGGCAAACAGCAAAGTCAGGGTCCATACAGTGAAAGACGCAAAATGTAATAGATAAAAACAAAACCACAACGTGGATGTTGTATCAGAACAACAAGGACCAATAAAGAGTAATTCCACCTCGGCCACACAGGAGGAGATTCAAGCTTTTAGAGAGAGCGACTAGCCATGTGGCCAAACGGATGAGAGGAGAAAAATCTGCAATAGAATATTTTACAAATCGTTTGCTGACGAGTGTTATCTTGGCTAGGCGGTTGTATATATATATATATATATATATTCTCTCGAGCTTAGATCTTGAAGATATATATACATATATATATATATATATATATATATATATATATATATATATATGTATATTCTCTCGAGCTTAGATCTTGAGGAAGACTGCAATCGTCCGATAATTGGTGAGGTACACAACTATAAATACCTTGGTCTGACGTTCAAGAATTACATCAAATGGAAAATTCATATTGAACATATGATAAGCAAACTTGGGACAGGGTCTTACTTTTGCGTAAGTTACGACATATTGCCTTCCTTGAATTTAAGAGAATTATGCATTTATTTTTCAGACTTGAATTAATAGTAACTCTTCAGAAAAGGCGCATACGAAATATATTTGAATCGACCTATAGGGCAACCACTGAAAACCTATAGAGAGATGAAAATATATTGCACTTTTAAGGCATATACATTTATAGCATTCTGACACACTATAGCAGACACCGTACCCCCTTTTGGGACTATTTCTAATAAAGCGTATCCTACTAGAGGTGCTAAAAACAATGTCGTAACACACCCATAGACAAGGCTAGTGACAAATTCTTCGATGCTTAATTATTCCTTGGTTAACATAAATGCTAGGCTTCCTCAGGTGTTTAGATGTGTATTGAAGTTATCTAGTAAAGAATGCAAACCCAAAATTAACAACAAATCTGTTTCATTTCGCCGAGTATTTTAAAAACATGTGAATTTGGATGAGTCTCCCAGCACAACTAAGACATTAAAGATCTAATAGATTATAATAATCTAATAGACCGGTCTGTAATATGTAGGATGTTGATACACTCACAAGAGCGGGCAGATACGGGCGGTAGCCTTTTCTGCAAAATGCCCTTAATTGTTACAATTGCTGAAAATGTGTAATTATGAAAATGTTAAGCTTAACGAAAAATTACTGAATTTAAATAAATTTGATGTCCAAAGGAGATTCTCTCATAAAAAAAAAAAAATATATATATATATATATATATATATATATATACATATATATATATAAGAAGGTTAAATATGTGGCACAAACTTTTAAGGATCCACGGCATATTGTAGATGATGACATGGCCAAGTGCCCACGGGTAGAGTTCGCTAAAGAGTCCGATGATAAACGTAATTTGATCAAGATCCTGCAAAAATATTCGTCAAAACAACAAAGCTAAGAAGTTAGCCCTCACGTATAAACTGTGCGCGCCAACAGTGGATAATGTGGGCAGAAGAATGCTTCAGTCTCGAAGACATAATATTTCAAACATATATTTATAAATGCCAGAGATTTTTTGCTTTATTTTACCCGTATAATTTCGTTTTATGTAGTTATACGTTCGTTATAGTAGTCGTTATAGGCTAGGGGTTTAGTTATCATATGTCGTTTGGGCATCGTATTTTTTCCGTCAACAAATCGAAAGTTTTAGCAAAGTGCAAATGGACTTCTTCGCTTTGTGGCGGCCTCTATCGCATATGTCGTCGTATGTTTCAGCTACAAATTAAACCACCCACGCGGATATATGCAGTCGTTCCACTTGCATGTATGTGCATTCTGTGTCAACTTTAAACCAAGTGTAAATAAAAGCAAACACTTGTACCAGCAGGTGCATAATACCATGCCGCAAAGGACTATTGGGGAACCCTAGATATGTCCGCTCCTTTCGAGGCCGTCTTTCTGGAAATTTGCAAATTCTTTTGAGATTCTGTATTGATTTTTTTTATAAACGGTGTAAAGTTTCAGCCATTACAATAAGCACTCCACTATGTGGCTTGCAAGTATCGGAAGGAAAACTTGTATATATATTCCGTTTGCACTATGCCAAAAAAATTTCGATTTGTTTACGGAAAAATTACGACGTCTATATATATATATATATTTTTGTACGTACCATGCTAGCATAGGTGGCATTGGTGCTGTCGAAGATAAAGCTTATTCTTGGACAGTTCATTTCGTACAAAATTTTCTCCACCCAAAACACAAGGTAGCGTTTCATATCAAGCGTTCGAGCCGCGCATTTCCGGTGAAATCTGGTTCGAAAGATGACTGTGCAATACGGTGAGGGAGAAGAACACAAATAACGCAGGTGTACACATACATGAGTTCTTGATAAGAACATGAAGTATAAGGGGCAAGCGCCTATCTGTTAGTGCTATCATGATTATTCTCAAGCGGATAAAAATGGGAAGTTAAGATTGTCATGGAAAGCATATTTTGAACTACTTACAAGACACATCGTATATACTATATACTGCTATACTGCTTAGAAACACTCATAACTTACTGCACTGGCTTCCGAGTTTATCCTTTTTAAACGGTATGAAGCAGCCAACGGTGAGGTAGAGTTGGTAGATATTGCTCTCTGCGAGATCTGAAAGTTGAGCATCAATTCCAAGACCTGTTCGGACCACCGGATGCGTTCGGCAGACAATCAGGCCAACGGCATCGAGGTGATCGCCGTGGTCACCGGCCGTCATTCGGGCGCAGTTAAATTAGATAATAAATCAGGGCACGTAATAATGCCCGACCATGGCTGTTTAACACTTTCTACCTTCATTCATGTTTGGTGTTTCCACGTTCTCTAAAGGAGATTACAGGTCAGGTATTTTTATGCGATTAATCTTGATACGACATAACGGCATTTCAAAATATGCCAACCTAGCATCCGACTTAGCACAACCAACAAATTGAAGACAATGCATGGTGTAGCCAACAAATTGAAGATATTTTCTTGAAGGCAAAAAAAACAACAAGAAAAGCAGAAATAAACGGGAGGGACTGAAAAAACGAAACGGTCGAGTCCTGCACGCTGTGAGTCTTGACCTTAGGATTGGGTCAGCTTACCTTTGGAGGGATCACACGTCCAACAAACGACACACCGGCAATTATAGAACTTGGCAGCAATAACATCGAGTTAGCCGAGTCATGCGCGCCTCTTAATGACATTGAGAAGACATCTGTGGGCATCATGTCTTACTTCCTTAACAAGAAACAGTGAGAGATTGTATACTGACATATCAAAATTAATAGCATCCAAAAACGCGTCGATTATCTCACAGGTTTACGATTTTCACCGTAAACGAATTTTATGACCCATACTTAATAAAAAGCCAACGAAATACTTGGTTACTTCTTTACTACGTAAACCAGTTCTGTGGCAACGACAAAATGGAAACTAAAGGTAGCCGCATCGAGGAACAACGGTGTTCTTTGAGGTCCCCCCCAATCTGGGCAACAACGTACTACACTGAGGTGTAACTCCGTTTTTGCCAGATTGCGGTCTCGTTTACTCTCCACAAATAGACCGCGCATAAGTTGCACGTACCGTTAACGCCGAAGTCGTTCCGCCACTGAAGACTTTTCATCGCCATTTTGACGGCGGCATCGATATCCCTCCGCCGGTGACGAATAAATCTGCACTCGAAACAGGAGGAGGAAATAAGAGTCTTGTTTGAATATATATGTATATATATATATATATATATATATATATATATATATATATGTATATATATATATATATATATATATATATATATATATATATTATTGAAACGAATCAAGTACAAAAACCATTTTAACCAAATACGAAGAAATGTTTCACAGCTATTAAGATTTATCAATTTTGCAACCCTTGGTTCAGATAAAGTCGACCGCCTTGTCCTGGTTAGTGATATTAGACCACTGTTCTAGGAGATCAGGCATTTGTCGTTAGGCAAGTTCAGTCCAGCGAGATTTACGTTAATATAAAAAAATCTAAGCTGGTTGTGGTGGTGGGACCTTTGAGGTCCCAAGGCTTGCAGCCTTCGGTGTTGCCTATCGGCTGACTATGCCGGCTGTCAGAGCTTTTCAAAAATGTCTTTCAAACGCTGTGGACTACTGAGCTGGTTTTGACACATCTGTGTCAAGTTGTTGATGAAGTTGAATCTGATTATCACTCTCTATGAGCAGCTCTTCCGCTGATGACAGCTGCGTTCAATTTAAGCCATTACTTATGTTTGGATGCGTTGGCCTCTATCGAGGCATAGCTAACTGGTTTCGATCGTATTATTTTGCCGAATGTAGGTAATACAAGCCGGAAATGCAAAATGATCTTGAAGATAGTTTGATATAAGCACACCGCAAGCCGTAGGCCTTGGTCCTCTCCTCTCCTTACATGTTTCTAGCCTGCTTAAATTTCGTCCTGAAAAATCTAGAAGGACAACATTAGCCGGCATATCGTCTTGCGGTTTATCTCTATGATTATTTTTCGTACTGACGATTCTTGAGCGAGTCTACGGCACGCACTCAACTAAGTGAATAATGTAATCGATACTCTCAAGAAGTTCGGTTTCTTAAGAAGAACGCTAGTATTTATGACCTTCCGTTTACCGCAGAGGAAGCTCCGGGATGTGAAGCTAAGTCTCTGCACAAAGTTGCTGGAACCTTCCGAGCCACAAAATGTCTCGGCCTGGTTGTTCAATAGAACATGATGTGGCCGTTTTGTCACGATGCTGCCGCCTCATAGACGCTGTGCTAGCCTCTCTCTGCCTTACATCATACGAGAGTTCAAAGTGTTCGCTGAAAGCTTTCTTATGCCTCACAAAGTGCTATTTACACCAGTTTTATGGAACGTGATTCTTATCGGGCGCGTGAATACCGGGTAATTGAGGGCAAGAACTAGCAAACATTACGCACCAGTATTAAATGTTAGGAGCTTCTTATTTAGTACTTCGAAGTTTAGCTCTAATTACGCTTGTCCCCATCAAAGCTAGTCGACACGCCACTACTTTTTTTTATTCGGTTTTTACCAGAGGAAGCTAGCAATTGCGCTCTCATAAGTCGTTTATTTAGTTTACATTATTAAGCCAAGCGCGACTGCACAACAACCAAAGATGAAGCCTGCGAATTTTAACATCGATTCGGTAATTGTGAACGAAACCTACATCTACCATACATGCGAAAGTCAGAACACCAGTCAAAGCAGTGGTCAGGTAGCGCCTGCTGAATACGCGCTTAAGAAGGCGACCCCCCCCGTTCTGTCGGCCGGGAATGTAATGGCTACTGTTTCTTGAAATTTCACAAAAATTATCTTCGTTGACCAGTCATAGTAGTATCAAACAGTCACGGCAACATAATAGTTTACACTTCTAAATCGCGTGTACGAAAAAGCGCAAGCGACGTGGCTTAGATCTAAAAGAAAATTAAACGTCGGAACATTTCTGGCCAGTTTCGCCGACTAGGATATCGTCAAGGTTGCCGAATATATATATATATATATATATATATATATATATATATATGCATATATACAATGGCGTGGTAAAATGCCTGAAAGTGCTCCTTGGCAAGTGCCTGATATTAGGGGAAATGCCTAAGATATTGACAGAGATTACTCTTATTGTTATACCCAAATGAAAACGCATATAAACAGAACCAGAAGCTTCGGGGGGATTATCACTTAAGAGTTCTCCTATAAAATATTCTCGGTAATAATATCAAGCATGCTCGAGTACCTCCTCGTAAACAGAATGGCGGTACCGAAACAACATGGGTTTAGGAGATAAGAGTCAACTCAAATGGCCGAGCGCTAATTGAAACTTTAAGCAAACCGTTTTACGCTGTATTGATAGATCTAAAAGTCCCCTTTGACCTAGCTCTAAGAAGCAACATTATAGAGTTATGCAAGGGGTTTCTAATCGCTCGATTAATCTTTTAGGCTGCATTATTAAGGAGGATACCATATGGGGAGAGGGATGTACATATGATTGATGTGCTCTGTTCTGGCAACGCATTTCGGCATTTGGCAGTTTGGCATCTGCAATTGTTCAGCCGCACCTCAAAGAAGTTATCAGTAAGGTTCCTATCCATAAATTAAGCTAGAACCGGTTTGTCACTATTCCCAAGTTTGAATCTTCTGCGGAGTCTCTTTAAGAATCTCCTTTTCATACCTTCATTAATACTTATGTATTTGCACACATGTGGATACCGTACGAGTTTCTTCGGCACTATTAGGGGGCCTGTCTAGATGGGCGAGCCAGGCTTAGACCCAAGAGTTTTTAAGCACTCTAATATACGCAGATTACATTGCGATCTGTAGCAGGAATCTATTTAGGGTAAAACAGGGATCGCAGAGACTAATCAATTATATCGGCGTGATGGCGCTTACCATGAACTGGCATAATACAGTAGCAGTTCATTTTCGAAAAGGTGAAGATTGGCGAAAAACGACGGTCGTCGTGTTAATAAAGTAATATAGCAAGTATATTTGCTTAGGGGTCACTATAACGTTAAGTTTTAGCACTCTCCAAAACCATATAGAAACCGAGTAAGTAAATAATTTCGAGTGGCAGCAGCATTTGAGAGCCCGCAGGTGCTAATTCTTTTACGAGTATAATGGTTCATATCTTAAAGAGGGGACTCTAAAGGAAGATATATATATATATATATATATATATATATATATATATATATACATATATATGTATGTACATATATATATATATATATATATATATATATATATATATAGAGAGAGAGAGAGAGAGAGAGAGAGAGAGGCGAGCACTGCCGAGTGTGCAAACGTATTGTAAATGATTAATAAATCATCACAATATTTTCTATATATATATATATATATATATATATATAATGCTATTTACCAAGAACAAGGGCATTTGAGGACCGCACTGTGAAGTAGACGAAAACTGAAGGGAGTCGACATAGCAATCTGTACGACGGCATCAATGAGAAGTACAATCTGGTGAGCAACCGGATCTAATTATAGACATCCGACGACGGCTCACGTTTACCGCTCACGGTTTTTATCACTTGTTATGCAGCACAGAGGAAACTACGGCTCTCAAGAGTGTTGCCGATGCGCGAAGTACTCAGGGCAGAATGTACAAATACTACGCCGCAGAAACATACCGGACTTCTGGCCGTCTTGCTTCAGTTCAGTTCGTAGCCGTTCAGTTCGTAGCCGAACTAGTGAGACGACAGAATATTTAGTGACGTACAAGAAATGTGAACTGTATCTAAATATAGTTTACCCAACCAGAGTTTAATAAAACATAACAAATATACAATCATTACATATAATTATAATGTATATTACTACTTGTACTAACCTGCGACATATTTCGTAGTTTGTCTTGATCGTTTCCACGTCCTTGGGGTGATATAGTTCTGCAATCGAAACATGTATGTTTATGTTAGCGCCCACGGTCCAAATGTCCACGCCTTGAATGCTTCGCGTGCTTGCACCTTAGTCGAGAAACAAATATCTCTATAAAAATATATATAAATATAATATACTCACACTTTAATACACTCTCGCACTTTTAAAGACAGTTTATCTGTAAAAATACTTGCTAGTTCAGGCTGTCTATGACTTAAGTTAGCATGGTAGGTGATGGAATGACTTTAACTTAACTCCCACAATTTCTTAGACATGATATCTATAGTGAGCGAAAATACGTTCGGGGCGTTCTAGGCATAGTGGAACCTAGCTGGTTGGAAACATCTGTCTATGTCACAACTTTGTCTTTATTCTTTTTGTAACCTTTAGCATGATCACAGTAGATCTACTTAGACTTTCTTTAGCAGAGAAATGCTACCGGAAAATGCTCGGTAGCGCCCTGTAAACTAGTTTACGATTTTTGCTACCGCCTATAATGTTTATCCAATGTTCATTTTGGATCATAAAATCGACTAAAATCAGATCGTAATTCCGCGATGATAAGGAAATCAGCGCCTTCCGGAGCCAATGTTTTAGAGTATCAATAAGTTAATGCAGCACTTGCATTCCGAAGTGTTTCCTTTACTTCAGAGTTACTGAAGCCATACAAGCTGTCAAAATTAGTGCCCTCTTGACCATTTGTCTCGACGCCTTTTTGGGCGTGGTTCTGGCCTACATTCACGTCCACTCAGAAACTGCCAAGAACTAAATGATCTGGCACCTCCGCAACTTGCGCATCGCAGTGCACGCGTTTGAAGAAAAACTCCTGTCCCAATTTCTGCATGATACGAAAGTTTATCATCCTAACCCCTTACTATTTCGATTACAATTTTCAAAACAACGTTCCTCTTCTTCTATAACCCCCCGCATAATCCCCCCGATAATTCTTGCCTTTCATTTTTTTTTCTTAGCAATCTCCACTTACTTATTATCAAGGGGGAGAACAAAAATACACTAAGCGTTGCATTCGATTTTCGACAATATGATTCACAACAACGGATACCTACAATAATCATCACATTGCGCCTCCTTGGCCGTAAATAAATATGTTTTTAATATGGCATTTCTTTTTTCTAATAAATAATCGTCTCGTTCCTCGCCTACGCGAGCATTCTTTATTCCAGAGCCAGAACGTCGTTGGTGCGAACTTCCACTTGCTTGAGTATTTTGTCCTGGACCGTAACCGCCAGGTCGTCTTAACATGTCGCTGTATGTCAGATTCCACAGTGAATGAATGATCTACGATATAATAATGGCGTACTGCTCAGGTACGCCACTGAATGCTCTTTTGATGTTCAAACTGATTGCTAAAAATAGCATTTTTCATCCAAAGCTGAAACGATGAACATCTTTAGTCGCTACTGCCACCCTTCAGACTGCATTACGAACTTAGCTGTGCCTTGGGAAACCACACAAATGGCAGAAGGTTTGTAGCGGCAGTGACTTAGGCGGCTAGCACGCCATCCTAAACGGGAAGTTGCCATGGTGAGCATGATTAACAAATAATCGCAAGTTGGAGACCCGGCCTTGCTGGTTATATTTGTTAAACGTGGTTATCATTGTCCTGCTGCAACATACTTCTGCTAGAGAGAGATCAATTTGGTAACGAGAACGCGAGAGCGTTATCAAATGTTCTTCAACAAGGCTTCATTGCCAAGTCTTCAGAACAGACTCGTCAGATCTTCGGTCGATACGGATATTGCCTTTGTTGTTAACCAGATAATTATTATTAACATGCTCAAACCATTTGTGCAAGGCGTTGCCTCAGCAACTCTCGACTCCCATCTCTCTGAGGCTGCGTTGAAGGCTGCTTTGGTAGACGTCATCATGGGCAGTCCATTGTTTCGGGCCGAACATAACAAATTCACTGTTCAACATATAGTAGCATGAGAATCGACGAAGGAGACGGCGTTTCAATAACCAACCTCGATAGGCGGTTCTTTATCGCTGTGCTTCAACTAGCATGTGTCCACCTTTTTGTCTACTATGCACTCGCTCTGATTATGGAGTTACCAAGGAAACCAAGGTTTGTTTGCTGACTAGATATTGCGAGATCCTTATCTTCTAGAAGACATCAAATAAAGATTGCTCATGGACGAACCTCCTTCGATCGAGGTTTACTAGTATTCGGTGTGGCATAGATTTTCGATGCCAACTCGAACCTTGGTCCCCTTTTTCCGAGGGCCCCGGTCTACCTGCTAACATGAGCCAACCGTTTGCTGTCGTTAAACGCTTTTCCCGGCAACGCAGTAAAGCTGCGTGCGGTAATAGCAAGAGTTTGCTTACAAATTATATAGGTGGCAGGCACTTTTGCATGTGCCGCAATTTTTTATTACGCCGTATCAAACGTAATCTACTACTTTACCTACCGTACTGATGAAACTGTTTCTGTATATATATATATATATATATATATATATAACCTTAACAGCATCCCAGATTAATGTAAAAAGTATACAGTATATAAAAAAAATATAATTAACTTATTGAGGTAAATAAAATTCTGCGTTAAGGGTCATTTTAAATATCTATTAAAGTTCCAGTGGTACAACACCACGCCGTTTTGTTGCCATTTGCGTTTGCTGCAACTGAAACGGGGTTAGGTCGTGCGCGCAGTACACTTGTTTGCACTGATGCAGAACCAGAACCAATAAAACTTGTCACCTTGCACATTTATCAGAAGAAACATATCTATATATATATATATATAGATACGGTAGACATATACATCACATATATAAACCATTATACAGGACCGTCTGCGTATACAAATGTGTTACATAACAAACTGGGTCATGCAATCGTGTTGTTTGTGTTCGCTGCGTCTTGTACGTTATCGGCCCTAATCGAAGTAGTCATATTAATGACAGTAACCGTAATCACCATAGACGACTTTGCCTTGCGCATGCACGGCGCCGACGGGAAAGCTCGCATTGCACCAGCTATCGATATGGATACCAGTCGGCACGATATCGTAGTACGTATATAAACACAAACACGCAGTCTGTCTACCGCCCCACTGTATATGCACATGCCTGACTATCATCTGTCTGTCTGTATGCACATATATTGTCTCTGGGTATGTATATATATATATATATGCACATATTATTGTCTCTGTGCATGTATATATATAAGCAGATAGACAGACGATAGGTGCGTGTGTAACGGAGGTTAGTGTGTAACGGCACCGCGTAACAACAAACCGGCTCAGTCGATAAGCGGGAATTGCGAATCGGCGGCCGTGCGCGATTCAGCCATTCCCGTTTACCCGCCAGCACCCACCGACCGCGATCCAACGACAACAATAACAATAACAACAACAACAACAACATACTACTACTACTACTACTACTACTAACAACGATGATAATGATGACGCGAATCTGCGCGAGCGAACGAGCAAGCGATGGAAAGTTGTCAGACAAAGCAAGGGGTAATCTACAGACCCCTGTCTTGCTACACCTGCGGCTGCTACCGACATTCAGTAACCGGGGGTGTGAGCGCGACAGTGTGAAACCAATGAGCGATAATAGTAATAACAATAATAATAATAATAATAGTAACGATGCTGACCATGGTACTGCTGCTCATGATGATGATGATGATGATGAAGACTTGGAAGATGAAGACGAAAAACGTGCCCAGCTCACGCCAGACACAACAGCAAATGGTTGCCGTCCATTTGCTAACGCTGAAGTTGTAATTACGCCTGTAAGCTTTATGTTGAAATCCAACCAACCAGCGAGCCAGCCGGCCAGCCAGCCAGCCGAGTCAAGGGCAGGCGCCAGCAATAATTAGGCCACCTTCTGCGCGCACTAAAACAGGTGATTCGGGGTCAATAAACCTTTTCTTCGGCCAATGGTGGCCATTGGATGGCGGCATCGTAATGATAGTAATGTGCAGAAAGGAATCACTAAATCTACTCTACTCCGTCGGCGGGCGGGCGGACACACATCAACAGTGATGACCACACGACCACACGACACCCGGGCAGACCCGGACAGTCTCTTTCGCTTTCAGAGCGCGAATGGATCAGGCAAAGCTCCGATCGTGACGTAACGACCCGAGCAACGGTGTTATTATTAACAACAACAACAACAACAAATTGTCGGCACTGTAGTGTTAACGATGACAGCTCCATTTTTACTCCGTTCATCGGCTACCATTAAAGAATTATTTCACTACGTTATCATCGGGTCGTACTCGCATCATTGTCCTTTTCTTCTAGACTATCACATAACCAACCTTGTCAAAAAGCGAGATAAATCGCAAACATTTCAATCCTCTGTTTGCAATGTTACGACTGTTTCGCTCTTTCAAAAGTAGGTATACACGCGTATAATATTACATATAAGCTTACCTAATCATATGCGAAATACATCAAACACATTTATCCCGTGGGCGTAACTGAACTACCTAAGATAAGAACCGCGCTACCATGCAGCGCGTTATTTATCTTAGATAGTTTAGTTGAAAAGAAAAGTTATAGCGATCGTCATCATAAGTGTTCAAGAGGCTGCATGTGATCTCCGTTAAATGTGTTTATACGAAGTCTGCACTCCGGATAAACGTGATAGTACAACAAAGTTCTCAATTGCATTTAGTAGTAGTAGTAGCAGTAGTAAAGCTAACTTCTTGTCAGGAGTTTTTACGCGATGAAAATTCTTGACCAGATCTTGTTTAAGCAGGCAAATCTGAGGCCTATATATGTATGTATGTATATATATATATATATATATATATATATTTGGCACGACGCCTGCCATAACCGTCAATACATTTATGAATTTTTGGGCTTGTACTAAGCGAAGCAAATTTTCCTGCATTGTATAGTTATAAACCTCCTTAGCAGATGGACTCGACATCTGCACTTCTATGAGGTTAGCTCATTACGTTGTGTTATACAAATAAAAAGTAAAACACCTCAATGAACCGAACGGAAGATTACAATGATTATAGTGGACAATAAGGAGACACATTATGCTGTTTTGGTCATTTCTTGGTTCAGTCGTATATCTCTGCGTTTGACAACGCGAGTCAAAAGCAACCTACAAATCGGCAGGCCAGTAGAAGGTTTTACACATAGACTTTTCGCCTCTGCTCCTTTGTACCTTTTCTCGAAAACACAGCCCTAGCCAGCTCTTTATAGTTCGTCAAAGAGGAGAGGGCCATAGGCATAATCAAAGCCAGTTCTTCCTAGTGTTGGCTGGTAAAAGTACTACACTACATTGCCCTCACTTTGTGTCTACGGTAGGCAGAACATTTCGTGATCTTACTGGACATATTGGGGCTTTCTCCAGCATATAAATGTAGGTAGCAATTGAATAATACGAAGCGGAAAAAATATGCCCGAGCAGGGTTTAATCCCACGCATGGTAGCGCCTCAGTTGTTCTGAACCGAGCGTTAGCCTGCCCCCTCTTGGGCCCGTCAGACATCTTTTGGATTCGCTGCTCCAGCGAATCCCTGAGTCTGGGTGCGACTTCAACAGACTGATGCAAATTTTCTTCATCACCACCTTCATGATCGTGATTTGCATCAGCCATAGTCCACTATAATCAGTATCATCAGCGACAGTGTTACCAACACTACCAGACAATCAGATTCGCGAAAATGTCATACTATCACCAATCGCCATTTGCTGTAACTCGCCATTAGGCTGGGCAGCCTGCACAATAAATTATTTTATACAGAAGTTTTTTTTAGGTCTAAAAGATCATAACCTAGTCAGTAGAGTAATAAGGCTTTTTACTAGAACATGTCAGAACGACTACAAAATGCTCGTTTAATGTTCGCTAGTTTTCATCAGTCTTAAGTCATCGACTGAGAAGGATAGCTGTTACGCATTACCGCTGTTTGGGGCTATTCGGACGTAACAGAATAATAACCAGACAAAAATATGACCCTGTTACCATTATAAGTTTTTTCTGTAGCGGCTCCGACCAAACAGTATGACCTCCCCCCCCCCCCCCTTTCACACCATACAGGTTTCTTGTTTAGTCTTAATGCTGGGTCTGCGCAACGTGCTAGGCGACCGAGGCAGGCGCCGATAGTCTGCAGCGAGCCGACCTAAGAGAACGGAACGTTGTCAATATGTGTAAACAGGGGTCTGGCCTGATTGGAAAGGCGCGTCATTTTAGACCTACCTTACTTTTGCTGTTTTTGCTATGGGAAGTTTAAAAAAAGCATAATGCGTCACTGGCTGCTAGCAGCGACTAGTGCGAGTCTCACAAACCCACTTCACAAGTACGGGTTCTCCCCATCTCCGGCTCAGAGTCGGAATTGCACGGCATTACTTCAACTGCTTGGATCTACTACTGGCCAAAAATTAACCACGATAGTTGCCACCTGACAGACAACTAATTAGTCCACCGTGCCACCGCAATCAGACCCTGACTGCAGGATACCGGTAAGCACGGTCAGTTATGTGTTGGGCCACATAATTGATCGTGTTTACTTTCGTAGGTCTGAAGCGTTAAACTTATCGGAAACCGAGATAAAGTTGGTGCAATCGACAATGCGTAACGACTCTATTGGCGTCATTTGTTGTTGTTTTAATCCTTGCTTGTGCATTATTTTGTTAGGTAGTGGAGTTGTTCTTATTTATCAGAGAACTCTAACAACCCAATACAATGCTTTGTTTCATTGAAGAACTCTTACTCCTTAGGGGGAACGTATGGTACGTGTCCTGGCAGATAACGAACACCCAAATCCTAGCGTGCAATGAACGCTGTTATGGGACTCTCTTTAGATCTCGTTCCTCGCAGTGCAGCAGAAGGTTAAGTCCAACACAATGCCTTATACGTCTTTCCATAATCACCTATCCGCATAAAAACAGCCAACTATCTATTTGTATACGGCGTATACATGGACAAAGTTTAAAAATAAAACTCTTACAACACCTTGTCTTTCTATGGAAAAAAAAACTCGCACAAATTTACGGTTCTTGAGCACGAAACAATTCCTCCCTCAAAGGTTGCATGATTACAATATACGCTATGGCTAAGTTACTAGAGCCTATATATATATACATACAGACATATATACTAACTCCTTTTTCAGTTGCATGCGTATACAATTACCCAGAGGCACAATAAATTAATGCAATTCATGCCTAGGTATCTGCTTGAGTAGACGTCTTAAATAATAAATACTTAGTTCAACGTTAACACATTCTGCATTTTTAGTCCTAAAAAAGGGGATGATACCGTAGGCTTTTGCATTTAACTAAAATGCATACTTGCACCCGTGCTTCTCTTCGATGCCTTATTTAGCTCAACTTACTTTTCAAACAATTCAAAAGAAAAATAATGTACTATACATTACAAATACATCATATCAGTTAGCCTTGCAATGTAGCGTAATACATATTTCAATTCATTGCAGTGTTACCAAGACAGTGTGAACAAGAGATTACTAACCAGGTGATAGGGTAACATCGTCGAGAAGTTTCGTTCGAAAAAGCGCAATATCTTCATCCGTGACCACAATACGCCCCATTTTACTGAGTTGAAAGCGGAGTTAGGCTGCTCCTGCGTACAAACTATGTTGCCACAATTAGTAGAGTCACAAACGCGCTCGGTAACGAAGCGCAGATTTAGCAGTCACGTTCTGTTTAATAATCACCTAAATTCAATGCGCAGTGAAGCGTCAGCCTTACGATCCATAGGACAACGGCCGGGTGGCGTATCCGGATACAGCTTTGCGCCCTGTGGTTTATTTGCGCAAGCTGGAAAACAATTTATGAACAGGTAGGCCAGCTTGAAAGGCTACCTGCTTTGATTTGATTGGTTGTTGTTGCTGCTGCTGCTGCTGTTTCTTGAAGCTTTTTGGAGTTAGAAACTTGGAGCTTGTATGCGCAAACCCAACACACTAGGACGATCCAATGCCGGCCAACATCGTAGTCGTTGAGGACCACCCAACAAATCCTGCCTCCCTGTCCACCTTGTCCTGTCAGAGCCGTATAAATCAAGATTGTGGCAACGTCACGGGGACAGTCCGAGAAGCTATCGGAGAGTCGGGCCGTCGCTGCTCCCGTCTAGCGAGAATGTGGTCGACAAACCGACGAAGAAGACCGCTAAACGCAGCACGAGCACACGCATGTGAATGCTTTTTGCTCTATCAATTAGTAGAGTAAGTACACATGAAGACGTTTCGGGGGATTGACGATCATCACTGCGTGCGTGATCGCACTACTGCCACCCCAGCCGTGCAAACCACCGCACTTTGCCACACGCTAGCTACGTCTGACTCAACCGTGGTCGCAATGGTTGGTGGTAGCGTCGGCGGTAGCGTTGGGGGAGAGTCACCGCCGCCCCTCGTTCGCCCCCGCCCGGGGGTCAGCAGCGAAAGCCAATTCGCTCCGGAATCGTCGGGGCCAACGATGAATCGTCGTTGTTGAAGACCTTGCCGCTATTCGATCAGCTGCAGCTATTGCTGTCTGCGGTGAACGAACCTTTGCTGTCTCGGCGGCAACACCACGGCGAAAATGTGAGTGAGTGAATGTGTGTGTGTGTGCGCGCGTGCGCGACCAACAGTCATAGAGATAAAGCTCTTTGGCATGGCGAGGGTCTTCACCTTGACGGCGCCATAAAGCAGCCCAGTTGTTGTTGGTGTTGTTGTCCGTTCGTCGGTCCGTCTACCGTCTAGGTATTGCCTGTCTGTTGGTAAGATGCGTACCCCTCGCCCCACATGGGCATTTATCTATACATATATCTCTTTATCCATCTATCTATCTGGATAGCTACATTTGTCTCCCTATTGGGCAAATCGGAGGAGGAGGAGGAATAAGAAGGGGGTGGAGAAAACCGTTACGTTCATTCTTTCTTTCATCTATGCAGCGCACACCAGCGTCGCTGTCGCCGCCGCCGCCGACGCCGCTGCGAGACGGTATTGTGTCCGACGTGCTCGGGGTGTCTGCGCCCCCTCCGCCTAAGCTGCCCCTCCCCCCCCCCCCCTCCCTGAGTCGAAGTGGCCCTGCGTGGTTGTGTCTTAGCTGGCTGGCTGGACGGCCGTCTGTTTGGATGGGAACGTCACGACCGCGATCGTCTACGAACCTATTTTTACACGCGAGTCGTCTGTGCGGCGCCGTTCTATTGTTGCTGTTATTGGTGCTACACATTTAGCGGCTCCATCAGCAAGCGGGCATCGTCTGCCCTCGCCGCGGCGCCCCGCCCGATCGTTGGCGGCGAACAATAACAACAACAAACTGCTAGACAAGGAGGGCCCGCAGTATTAAACTACACAACAAGAGCAGTAAGAAGAGACATCAAAAGAAAACCGCAACAATACCGATTAAGGTTTAAACGGTGTCAAGGACCTATAACGACAACAGGTGCTGGCCCTTCCAGGTATCACACCGCTCATTCATATATATATATATATATATATATATATATATATATATACTGCTAAAATAGGAGAACAAGCGTCAGTAAACAGACTCAATGTAAAACAGCTATAACAATATCAAACACCCACCAAGGCAACTGTTCCTAGCTTTTTGCCCAATTGAAGAAATGACTTGTTATATCACGCAATTTCGAACAGGATATGGTAAAGGGTGGGGAGGACGTGCACGTTTTGTAACAATCCCTGACAAAAACGCATCCAAATACAAAGTTCTGCGCTCTTTAGCCTAGGCCAAAGCCAAAGCCAGAGACCGGTTCATACGTAGAGGAGCGAGTCACGTGAGGCGGAGAGAGGGGATAGCAAAATTAACGGACAAATTTAGAGCCGCAAAACGCCACACGACAAGGGCTAATTAACTCCACAACAGATCAAGTATCAGCACGACATCATTTTCTCCCATTGACTGCAAAAATAATACCCAGTTACGTCTAACCCTATAAAGGGAAGAAGGGTTTTCCGCGTCTTGGAACCACCCCACCCCACCGACTAACCAACAACCAGAACTCGTAAACAAGAAATATCTAAAAAAGATCTTGTTCTACAATGTATTCCCGGGCTATCCGCTGACTGATGCGAAAAAAACTATATACGAGTATATGAGCCGATCAGTGTGTTTGCAGGGTGTCCGACAAACGCTTGGTCGTTTTTCTCTGTTGCTGATCTACAGGGAACTCTTTCCCGAGATGAGCCCTTGCTGCGAAAAAATGGTGTGCTAAATACCTGCAGAGTCTAGATGTTCAGTAAAACAACAAATGGGTCGAAGCAGGCCGAGATGGCGGACAGCCCGAATGAATTTTGTAGTTGGTCCCCTACGCAAAATAAGTTCTTTCCTCTAATGCACAGCCTATATATAAAACGATTTTGTCGCATCATTTCATTAGCCCGATATATACAAATTGAACTAAACAGCAGCAAAAGACGATTTTCACTAGATACAATAGCAGCGACAATTTTAAACGAATAGTAATATTACATGTACAACCACAGCAAATTGTAAAAAAGTACAACATTCGAATCAACAATAACCACCGATGAGATTATCATTTGATAACGACAACAACAACAGCAGCAACAAATGCAAAAATAAGTTCCTCACTAAGTACCTATTTGGGACCAAAGAGCGTCACGCGTTTTCAGTCATGTGGCGATGCCATGAAGAAGTACCCACAATAGAGCAGACTGCTTTGCTGTCAATGCGTGCTGACAGCGAACCAAAATGCAACACACAAAACATCGCGTAAGTGAGCACAAAGCTCATACCACAACTATAAATACATATCATGGATTGCAATAATATATATATATATATATATATTATCGCAACCCATGATATGTATTTATAGTTGTGGTATGATATATATATATATATATATATATATATATGTGTGTTTGTAAAGCAGAGAGGCATATACGCCGAGAAGAAAGTAAAAGTAAAAAAAATGATGTTACGTAATCGGCAGCTTGTAAAAAAGGATCTATTTAAAGTCGCAAAGCCCACGGTAAGACGGCGGCAGGCACAAACATTGACACAAGCCACGAATGGGACACGCGGCTGGCTAGAGCAAGACTTTGTCTGACGTGGTTTTTCTTCGATAACGGCCGACCAGTAAGAAAGAAATCGTACCAATACTCTTGGATAAAAGCACACAACACATACAGCCATACACAGCCACTCACGATGAAAAAGCACACATTTATTGCCTTAATAATACTCGACCGTAATGTGTAGTTGTGGCAACCACGACTGACTAAAGCCGACCCCTAGTTTGGCGGCGAGAACCACGGAGGAGCAGCCGTAATTAATATCGGCACTATACGGTATTCACGATAGCGACATGAAGCCGATGACCGTTCCGTTTTTATTTTATTCTCTCTCTCTCATTCTATTTTTTATTTATTTCTACCTATTTGCCGCTAATTGCACCACAGGGCTGCGCTAGTAAGCACTAACACCTCGATGGCCAGTGAGGGTGATGAAGATCATTATTTTTCTATTTGTTTTCAGGTCTCGTTACGGCTACTATTGCCACTTTAGTGACTAGTATTCTCTGTATTTTCTGGTTAGTAGTGCACATATACTACACCAATGCCATTCAATTTTGCAGAAAAATGCTGATATATTGCTACGAAGGTCAGTTGAAGTCAGAAAATGAAACGCAAGTAAGTAAATCTAACACGACTGGATTAGGAGTCACCTACGGGCATATGCGAACCCCTCAAAACTAACCCTTCATGAATGCTATATGACCTCCGTATATATATATATATATATATAATTCAGGCGCCTGATTACACGCGCTTCTCAGTGCACCCATAGATATCCTTCTTGATGACGAGACGATTTGCATAGCAGTAGGCCTACGACTAGGGACATACCTAGTTAGCCATCATCGGTGTCAATGTGGTCACCCCGTCGACAAACTGGGACATCACGACCTATCGTGTATCTTCAGCGCAGGCCGACGCCCAAGACATGCCGCTAGTACTGAGACCTTCAGCAGAGCCCTTAGGTCATGCGGTCGTCCGTTCATTCTTAAACACCCGGGCCTTTGCGCGGAGCACGGCAGGCGTCCAGAGGGGATGACAATTATACCATTCGAGCGAGACAAAATGCTGGTTCGATATGCAACCGTTACCGACTTCCTAGCGCCTTCAATGGTTGGTGGCGGCGTATCCGAAGCTGGTCATACAGCCCACCTTGCGGAGACCAGCAAGCTAAAAAATACTCATCAGGCCGGTACCCCCACAAATTCTGCCCTCTTGCGTTTGAGACCTTGGGTGCTCCTGGTGTTCGGAGCAAGCAGCTGATCCACAAAGTCTGCACTTTGTTAAATCTGCAAACCGATGATAGCAGATCGTCGTTCTTTTTAAACAACGTCTGGATCTTGACGTACAGAGTGGAAACGCGGCCTCCGTTCGGGGCACACTTCTGAAGTGGTCTTAGCACACAAAGCGGACACGTGATAGTCACATTACACACCCGCTAGGCACATTGGCTTAGCTAATCTTTCTTGATATGTGTCCCACATACGTAGTGTAATATACGAAAGACAAATTGTATACATTTTGGGTTTGATATATATATATATATATAAATATAGAAAAATGAAGGGAAAATATTTCCAAATCAACGAATGTCTTTGTAAATGCTGTGGTGAAATAGATATTGACCGATATCACGTAATGAAAAGTTTGGAATTGAACACCAACTGGTAAACAGCTGCTGTAATTGACGTGCTTGAACGGCATAACGCGTAATTATTGTGTGGATATATATATATATATATATATATATATATATATCATACGCATGCATTATCTAGCCATACGAGTCTGATTACAATGTTGTTATTCTAGGTGCCATTTATAAAACAGTACAGCGTTAATTGCCGAGGAGAGAGCGGACGTGCGCTCGTATTTGCACTTTCGTTAAGCATAGTGCGCAGCTTGGCAGGTTTATTATAATGTGAGTAAATTATAATGAAGCTCTTCATTTGTGTCATTCTCATCTGTGCGTGCCTTCTTTCCCTATCTCTCTACCCTCTGCACTGACTGTTAAGTGCAATGCTGACGTAAGAAGCCGCCACTTATGCAAGAGACCACGACGTTTATATAGAGCCGTTCGAATGAATACTCGCCGGGTGGGAATAGACCCAACCATACAGCTGAAAGCCTGACGACGCGAGTGGCAGCATAATTGGAATTGAAACAGAACAAATACCGGTACAATCAGAGAACTTACGTTCGTTGTATATCATCCCGCGAGCACCGTCATTGGCATCTATGCGATCTGGTACGAAAATGCACAAACAATCTCCGACGCATTGAAGGAGGAGCCGATATGAGCAAGATGGCTTAGTGGCAAAGCCTTTGCCTTGCATTCGGGAGGACTGGTTCGAGACCCAGACCGGCCACTCTTAAATTGGTTTGCATGGTTTACAATTTAGACAAGCTAAATGCCGGAGTGGATTATAAATTAGCCATGACATGAAAACCCGTACACGGACATTAGCCGTACGGAACAATCTTTTAAAAATAATAATATCGGAAGGCAGACGGTCGCAGATAGTGGAAAACCCGCAGAGACACTCAGTAATCTTAAAAAAAATTAAATAAATAAGGGCAGCAAAAAGATCTGGCAGGTCATATAAGAGCAAATGACAGGCTGCGGTACATGGCCAAGCTAGTCGGCCATTGTAAGCGCAAAAACACTTTCTAAAGCGGAAGCATGAATGATTATCATATACAACGAAAATAAAGGGGCCCGGATGTGGTAAAATACTTGAAAACAGAATTTTCAATACTCAAAAAATAAGCATAGAAACTAAACGCAGAACTCAAAACCAAAAAAGAATAGGAATAAACTCTATCGACAATAGGCATAATCAAGACATTGCTCAGTCCGCTAATTATACAAAAACACAGGCAAAACCGTACACGGAAAGGCTCATCTTTCGAAGATCTTTAAGAAATCGGTGAGGCTCCTGCTATTTTTTCGCACAACAATAGTGTGCCCAGTGTATAAAAAAGAAATTGCGACTAAAGCCCGTAGTAAAGCGTCCTGTTTCGCTCTCAGGTGTACCTTGCATATTACTAGAAAGTATCATATGAAAACGCAGATACTCAAAGGAGTGATCACTAAAGCACCTTTACACAGTACCAGCCAGGGACGTAGCTCTACTTAGCAACTTCTTCATATCCATTGCAAATAGGCGGACTCAAAGAACTCTTCTGATTCGGCGCAGTGTTCTTTGATTGTAAGTCTGCCTTCGACAGAATAACACAAGAGACACTTATCGAAGCTCTACAAAGTTACGGAAGACAAACTCAGTGCTTTCGTGTATGCGTAAACGGCACATTTTCCGATTTAGATCACGCGTTAGGCCCACAATGCACCATCCTATGTCTTCCGGACATGTTTAGGCTATAAAAGCTAGGTCAACCCTCCTATTAAAAAAATACTTACTGAACGCTAGATACAACAAAAGCTAAAAAAAGATCTTAGATTTGACTAAACCAAAGTAGCGGAGATTAACGTAAGTGCCCACAATCTAAACGGTAGGGACACCCTAGAAAATCAAAAGCTAACGGGACGTGAACCACTATTTCACTGTTAAGCAGACACGACTGTTTCTGGCAATAAATGTTCCACATTCGGGAATGCAGCGTTTTTGATTGTCTTGTTGTACGATAGTTGGGGAACAAATTTTCCGTATCTGATACGACGTTCGGAAGTAGAATCTTCAAAAAAACGATTGTAGGGGACCAGCTAAGATGTTGACAACAAGCAGCTCACACTAGACGTCCCCACCTCATGATATTCAAGCAAAAAGTGGCGACAATTCTTCTCTGCAAGAGATAAAAGCACAGCGATCGGTAGTGAACCTTAATGGGACAAAGAGAATAAAGTATTATTTGCTTTACGCATTATTTGAGCAATGTGATGATTATATGTACATTGTATGTATGTATCAGCATGAGTAACTAAATATAATGAATAATAATTGTACCGACATTTTCATCGTGTTGTTGGCGCGCTTCGTATCGCCGCAACCTGCTTATAGGGTCTATGTCGCGCTAGCATATTCAATTAAAGTCAGATCGTTGACTTCGCCCATGTTGGGACAGAGGAACTATTTGCTACGTGGGGCCTAATTATAGTGCCCGAAACAAACGAGTCAAGGGTTCATATAAAATGTTTAAGTATATAGCACAAACATGGCTTGAATTCAGCCACCTACATCGTCTACTTATAAAAAAAGAACTGGCAGGTTCAGGTTCGAACCTGATCATATCTAATATGCTTACGTTTCTCTTGCTCGAATTCAGCACACAGCTTTTCTCTGAACAGCCGGACATCTTCTTCCTGGACGACATACTCCTTTTCGTCAAAGGGGTCATCACCGAGCTGATCGGCCATTACGCCAACGCACTTGGGCACAACTGGATCGACGTTGCAATAATTTGTCCAGCCAGCCGATCTTTGATCCGACCCCGGGGTGATGCAGCGATCAGCTTACAATATTTCATCAACCACTACTCACTCGACGCATCAGCATGTAATATAACAGAGGAAAAACGCAGCAGGATACACCAGAGAGTTACCTGCAAACCAACATAATAGATGTACAACGTTACTATAAAGTCGTTACGACCAGTGCCACTTGACTGTGTTCACTTCTACTCTTGCAAAAACGGAATTTGGAAGAAATAACATATATATATATATATATATATATATATATATATTGTTTCTTCCCAATTCCGTAGTTGCAAGAGCAGAAGTGCAGAACGTATTTTCTTATAAGCGTTTTATTGCAAATAGAGAGGTAGATTCGGGCAGTAACTGGCATACATTGCAGGATGCATGCGGTAATGATGGGGAGAGACGTCGATATGTATATATATATATATATATATATACATGCTAGTGCATGACCTTGCTAGAAGACTTTGTCGTCAGGATCTGCGTTGGTCTTCGCCTAGGGATCCCTCTAGTCGAGGAACATGAGTGCAGCTGTGGCGAGAAGGTCTCACCCCCTAGGTCACTATGTTGTTACCAACTATGTTGCATCCGCCGCTTAGGCCGTAGGAGAGAGAGACCCGCTGCGGAAGTATGCATCTATCGGAGACTCAATTTTTCTATTTTTGACCTTTTGCTTTTGAAACTTTAGGGGACCCAGGTAAAATTACTGAGGGAGTTATTAATAAAGTATGCCAGTGTCTCAGATTGGCCACGGGGAGACTTACGCGCTAGTGACTTTTTTCCGGCATATACAATGTGGTACGCCACGGCAGTGCCTAGCACCTTGTCCGGGTGGTCGATGCCAGACCTGGACCTACAGGTAATGTAGTTTGTCGTCACGTTCACTGGGAGATAATTGTTTACACCCCGTTATGAGTTGAATAAAATGTGTCTCACGGTACATCTCGGTTTTTCTCCCTCCTCTCTCTCTCTCTCTCTCTATCTATCTATATATATATATATATATATATATATATATATAGAGAGAGAGAGAGAGAGAGAGAGAGAGAGAGAGGAGAGAGGAGGGAGAAAAACCGATTTACTTATTCTAACTAAATATGGCGTTTATGCTCAATCCCACGATCTTGATTGCGCTTTAATTGCCAAAAAATAATATAGTTTTTACGTTAGCAATGTTTCAAGACATTTTTATCCGGTTGATTATCTTCTTCCAATTTTCCGGCTTGCACTAGCCTTTCTTCTGTGAATAAACCGTCCTTCCGTTCGTAAAATTACAACTTAATACAATCGCTTGGAGATTTGCATTATATGTGCAATTAATGGCGTCAAAGAATAAGCGACCGGTAACGGTCAAACGCAGTAACAACTCACTGCATCATTTTCTTTGGAGTATATCAATCAAAGCCGCGACAACCAATTTCGTGACAATTGTCCGTCCATTACGCTGCTAAAACTTAGTCAGAGTATGAAGTTGTGCCTCATACTCATTCGGTTTTGTTGCGTAACGTAGTCGGCTTTGTCGCGATTCCATTTAGTGTAGCCAATAAATCTGCTAAATACCCCTGTCTAAGTTTCTGAGTTTAATAGTTTCGGAACAGTGAGTGTCATATGATTGATAATACCCTTAACATGCTAATAGGACTTTTCTTCTGCATACCTAAACGCCGCTTTGTGTATGCACACAGACGAATGCTCTTTAGTGCAACACGCATCGGTGCAGTTGAAATGACACGTTTGCTTAGTCGTCTTGCACCTATTGCATTGATTAGCGCAAGAGTAGTAATCAAAGATGCGTACGATATTGTGAACATTGGAGCAAAAGTGAGTCTCATGTTGCACTGTAGTTAACTGGCAATATAAAGTGAATTCACGAAACTGCACATTCTGCACACACCTGATTAAGTACATTGTAATATATGTACAACACCACAGTCACTTATATCACGGAGTTAAGAAGATGCTTCTTCACTTGTGCGGATAAGCGAGAGGAGTTGGGTTCCCGGGTCTGTCCCCCATACGCGGCATTCAACGACACACTTGCGGCAGAGATCCTCTGTATACTTGAGAACCTAAATCTAGAGCAAGCAGAAGGCCGGCGTCTGAATTAAATGACGTTGGTACCCTTTCATAAAAAAAAGGCTAGACGCTAGTCTGGATTAAAACGAGGATCGATTATCTCAAAGTCAATGCAAGCAAGACTAAAGCGATGAAATTCCGACGAGGAGGAAGACTGGCCAAAGGAGATGAGCTCCGACTGGATTCAGAAATAGTCAAAATCGTTTTTTATTTTCCCTACCTGGGGGTCGTGTTTTCTTCACGTGGCACAAGTTTCTCCAGGCATGTCGAAGAAAAAGTCCGAAAAGGCCTACAATCATTTTACAGTGCCAAGGACCCATACAGGCTGTCGATGGAGGTTGCTGTTAAATTGTTTAACCTGAAGATTGCACCCACAGCATCTTACGGTGTTCAGGCGATTTGGCCTTATCTCACGAGGTCGATTTTAAGGGCGTTTGATCAACTCAAAGCCAGTTTCCTAAAGAGAGCATTGAACGTCCACCGAACTACAACAACTGTACAACCTGCCGAAGACGACGGTTTTTAGAGAACACGTCTTAGATTTGGAAAATACAATGGCCGGCATCGACCCGCTGTTTTACGAAACGAAAGCAATGACGTCGGATTTGTGGAGAGCCTGCAGTTATGAAAACCGGCATCTAATCACCAAATTTGCCATCCACGGCTTCCATCTGAAGATCTGTGCGCGCGAGAAGTTTCATGAGATCTCGCCGGAGTGTATATGTAAACTTTGAGTATTAGTACAAATACATAAACCTTAGCGTGTCTTTAAAAAAAAACAATTGTCTTGTATGAACGTTTCAAATAATTATACAAATATTAAAAGTGGTTAAAGCTAACCTCTATGCGACTCGGCGCAGACAAGGTGCGTCCGATAGTCGCACCTGATAGGCTATTTAACGACGGTTCCGCAGCACACGATGGTACCTGGGGCATCTTTCACTATATCTTATACAGATACATGTATCTGCAGGTGCATGAAACCCCCCGTCCCGCATAAAACGTGATGAAAGCCATGAACAGCAAAGCGCGTGAGAACGTGTCGGTTTTAATGACACAAATAATAAAAAAAAAACTTCAGCGTTTGAGTATTAGTACAAATACATAAACCCCAGCAACACCTCCAGCGTCTGGCCCTTGATGTGGGCCGCTGACCGCAAACCTACAAAAACGAGTGTCTGATCGCTTAATTAGAGGCTACCGGAGATAGTCCGGAAAACAGCGCAGCGGTTTTCCGGACGCTGCCCAACTTTGCCGAGAAGTTAGTTACTGACGTAGTATATACAGCGGCCCAAGAGTAGTTCAAGCTTTCAGTTGAGGACTACTCACAGAGTAGTGTAACAGTGCTAAATAATATGCTGCTGTACTACCGTCATCGGTAAACTTGCATCAAAAAGACATGGATATTGTGTCAGACACTGGGCAGTTCTGAGACATATAACACTTAAAACACAAAAAACATGATTCTATCTGGAACCCAAAGTTTTCTTAATTATGTAAGCTCGAGAAGTCACCGGTTTTACAAGCGACTTCCTTCTGTATCGTCCTTTTAGCCGCGGAAAGGATGCACCTATTCGCGTCTTGGAAAATTGCCGTGAGCCTCCATATAGCTTCACGCATCTGTAGGATAGAAACACTGCCATTAAACTCTCATCTAAAACGCCACAGTCTACTTGAGTCATACGAGCCCAGCAGTAGTTCATCAGAGCAGTAGTAGTCATTGCATGTTGCAGCGAAGTGAGTGTGTACTACCTTTAAGATTTCGTTTCCTTCTTCCCCTATCCCCGTCCAAAACATCAATAAAACCAAACTTAGGTTCAGGCGTGGTGTTACCACATGGCCTAAATATTTCACCTCACAGCGCAGCGAGCGCAGAGGACCTTGAAAAAGTCTACGGACGATTTGCTCGACTCTTTGTGTAATCACAACATTTAGCTTCTTAAACTGCATTCAGCTGACCTGACACTGGTGGGGAACGTCCCCAAAAGCGCTATCACGGCAGGCAATCTGAAACCGTCACGACTACTCAGTCAAAACCGAGCAAGGTGGCTTAGTGGCAAAGCCTTTGCCTTGCATTCGGGAGGACTGGGTTCGAACCCCAGACCGGCCACTCTTAAATTGGTTTGCATGGTTTCCAATTTAAACAAGGTAAATGCCGGAGTGGAGTAAACTTAGCCATGACATGAAAAAATCCGTACACGGGCAATTGCCTTACGGAAAATCTAAAAAAAAAAAAAAAAAAAAAAAAAAAAAAAAACGGTAGCCCATTTGGAATACAATACAGACAGCTGGTTGATATACTCGCAAGCGAAGTCGACCTAAATGCCTCGTCAAATATAGAGCTATCAGAAAGTGTAACTTAACTAGAATGTTATCCGCTGATATGCAAGCGTGTTACGTGAGAGTGGCCAGGGGGATCTGTCGCAGGGCAATTATTAAAAGCCAAGATATGATAGAACATGTATAGTGCAGAATATTTATTTTTAGTCACCCTTAATTCAAACAGAAATTCACAATTTATTCGTTAAATCGTGGATACGACTCAATATGAGGATGATGACTGGTATTTGTTAGAATGACGGAGTCATCAAAACGAACAACTTAGGCGGGGACTACTGGAGGCGTCCCCGCCTACTACGTCTTTCTTTTAGAGGTATTCCATGCCCATTGACATAGCTAAGGTTACCTATGCAGTAAAACGACAATTGCGTGTGTGGCTAGGCATATTCGGAATTGCTTAAGCGACAATCGAATAAACCAAGTCGTTTCGTGGTAGGATCTAATAGTAGCAACATGTCTGTGATTCATTGCTACAGCTGTGTTTATGCCCTAGTGTAAAAGACCTACATTTTATCAAATCATGTAGGCACTGCTAAAGAATATAGCAAGAGTAAATTTATCCGCGAACTTCTATCAGTATGCTCGTCAATATTCAACTAACACAGCCTGTATTTTAAACACAGGTAAACTTTTTTGTATTTAAATCAAACTGACAAATATCTTAGTTGGTACACGTGCACCGTGTGTACCTCGTACTCCCTTTTAAACTGCCTTCAATAACAAACACCCTCAATAATATGAGTACGTACTTGATATTATTTTGCGTATTATGTTCGTTAGCACCGGTATAATGGTTCATAGGCATTATCGGACGACTGGACGAGATGACCAGCAAAATATATCCCGGAACTCACCCATTGCAGCTTGGTAGTAATTTTTACATACGTTTATCGAAGTTGTTTATATTACAAACAGGCCGAGCTATTTTTAACGAGCGAAAAAAGATAAAGAAAATAACTCGCAGAAGATCTTCTCAGAATGTATAATAACATATTGTTAAATTCTGTGTAAAATTGAAATACATTTGCTTTATATATAATCTAAGATTAATGTGTAATATGGTTTTATTTCATTTTGAAGTTACAGTGGAATATGAATATCTAACTACTCTTGGGCTTGTGAGGGGTGCTACCAATCGAGCTTATCCTCGAGGCAGCCCCTCATTGTGCCCATAATTGCTGCCGCATTGCCGCGCTGAACCGCCAGAGATAGCCGCTGGAGTAGAAAGTCGAGAGCTCTTTTGTCCCCCGTCGTGAATTCAATTCGTTTGCCAATCTTCTGTAAAAGTGACCATGCCTCAGGGCCAGGTCCCCCTAGTGTCTCCAATACTAGTGGCACAAAAATGAACTCGTCGGTGAGCTGGGCGTATTTGTTGGTCTTTAGACGTTCGGCCTTGCGTGCTGCGGAGCCAGCGGCTGATGCGCTGGCCTCCATGTTCGAGGGGGCGAGCGTGTCGGTGACTGTAGCATCCCAAATAAGCGCCTTTCTTCTTTCAAAAGGGATAAGGGTGAGACCGTCAGGCCTCTTTCCGTCGCTTCTCAGGAGGCCGGTTGGCTCTCGAATACATGGCAGTAGAGCTGACCTTAAAGGCCCGGGCCGTAATCTCGTTAATCTCGCTGTGACGGCTTTGACGTCCTTCGCTTTCTTTTGCAGGATAGCCCGTGGGTTCCCCAAATGTCCACTTGTGCTCCGCACGGACACCGGTGTTCCTCCGTTAGTCTTGTTCCTAACCTCAAGCCGATGCACAGATTTAAGATTTATAGTAAGTCAGCTCACCAAAATGCCCGAAAGGGTCTTGAATATAATATTGGATGACACCTCATAGAATTTGAGCAACTTTTGTAGGACGTTTATATAGCTGGAATTTGCCTACCGGGGCTCTCAAACGTTTTAGGAATTAAACGTGGCACATGTATCTTCGCTAAGAGTGCTCAAAATTCTGCTTTTTGAGGCTACTCGGACTGTAAATCGTTTTTTACTAATAAGCGTTAGCTTGTCGTTTAGCTACTCGGTATAATCCATGTATTAGTATCCCTAGAGGTTAGCAATTTCGGGACAAATAAAGTGGATTAAAACAATTCTTCTCTAGTGTGCTCCACGCTCGGAATTGTTGTTTGCCATTAAATATTCTTGGTTATTGGGTCCATGCAAAATATCATGTCGTTTTTGCCTAAAGCGAAAACACGGATTTGCAAGAATATACGGGTTTATTAAGTGATCATTATATAAGACCGAGCGAGATGACTTAGTGGCAAAGCCTTTGCCTTGCATTCGGGAGGACTGGGTTCGAGACCCAGAGCGGCCACTCTTAAATTGGTTTGCATGGTATCCAATTTAGAAAAGGTAAATGCCGGAGTGGATTAAAAATTAGCCATGACATGCAAAAGCCGTACACAGGCATTACTAGCCTTACAGAGAATCTAAATATATATATATATATATATATATATATATATTAGATTCTCTGTAAGGCTAGTAATGCCTGTGTGTAGTGGATCAATTTCCCACAGCAATTCATTGGTGACTGGTAAGGGTAACGCAAGGTCGTCCAAATGAAATAGTGCTTTTATAATATGCCTTACGATTATAGGTTCAAAATATTCCTACAGTTTAATGTCACAGATAATGCAATTTGTTGCCTATAAGTGCAAAGTAATTTAACGCCCAGACTCTCGGCGTTTGCGGAACTTGTTTAAATAGGCATTCTTTTAGTGGAATGGTAGGCTGGCAAACGTCTTGTTTCGGAATAACAGTAAAATTTCGATTCACGCTCAACACCTTGAAAATTTGCCAAACCGCTCCCAAATTCGCAGATTTCCAGAGTAGAGAGTGTCTATCTAATAAAAGCCATTTTGCTACAAACTAATCGTGTTTTGAGTCATGCATTGCAAAGAATAGAGCTTAACGGTGGACCTAACACTTTAATATCGGTTTTCATATATATATTAAACAAGTCCTTCACTTGCACTAATCGCGCATTTTGAAAGCTACCTCCAGTCAGCTCCACAAGTAAATCACCTATTAGGCATTTTACTATCACTCCCAACGAATAAATGTTCCTTTACTTCACATATCTACAAAACACGCTAAAAATAGTAAGTTGTACGAACCCATTTTTTCTTACATCTTATACCGAGAAAGAGAGAAACATAAAATGGCATGCAAAATATCGCATGGATAAGCATAAATCTAATACCGCAAAAAGCTAGTTACACCGAAAATGAGGAAGGAAGAAAGGAAACCCGATGTCACAGAACGCCCAATGGGCATAATCGTAAGGACACATTCTGTCTGTCCGAAACGAAGTGATGAGAGAGATAATAATGACCGGATCAAATGAACCGGATGCAGCCGGCAGAGCGGATTGCTCTTGTCCGTTCTTGCATACGTTCAGGCGGCGGACCGTTTCTGTTTTCACGCCTCGCAACGTGGTCTTACGAAACGCTAACAGGAAAGACCCGGCACAGCATAGACGGAGCGTTTAAGGAAGGTCGGGAATAGCGGCAGCGTGAGGAGGTCAACAAAAAAGAGGTCAATATCAGCGAGACGGCATGGCAATGGAACAGAAAAAAATTGCGACTGCAATCCATTCACGAGCATTTTTCACGAGCGCTTAATGCAATATATATATATATATATATATATATATATATATATACAATTAATAAAAAATAAACAGTCAAAAAAAATATATATATATAAACACGATTTGCACAGAGTTAATTTTGCAGAAAGTAGAGCAGATAACTGTCCGGGTAAGTTACACGCTCTCACTGCTATATTGGCACACGACGGCACTTCCAACTTAACCTAGCCTATTCACTCCGAGAGCGGGGTTTAACAGGGAGACCCATTAGGTACAGTGCTGTTGAGTTCCGGTCTGGTATCTGAACGACTCATTACTCTGTGGACCAGCCGACGTAGCCACGTCGGACATGCACCACATGGAGCAATTCCTAAATACAGATAGACGAGAAATAAGAATTACAGTAGTTGCTATCCGAGAGATTCCTCCTCTAGCCAAGTAGCTAGACAAAAAGGCCATTGTTTTGCTAGGAGCTTCAATAAGTAAAATAATAATTCCTTAAAGTCTAGCTGACAACGGGAATTCCTGGAAAAGCAACAGCTCATCTCAAGGCGACACTGTGCCTTCGTATTTTGCATATATTTAACTTTGCATTTCGTAATGCACCTACCGATTGATACGCGGCCACACAAATGATACGTCGACTAAAGATATAATTGACGAAGTGTTGCACATAATGCTGCATGACGAAAATAGAAAGGGAAAGAGGTGGGAGAGGGTAATCATAGGGGCCTGTCTAAACCGGTTTTGTTCTTTGTCGGAGCTACCGATACAAAAGACAGTCTGTAAAAATTATTCCGTAAACATTAGGAAGGGCCAGAGAGCAGGGTGAGGGCTAGGCCTGACCCCGATTCTTTAGAAGAACGCCTGCATGTGCGTTAATCGTATGGGTACCTAAGCAGTAATTCGAGTATAGTATACATTTCAAAATGTTTCTTCATAAAGCTCTATCTTCTTCACGCTTCCAACGATTTTTGGTCCAGCGCTGTGCATTCCACTGCATGGTACTTGGTACATCTCTGTAGGCAGAACCGGCAGGCGCTCGACAACTCGTACTCCTCGTGAAAGGCTGCGTTAACTTTAATATTGAGTTGAACGAAACTATAAAACAAGCCCTGGAAGCCCAAGAATGCCATTCACACTGAAGTCCAGGGGCCTTGAACGAAACAACGACAAGAGACCTGACGACGTGACTATCCCTTTGTGCTCGGTCGCATGGCAATTCTCCTCTATATCCAACTTCTAAATACATATTGCGTGGGTTACGGAGCATGCTAAGAGAAAGAGAACGCATAAATACGGAGACCAGATGACCGGATAAACCTTGCTATTCAACCGCTTTAGTGACAATGGAGACACAATAGAGGCAGAAGAGCCTATCAGCGGTGGAACGGAAGCGTTTATTTTGTACCTGGCGAGTGGAATGGAGATATAGTAGAAAAAGGGACCAGCGCGAAGGAGATTATTCAAGACATTAATTGTATCTCGCAGTGTGTAGAGGAAATCCGCTTCCGTAATTGCCCCTGGGATAAGTAAACAAGCTACTGTTGTAAAAACCAATAAAACTCGTCAAAATCTCACAATTAAATGTTAAAGCCCAAGATATATATTGTGTTTTAACATTTAATTGTGAGCTTCAGACGAGTTTTATCCGTTTTAGCAACAGTATTTTTTACTTATCCCAAGAACAACCAAAAAAGCGGAATTACTTTTACACACTGCGAGAGACACTTAAGGACGCAAATAATCTCCTTTACACTGGTCCTCCTTTTCACTATGTATCCGTTCCACGCCCGGTACAATAGAAACATTGCCGTTCTACCGCCGATATATATATATATATATAATATATAATATATATATATATATATATATATATATATATATATATATATATATATATATATATATATATATATATATATATATATAATATATAATTTCTTCGGCAATCTATTAAAATACTGACTTGAAACAATTGAACACCATGAAACATGCTTATCGTCCGGGCAGAGGCTTCATATTTCATTTCTTGGAGGCGCCGTATGAGTGGGCTGAATAAGTTTACCTAAGTCTGAGAAGCTTAACGCAACTCCCGGTTGCTCCCCTTAAGAAACCACTCTCGGCGTACTATAATGCCTTATAGTGCCTAAACTTTGGTAATACAGCTCTAGAAAATAATAGCCATTTCTGCCCTGACACTTATAAAAAATGTTGCATAAGAACAACTTACATGTCACAAACACGAAATCAGTTAGCATTATAAATGATTATTCGCTGCCCTGTCTATACCTATGATTATTACAGTTGTGTTGTTTTATATATATATATATATATATATATATATAGTAACAACAACTTGATAAAATGTGATATTCCGTTCACTTATGACCTCATTTAGTCCGGTTACACGGGTATCTCTGGAAATGAGCTCATGTAATAAACAAACACACCCGATACACACATGCTTTTCTACTAGGGACATCTTGTTTGACGATCTGTTTCCCAACACCCAAATATCGGCTAAGATCTAAAAGCTATATTAATAAATATACTGTCGTTCTATAAACACTTCCAGAGAGGAAATGAGAACAAGACAACGGTAAAAGCGAGATCGAGTTGAACGAGAGAGTTTTCGCTCAAAGCGAAACAATTGAGAACGCAAAGTCGCGTCGAAGTATCGGAAGCGGCCTCAGACTGATCGGTGGCGACTGACAGCGAAGTACTTTAATTATGATGGTTCGCTGATAAAAACGATTAGCTAGAAGACGAGTCTAAGTTCTACTTACGTTTGCGGTTACAATTCCGGTTTCTGACAGCTGTCGCTGATGTTGTAGTAGTAACTGTTGTTGTTGTTGTTGTTGATGTCTTTGTTGTTGTTGTTGTTAGCTCTAGCTGGCAGGCGCACCTCGAACAGTCAGTATGTGGATTCACGTTAGTCGGTGAAATTTCAACTCTGACACAAACACACAGCACTATACTCTACGAATAGGCTACGTTCTCTATTCGTACGCTACTCGACTCATACTCGTCATGCTCATAATTATCCTCATCATCATCATCATTATCACCGTCGTGGTCGTCGTCGTTGTCGTTGTGGTCATTGGATATTCATCTAGCGGCTACAAGATGGTTGTCGCAACACTGATGAAAAATAACGGTGCGTACGGCGTTCATGCATGAAAGCTGAAACACTACTGACGTCGACTACTACTACGTTACTTGGTCTCACAGTGCATAGTTTAAATGCATGTGTAAGTGAACTGATTCAGTCTGTCCGAACAGACTGCGGTCTTACTCTTAACTACAACAACAACAATAACCACGACAATTGCATCTCATTGCCGTCGTTGGTTGTGTGAGCTGACCCAACTTTCGCCGCCGTCCGTCCGTCATCAGGCAGCGTTCAATAAGCACCAAGCAATGGATATCTATCTATCTATCTAACTGTTCACCAGACAGACGCCATACGTTTCGCAGACGGTAACATGACAGGGCGCTGCGCTTCGTCGGCGATCGGTCGTCTTCTTCCTCAATCAGTCGTTCGTTCCTTCCTCTTCGTCAGCTTCTCGACAGCGGCGGTGTGTTGTCAGCAGTAGCGTAGAAACAGCATCGGCAGCAGCATCATCGTTGTCGTCGTTGGCAACGCTGGCGGTGGCAACACTGCATCAGCATCAGCTGCTTCAGCATCATCCCGTCGGGGGGAAGTGGGTAAGCGGCACAAAGAACATGTGCCATGCGCTCACCGGCGAGTGGAAAGGCAAGTGGAAAGACCACGACGACGGCGACGACGACGAACAACACAACAAACCAGGAGGCAGTAACGGTGGCCGTGGCGGCGCCAACGATGGTGTTGACGTATACCGTTTGTCTGCCTACCTGCCTATCTGTCTGTATGTATGTCGGTCTGTCTGTCGGTCTGTCGGTCTGGCTGTTTGCCTGCATGGCGCATGCGCTGTAACACCGAGACACACAACTGCCACGAACCACGTAGTCGAACAGACGTCAGTGTAGATTTCATTGGGAACTCGGACAGGCCTCGCGTGCCGATATGCATGTATATATGTATATATAATAACACCAACGAACTGACCACCGGTTTACTGTGTACACACCTGTATACATAACCATGTGACTGTGTAAATTCACTCTATTTTAAGAAATGTCATTTTTTTTCGAAAACTTAAGCATTTGTAATGTAGTTTCGCAAATAAACCACGTTCTGTATCTGAATATATAAATATATATACCCGTGACAACACGTTCACGTTCACGCGGAGACAATTATTAACTCCGAAGTGCTAACATAAACAAGTTATATAAATACGTTTAGTATAGTTTAATGAAAAAAATATTATATATATATGTATATATATATATATATATACAGGTAGTTCAATAAGTTCTTAGAATGAGCTTTTTAGAATTCGAATCTTGGCGCGCTTCCACCGCTATTAGGAACTGCAACTTTTCGACTGCCAGCAGTCAAAATATTATGGTGATTGGCCGTTGCGATTTCGTTTGATCGCTTTTCCCGTGCAACGTATCGGCGTGATTTTGAAAAATGGAGAAAAAAGAGTTTCGAGTGGTTATCAAGCATTTTATTTTAAAGGTTGGAATGCGACCCAAGTGAAAACTGAGTTAGACGAGGTGTACGGTGACTCTGCGCCATGTTTTGCCACTGTTTCCAACTGGATTAATGAGTTAAAAAGAGGTCGCAGGAGCACCGGGATGAACTACGTTCAAAACGCCCAAAAACGGCAACTGATTAGGAAAACGTGGAAAAGGTGCGGAAAATCGTTGCCGCAGATAAGCGAGTGAACATTAGGGAGATAGCGGAGGCCTTGGGGATCAGTTTGGGTAGTGTGCATTTCATCCTGCACGAAAACTTGAAGATGAAAGAGCTCAGAGAAAAATGGCTGCCGCATTTGCTCAACCAAGGCCAAAAAAACGCGCCTGTTTTCGCTTCACAGCGAAATTTGGCCAAGATGTCGAACAATCCGTCGGATTTTTGGCGCAGATTCATGACCGTCGATGAAAGCTGGGTCCATCACTACACTCCCGAGACCCAAGAAGTATCTTGCCAATGGTGTGCACCTGATGAAGGACCTCCGAAGAGGGTGCGGACAACGGCATTGACCGGAAAGGTGATGGCTACAGTTTTTTAAGACCAACGTAGAATAATGCTGGTCGACTACCTTGAGAGCGGTAAAACGATCACAGGAGAATATTAGACAAGACTGTTAGACTGCCTTTAGCAAGAACTCATCGTGAAACGGCCCGCTTTGCAGAAGAAGGTTGTCCTGTTTCACCAGGACAATGCTCCTGCACACAAGTCCCGGCAAGCATCGGCAAAACTGGCCCAACTGAGGTTCGAACTTATTGAACAACCTTCCTATTCTTTAGACCTGGCCCCCTTTATTATTTCCTCTTCGGACATTTGAAGAATAGTCTCCGTGGAAAGCGTTTTTCCAGCAATGAAGAGGTTAAGGCTGCTGTCAATGCCTATTTTCAGTCTAAAGACGCGGAATTCTACTTAAGAGGTATAAAAGCTCCGAAATCTTGGTGGGAAAAGTGTATTGAGCATCTCGGGGAGTATATCGAATAAGATAAATTTAAAAACATGATTTGAAAAATTCTTGGTTTTCATTCTAAGAACTTATTGAACTACCTGTATATATATATTTATATATATATATATATATATATATATATATATATATATATATATATATATATATATATATATATATACAAGTTGGTAACTATTTTTTTTTTTTTTATTAAATGACTTTTTATGTTAGCACTTTGGAGTGAACAATTGTCTCCGCGTTAACGTGTGGTTACGGGTTATCTAACCCGGGATTAGCCCAGTTCAACAATGTGCCCCGAACAGCTGCTGCGTTTCCTCGTTGGATGTCAAGCGACAGCCTTTGACGCAAAAATTCCGATGCTCTTGAGTCTCCCGTGGAGAGGTTAAGGCTTCTACCCACGCGCTGAATCAACTTCAATGTAAGCGGGCCTGGTCCTCCTATTGTTTCAAAGGCCAACGGACAGAATTGATGCGGATAACTAACGCCTGAGTATTTTCTACATTTGTTAGCCTCTGCTAACCTAGACGCATGACCTGCCTGGTCCGCACCTGCACCGACCATCGAAGGGGCTAATGAGTCGGTTACAGTTGCGTCCCAAACAAGCATGCGACCACGCTCAAAGGGGGTTAGAGTAAGACCGTCAGGCCTTTTTCCGTCATCTCTGGATAGACCCGGAGGTTCTAGTACGCACGGAAAACCAGCAGATCTTAGTGCTCGACTGAAAGTGTCATTTAATGCCGAGTGGCGTGCTCTTCGGCCTGCACTTAAGGCGCATGAAGTTGGTAACTACTACATATGCAGTTGGTGCTCAGCTTCGGCCTAGGAGTTGATAAGGAATAACATCATCAAAATGCCATTGTAACCATAGTGAAAGGCTTACTCCTCATAGACTAGTGCGTTGTTATGGCACATTTGATCGTCTGCAGCCATTTATGCACATTGGGTTTTTGTTAGCATACAAAAACGAATTCTGTATTTAAGTATACGTATATAATACTAGGTAGATTAATAAGTTTGTAGCACGGACTGCAGACAATAGACGGACCACGTACTTGTTATTGTTCAGTATAGTCAGCCCCCCCCCCCCCCCCGAAACTTAGCACATCCGGTCTAACTATCCTCGAACGTCTTTATACCATGAATGACGTCTTTATACCAAATATTTAGAAACTTTAAACCTAAAATACTGGTCTACGGCACATATCATAACATCGTTGCCCTGAATCTCTTTTTGCAGAGATACTTCTTAAAGTTTCTAAACAGAGAAGAGTCACACTGGGCCAGATGCGGAAAATATGGGCAATGCTCGACAATTTGAATGCTTAGTTAGCGTTATTTGATCATAGCAAATAGAGACGGATTTGCGCATTGTTGTGCTGAAACAGCACTCCTTCTGCATCACGGACCGTAGTGCTATATTGCGTCCATCGGCCTGTCAAAGGGTGCTACGTAGTATCTCTCACGTATATCTCTTTCTGTAGAAACGTAGTCAATTAAATTTGCATTCTAAAAAGCTGCTGTTAAAACTGGTCGAATATGCCTCTTTAGCCTGATGAGAGGCCTTTTGCCGCCTATCCCTGGTGATATTTTCTCGTTCTGGAGTGAAGTGGTAGATCCAGGTTTCTTAGGCGGTTAAGAACTTGGCCGAAATTTGACACCTTATTATCTACATCTCTCGGTATCTTCATCGCACGCTCTGGCCGTCACTGATTTCGCAATAACATTGCATTTCAAGATGGTACATAATTACAATACAATTCATTTATTTTATACAATTTAAATACTTTAGCGACCGTCCCACCGGGCGAAAAAGTGCAAAGACCGCCGATGCTTCTGGCAGCTCGCTGCGTGGTATTTAGCGCATATCTGCGAGCAGAACCGGCAACGACATTGATCGCCAATTTGGTGAAATCCTTAGGTCGAACATACCAAGTGATGATAGCCATGCACAATGTATCTTGTGTACACGTGCCGGCTAGTACATGCCATTTCATCCCAAAGCTCCCTGGCGAGGTACACATCCAATTGCGCTACCTCTGCCGAGGCTTCGGTCACTTACTCCTGAGCAGGAACACGAAACGGCTTCTTGCCGTCCGGGGTAAGCAAAGGACCCGCTTCATATATATTGTGAAGCATCTTTCTAGCTGCGCAAAATTTGCCGCTAAAAGATGGCCCCACACCCTGCCAAGGCTGTAGCTCAACATTGGCACAATCTTAAGCTCAAAAAGACGCACGGCCGCACTCAAAGACAGTCGTCGAGGGTCTCTCACCTCTGTGTGAATAGAGGTAATAGCCGCTCGACACCTGTCGCCGATGTACTGGGTAAAGGCCGTTCCCGTATAGTGTAGTCTCAGACCCAAATACGGAAAAGAGTTGACAAACTCCAGCGGTTGGCCACAACAGGGTATTACGTCTGCTGCGGCCAATCGACCTCCACGGCGAAGCTTCATGGCTTTCGTCTTCCGCGCATTTATTTGCAGGCCCTTACGGTGAAGGTAATTTTCTACGTCGCCGAAAATTCGACGAATGGCACCGCGGTCCCGGTGGGCCACTACTATGTCATCCGCATACATGAAGACGGCGTTTCTAAACTCCTCCCGCACATGGCGAGCTAGGTCTGCGATGAGCAAGGAGAATGCCAGGCAACTGAGAGGGTCCCCTTGGGGGGTCCCTACGTTTTGACTCAGCTGCAAGGTGTCTTCGCCCCCTTACGTTTACTTCAAGGCGGTCTTCAGCAAAGAAGCTGGAGAGCACTCGTAGGAAAGAGCCACCCACCCCAGCATGTCGAAATTAATCGACTAGTAGGTGACGGGGAGCTTTGTCGAAGGCCTTGACACAATCGATAAAGACGGCGTACAAGTGACCCCCGGGCACAGCCAACACCCGTTCCAATTCCGACTGGAGTACGTGGATCGCGTCCTGTGTACCTCGACCTTTCCTGAGTCCGAATTGCTCCGGAGGTAGGGTCTTTTCTACAGTTAGAAGCGCCCTCGAGATAATCAACTTGGCGAAGATTTTCTTGAGAGTGTGTTCCGACGCGATACCCCGATAGAGATTTGGATTGTCCACGTTGTCACCGTTTTTGCCCTTGAATAGCAGAGTAAGCCTGGCCTCGTGCCAAACCTGGGGTATGTGTCCCCTGCTGAGTGAGAGAATGCTCTTGATTATGGTACTGTCAAGAGAGAGAGCTAGAGAATTGGTTCTGGCCCGGCTATATATTTTTGCACTTAGCACCTTTCAGGGCTTGCCCGGTACGAATTTTGAAGTCAACTTCTCGGCGGACATATCTCAAGACTATCTCTACTGCTCCGTTCAGGGTGGAGTCGTCCAAAAGCTACGGCTTGTAATCCGATTCCTGCTTGTGTTGTACATTGTGAATTTCTAAGGAGCAGAGAGGTCCGTAGACCACTCTTGCGCGTCAGGTTCGCGCACCTCGGGCGAAGTTTACCCTAGGCATATAACTACCTCTTAGCTACCCGGCAACTACCCCCTGTCAAACGAGGTTCCTGCGGCGGCCGAACTCGCTGTCACGAGAGAAGACGTCCGCGGTACCATCGTAAACGGGCAGCTGCAACCGTAACTAAATGGCTTGAACAGGTGCACGGAGACAGAGCCAAAGGTAGTTGCAAAGCTGGGTTTTAGCAACGTGTTCAACTCACTCCGTAAAGACATAATATTGGAGGCTACTCTAGCCAAAGCTCTGTTGCTGTACCCCATGGTACACCAGGTGTACAAATATATAAAGATAATTGAGTGCGAGCGTGTTGTGTCTAGTAGCTTTCTTTATTAGCCCACTTAATGCTACGCTATGTTCGTCTTACGAATTAGGAGCTTACCAACCTTAGCTGACACCACACGGACACAATAGAGATTAAACCTTGACAATCTCTCTAGAGACAAACAGACATGTTTACAAAAGAAATACCCTTTGTATATCATATACAACCTGCTTTCGCTCCATTGGAAGATCCGTCCTCTTCTTGCTGAGTAGTCTTTTTCGGAAACAGTGTGTTTTATAGGAGCAGCTGGCGTGTCTTCGACGCGAAGATATCAGCGTAGTATTGTGCACCACCTCTTGTGAGAACCGGATATGATTGTGTTCGGAGGCAAATTATCTTTAAACGCTAAGCTCGTTCTTGCCTTTCGCCGCTATTTTGGCACGAAAAAAGTTGAACCCTGTATGAAACACATTTAGCTCTACAATTTATTTCCATTTCCAGGAACAAACTGCAAAAAGCGCAGACAGCTTCAGCGCTTAGAGTAGCCCAGACATTTAAGACTGCAACTTCACACGCAGCCCTTGCCCTTGCAGAGGCCATTTTGTAGGACATGCGAGTAAAGCCAAGAGAGACACACTGGAGCAATCCGGCACGAAACGCCGAGACGGAACGCAAAGCTAAGATGTTGTTATGGCAGAACAAGTAGGATTTCCAAAAGAACCTGAAAAAATTCTAAAGGAATCCCCGGGCCAAAGGAATTTGATATGATACTAGAGATCAGAGACTGAATTAGCGGACCCGATAGTAAACTCTTGTATCACCTGACACTCAATTTTTAAAGGACCACGGACTCCTTCAAGCCTACCTTCACACAATTAGAAAAAAACCTCGACCAGGTGCACGTGCAGCAGGTTAAACGCAATGGAAAATGTTTTCTAGGTACTGGCAGAATTGAAGTGCTCGAGACAGCCAGGACAGATATTTCAGGTAAAAACACAAAAAAATGCCAAATGGCAGATAATTAGGCAAAACGTGCGATAAGCAACGGACCCCGAGGTTTTGTTTCATACATTTATCGACGTTGTTGTACCAATGTCTTTTTAACTCAAGCTGATTTAAAGGTAACGTCTAAATTGCTTTTTATCAGACCGCCGTCTAAGCACAGCGCACAAATAGGCCAGGAAACTCGACGGGTCACTTCGGCCAATTGTTCCGGTAGACGCTTTTTTTTGTAATGGTAAGTGTAAAACCAGACCGGCATGAAATGACGCTTAAGGGAAGAGATGCGTTTTAAAAGTACGAGCCTCGGCGGAAATAAGATCCAACCGTCGGCATTGAGTCCCACATTTAGCTCAGCTCCTTGGTTTATCAGCGAAAGTGCGTAACCTGTGATATATTATTATATATATATATTCAGTTGAAATCGGTTCGCGTATGTACAGGTTACAACAATAGCAAACGACTCTTAATTACAACACATTTTTTATTTTATCAGAATCCGCTAAATAGGATGAAACCTACTAAACGATAGGACTAACTGACGATATACGAGTACACCAGTTTAATAATTACATGTATATGCTTGCTTTAAAAAACTGCTAACAATTTAAAATACTTCCACGTCAATATTAATGACGCCAAAAATAACATATTTATGTCACTATCAGGCTGTACCCGTTGTTTTACAATCTCAATTTGTAACATAGATTGCCGCCAAGGTCTCGACAGCACGTGGTTACGAGCTTTTGTAACAACTCCATTTATAGAACTCTGTAAGTTTAAAATTGGTATTTTTAGATTTGTAGTTCAGTCTCTGGCACTGCTTGTCGCCGCGATTTTTAAACAAACATGCACTTTTACTGTGTCAAGTAACTGTTAAAAATCTGCATTACACACACTACAACATATATTACACTACTACAAAGACGCGCTTATCGCCGTCCAGTTGTTGATCTAGGCTGGGCTTTACTTGCAGTGCTAATTTAGGAAATGTACACGTATACAGAGGATATGTCCATGTCCAGCATTAAAAAACAATATATGTGAACATAAACATAAGTCACTAAAGATGTCTGGAACTCGGAGATCATAAGTTCTTCGGTTCGCGAGGGAGCCCGCTAAACACCTAAACATATTTTTTTCGGGTCGCTACGTTGACTACTTCCAACCCTACAGCGTTGTACTTCTTTATTTTTACATTACTTATATTTATAGAAAATAGTCTTGATTGAGCATAAATTTAACCGATTACTATGTCAAGCACTGTGAGCCGACCTTAACTAAGAGGCTCTGATGACGTACAGGTAAGAAAATACCTGCACAAGGCCCAATGCATCTACAAAATATCTTTCTGAAGTGATACTGGAATGGCAAGCTTTACTTTAGGTGGTTGGGTTAGTTTTTAAAATTATGTAACGGCTCATTTGTTAGAGTGTTATACGTTAATGTAAGTATTTTTATTATTTATTTGTGTAACTACAACAAAGGCAAACACTTACAAAACAAAAGGATTTATTTACACATGAAGGACTAAAATTACATTAGGCATGTAAACTAAAAAATGCCTTCTAACAGACCAAGCGGGGGTTCCGCATATCTTTCCACAACTTCAACATTTCTGACGCTTCAATGTCATGCGTTTGTAGCTGATGATTATAAACACAACCATTCACCTGCAACAGACAAAAAGTCGTCAGCGGAACCAAACATGGTCACCAACGCTAGCCATGTTTTAAGCTAAATCGCCTATTAGCTCTTATGATGTCCGCAGGACATTGCCATAGATATACACATACCACAATCTCAATGTACGGCCTAATATTTACCAGTCTATTCCAGGGTCTGTTGTTGCGAAAAGCCGTTCCCAGCTTACCATTAGGACTCTATGTCATATACGCCTCGACCACAAGCATCCTTGCGATTTTTTGAATATAATACTGACAAACATATCTGCGTGTTAGTGATATATATATATATATATATATATATATATATATATATATATATATATATATATATATATCAATATACACATATATATTATCATGACACAGACTGGGTAACTGTGTTCATGTTTCATCAAAGTATTTCGAGATAGCTACAATCTAGCGTTGGCTTGTTTTGTTATGAAGACCCTACCCAAAACACAGAACGCAAAAAAATCCGCCAGCTGCAAAGACCGTAGTTAGATGTCGATCTTTCACCTCGCTAGCCCGCCACTCAGTGCTTCTCATTACTTCTGCTCCAAAAATCCCTATGCCCACCTCACTAATTCTGGTTTGCCAGTTCCGCACATGAGCGTCAAAGACGCACGTTTTCTTCAGATTGCGTCGTTTTTTGAGATCCTCCGTCAGTAGCGAGCCACCTTCCACCACGTGGACAATTTTACTCCTGCGTGTATTTGATAGCGTTCAAAACCTGCTGCCGTTTGTTGACAAAGTGATTCCTACGTAAATAAATTTGTTTACAAATGTTATTTCTGTTCCCCTGATTTGAAGCACATCCCCTGGTTATGCGGCGCCCATAACAAATGTCATGGCTGCTGTCTTTCTCCAATTAACATTCAAGCACTTCTCATGCATGAATGTAATTAGTCGATACATGGATTAAACTACGACTGTAACGCTTTCATTCATAAGGTAGGTTACAAAGGTATATTATATTAATATATAAGTTTAATATATAAGAATACTAATATTTACACGTTTCGGCTCTATTACTATTGAAAAAGATTGCATAGCTTCCTTTCAAATTTAGATTACAATGGGCGTTTTAGGAGTTTTAAACAATAAACCCTACCCGTGTCTTGACTTAGCATTTACAGGAAGGTCACCTTTGATCTAAAAACTGTGACTACCAAACTTGAATTTAAAACGTTTAGTTGTCATATTATACCACCGATTTCTTAAATGTTGTTCTTTTGAATCTAGCCGTATTGTTATTTTTACCAGGGCAATGCCTGTTGATACTTTATGTTGAGCACTCACTACTCACACTAAATAGGGACGTCACAAGACATACTTACGGTTTTATTCGGCAGGCGGTGAGGTGAAAATCCATTAATGGGTCGTCTGGGTATTCCGATCTTCTCAGCAATGAAGCCTGTCACGAACAGATCTTCAAGATTTAATACTAGCGGCTCGGCTAAGAGAGCATTATACAACAGTGGAACGGCTTTCTGAGTCAAGACGTAACTAGAATAAAAACAAAAATAGACACAAATACCGCAAATGTTAGCCAACGTTGTCATATCTCTTACTGCACGATCTTATGCTAGCACTGAGTGGAGAAAATTACTAACGAGGGAGAGCTACAACAGTGACAGTACAAAGCACGAAGAGTCGAGAGATGTACGAAGCAAACTATAAAGTGCGCCACGCAGTGATGCCGGGGTTCCAACTCCGCTCAACGTGACAGCTGATCGTGTTCAATTTACAATGTCATTGCAATGGACGCTTGGTTATGTTTTGCGATTGTTGTTCGGCAGTTTTCTAGCGAGCGGATCCAGTGCATGCCAAGATAACTCCGCGGACAAAACGGCAAGTCCTCGACTTGTAGACAAAGCAACCGGTTTCAAGGCACGCTTGTGTTGCAATATGTTTATCTTTTTTAAATTAACATCCATTATGGCTAGCGCTCTAAACTGTGTGGTTTGCAAAACCATCATGGTCGAGGAAACAAGTAACTGTGTATGTGCGATCTGCAAAAGCATCTTTCATGTGAGATATTGAGAGCTGGACAACAATGATCACGCAAGTGCGACAGGCCTGGCGGTGCAATACATATATGCAACTTTTCATCAGCAGGGCTAACTGCCGCTCGGTTCGCACTCGAACTTGATATCCTGATCCCGAAGTTGACGTCATCAGAATTCGCAGCGCCACTTTGTGAGACGACTGCTCTTCTTTTCTCCAGAGTCGCATGGCTCGAGCACCAGGTGAGTTCCCTCCGAACACAGTGCGAGTCACCATGCCAAATGCTACGACAAAGCATAGACAACGCGAAAGTGACAGCCAGCCAACAGACACGGGGAGGCTCAACTACGATCGGGTAAAGCAAGGGTTCTACTCATGGGCGACCCTGCCGTCAAAAAGCTGCGCAGTAAAATCCGCGACAATTTTGGCCGCACGCCCGGGTTTCAGTCCAATTGTTACCTGAATGAAAATACTGCCGACGTTCTTCAGAAGACGGAGCAAACTATTGACGCCAAACCGGGCTAGTACTGGATAATCTTTCACACGGGTCAGTTGGATGCAATAAATGGACGCGGACCCGAAGCTATCATTGAACTTATGGATGTGACCAACGTCCAAAGCGTTCAGTTCAGTTCAGTTCAGTTCAGTTTTATTAGTTTCAAACACACGTTCCTTACAGAACATCCGTGTTTCATACATTGTTTTACTTGTCATTCCAGTTATCTATATGTCATTAGTACTATTTGGTAATCAGTTTAGTCTGTATATAAAAAAAATATAATAATAATAATAATAATAATAATAATAATAATAATAATAATAATAATAATAATAATAATAATAATGACCTGCATATCATTGAAGAGTCTTATCGATCAAAGCATTGCTCATTGTGTAATTTTTGGTGCCATCTTTCCTTGAATAACTTAAGTGATGTACATTCCCGTAATTCATTATCGAGTGTGTTCCATAATTTGGCCATGGCCATATCAGGCGATTTAAGTCTATAGTTACGATAAGTATTGGGTATTCTAAGAGGTGGGCTGTTGCGATTTCTGTTGGTGTTGAATGTAAAATAAAAAGATAAATCTGGAGGCAACACGCCACGGAAGTTTTTAAACGCAAGAATGCCTAATTCAAATTTGTAAAGTGATGCTATATTAAGCAGTTTGTGAATAGCATAAAGATGAAATACACTTTCATCCCTTCTGTAGCCAAAAATGGCTCTTAACGCGTTATTCTGTGCAACCTGTAGTTTATGTGTAAGTGTTGAAAGCGTTGACCCAAACAGTGGCAAGCAATATGTTATATAACAGAGGAATAATGATTTGTATACAATCAACATCACATCAGGGGATACGCCAACATTGCTTAATTTACTTAATTGAGGCACAATCTGTTCGAGTTTGGTACTTAAGGTATTTATGTGATTTCTGTACGTTAGTGAGGGATCAAGGGTTACACCCAAGCATTTGTATTCGAATGCTTGTTTTATATTAGTATTATCGAATCTAATTTCTATTTGTGGGTTTATTGATATTTGCCATGGAGTAAAGATTAACATTTTTGTTTTATTTATGTTTAAAGACAGTCTGTGTTTTGAATACCAATTTGAGCTAAGTTTAAGTTGGCCATTTGTATACTCAACATCGCTAGTTAGATTTTGTAAGGAAAGTGGACAAAGAAAAGTGATGTCGTCAGCAAAAGCAATAGCCTTCAGTTCACTAGCCTTTAGAAGAGAGTTAATAAATATTAGGAATAGTGTTGGTGAAAGGCTGGTTCCTTGTGGTGTACCGAGGTGTGGAGTACACGGAGATGACATAGAGTCGCCATTTCTGGTGATTTGTATCCTGTCGGTTAAATAAGAATTAAAAAACGCAATTGGGCCTTCAGCGAAATTCAGTTGTGCGAGTATACTGATTAGGATATTTTTATCGACCGAGTCAAATGCTTTTTCGATATCGACAAATATACCAGCAACAATTTGATTAGACTCCCAGCTTTTTGTTATATATTCCTGAAGATGGGTAAGAGCTAAATTGGTATTGCATTTACTACGGAAGCCAAATTGCATCGGACTAATAAAGTGTGTGTTGTCAAGATATAGTCGAATTTGGTCATTGATAATTGACTCAAACAGTTTCGCTAGGAATGGAACGCAACTTATAGGTCGATAATTGGTTGGTTCATTTTTATCTCCCTGTTTAAAAATTGGTGTAATTATTGCACATTTCAATTCTGCCGGGCATACCCCTTGTGCAAGACATTGGTTGAAGATAGCTGCGAGAATACTTGATATGTAGGTTATGTATTGCTTAATAAACTTGCCAGGAATATGCGTTTGACAGCCACTCATGTTTGCTTTAAGCTTACTTGATTTTAGTATAATTGCCTCGGGAGTGATTTCATTGAATGTGAATTTTTCAGGGCGAACATCTTGATGCGGATTAAATTGATTAATTTTGTAGTTAAATTCAGTTGTCATTGCCCCATATTTATTGCAAACTGCTTTAGAACCCATTGTTGCAAAATTTATGTTGAGTACTTCGGCTATCTCAGCAGGGTCAGTTGTAGATGTGTTGTTGCGGTTAATCGACGTAATTATAGTTTCTTTCTGTATATTTCTGCCACAAAGCATGTTCATAATCTTCCATCTCTCGCGAAGTGTAGAGGTATTAAACTTGTCCGCATAGTATTCTCTTTGTTTTTGAGCGCATGTTTTCTTATGTAATTTAGATAACTCTTTTAGTCTCAGCTTATCATATTTATTATTATACTTTTTAACTTTATTTGCTAGTCTGTCCTTAGCTACTCTCATCTGTATGAGTTCATGATCAAACCACTGGTCAGTAATTCGTGCGTAATTTAGCTTTGTGTGTTTGGGCTGAAAGGGGAAATGTTCATTGTACAGATTGTTTAGTTTACAACTAAAAGCAGAAAAGTTTGTCTGTGCAGAGTCACTGTTGATTATGTCAAACCAGGGCGTTGTAGCTAGTGCTTGTTGAAATTCTAGGTGAAGTTTTTTCTTGAAGTTTCTGCGCGGTTCAACTTTAGTTTGAGTTCCCGCACATGGTGTATCCCCTAAACCAGTAAATGCCGCAAAAATTGGTCGATGATCAGGTGTAAGAACATCAATTGCGCCATATAATTTATTCAATATGGATTCATCATTGCGAATTAGAATGTTGTCCAGACAACTGCCGTTATCAGAAGGACGAGTTATGGTTTTTAGGAGTGGGCGGAGACCATGTGATCCGATGTAAAGAAGAAATTCAGAAGTTGTGTGATTAGATTTCAGTATATCGATATTGTAGTCCCCTAGAACAATTGTTAAGATGTTTGATGGGTAATCTAAAAGTATTGTGTCTAGCGCTAGTTTGAAATTATTTAAGTTGCCGTCACTATTATAAAGTGTTATTACAACCAAGTTGCGTCCTTGGATTTCAGTTTGGCAAGCTATCGCTTGAATGGTTTCAGATGCATTTGTATATTTGGTTATTTTATTCTGTGGCAGTTTTTCATTTATATATAAGATGACTCCTCCTCCTCGAGTTTTTGTTTTCGAGATTGAGCTAAGTGTTTGAACCCAGCTATATTGTACATATGTTCCGTAACTTTTGTGCACCAGCTCTCAGAAATTGCAACAAAGTCAAGATGGAACGTAAACGATTCAATATCGTGTTTTAGATCATGGAATCTAGTATTTGCGCTAATATCCCTCAGGTTAAAGTGGCAAACAGAGATATGTTTGAAGTATTTTGGCAAGACATTTGCATTGTTTATACATTGGTTAGGAAAGTGAAAAAGTTGGCTGTTTTTTTCTTCAAGGTTTGAGACATCCTCATCAAATGGATTCATAGGCAGGTATCTTAATCGATAAAAAATATATATATATATATATATATATTAATAATAGTAGAAAAGTAATAATAATACGTGTAATTGTAATAATAGTAGTGAAAAGTAGTAACTATCTAATAGTGCTGGTAATGACTTTAGCGTCTTGTCTCAAACGAAAAGCGATGCTTCACTGTCTCGAGTGCTCCCTTATAAGCGGCTGTATGAGCATATATACATATATGCCCATACATCAATTTTATGTTGCGGTGAATGCACGTAGTTAGTAGCAAACATATTATAGTTATTAAATGGATATTTTTTTTTTAATATTTGGTGATGCTGTATTGTATATTAACAAATATTGCGTTTTCTTGTAAAAGTGTATTTTCATTTATAGCTAGAGAGTATATGGTACATATGAAGAGACAAATAATTTGGTTTAATTAAGTATTACGATTTGTAATCTAGAATAAAATTTAATTGTACCTTGAATAAGATTTCAACTCTGCAATTAACTCATAATTATTAGCTCTATATCACATCATTTTGTAACCGGACTATTTGGTTTAGGTCGAATTGCGTTGCTTTCTTGCAGATCGGCGACTGATGTTTCAGCGCCGTCCGCACCAACAGCTGGTAGGTGAACATCCTGAGGTTGCGGCTGCTGCCGCTTCCTATTTTTCCTCGTTTTGTCGTGTGTAGCTGCTTCGAAAGTCTGCATCGTCTGCTCCTTGTCGTTGTTGACAACGCCCGCAGAGCTTTCGATGACGTCCACAGTTGCGCAGGTATTAGTACGACTCCTCGTAAGTCGCTGTTGTTGCTGTTTCGGATTGTGCGTTCCCAGCCGCTCTTCCTGTTGTGGTTAATTTTCCTCTTCCTCTTCTTCACTTGCAACTTCTCGGTGTAGCTGTAACTGCTGTTCTTGGAGGTTCGTCGTCTGTCTATTAGGCTGCTGTTTACCGTAGCCCGATAATTCGACGTCATCACCGCCAGTAACAGTGCTAGCAGTCGTTGTGGCAGACACAGTTGTCACAACAGTCTGCCTGCCTAGGTTGACGTTGTCGTTGTCAATGTTGGTGCTGCAAGTGAATGTTTGTGATGAAGGATTGTTGGGTTGTGCACGCTGTTGATTTGGTTGTCGTTGCTGGTGGAGGTTCAGATCAAATCTGTCGATTACAGCAAAGAAGTGACCGCTAAAATAGTCAGAGAGATCCAGAAATTCGCATACGATGTCGCAACAACCGACGCGACCTGGCAGACAACAGCCTGTGCCACCGTATATGCAACAGTCGACCCAGCAGCAGACGGCCAACACTAAGTGGACAGTTCAGGCACCCAATGTGGGTCAGCTTCCTATAGGGTTTTGGAACCCGTATCAGATGCCGTTTATGTAGCCGAACATACTACAGCGAGGGCAGCTATCTATTTAGAGTCGCCAGCAGCAAACCACTCGTTTCAGTCGGAAACTCAAATACGCTCCTGCAATAAGTCTCAACTTAAGTTACTCCATGGGAACGTCAAGGGCATTGGTAAAGGCTGACCTCTGCTGATATCATTGGAAATGGATAAATTCGATATTATCGTTTTTACCTAGACATGGCCTGATAGGGTTGTTTTTTCAGGATTCTACTCGGCTAATAGGCCGACCCATATAAATCATGGTCGGGGCCGTTCCGACTAAGTTAAGTGAAGACAACTCTGCATTTGTCATGGCAGATGAAATAACATAGTCACGATACTTAGTCACTGAAATATACAGGTTTCCTAGCAAGGCCAATTTACCAACCGTTTGGAGTGATCATCCGACCCACGCACAGCCATACCCAATTTATATGGAGTGATCAAGGCGATAGGGCAAGGGTTAAACAATCGATATTTTTTCAACAACCTAGCCCAAAGTGACACCTAAAACTGCGACTATGCAAGCAATATTACAGCCTTTAGCACAGGCCGACACCTGTCGGACTTTGATATCAAGGTACACATAAAACGGTATACGGTACTAGGAGTCTTTGCGGCGAAAACACTGATAAAACAATCATAATTGTGTAGCTCCATCCACCCACTCGGCGCCTAAAACTATGGTTCAACAGACAGGGCTACGAGGCTCAAAAGTATCATTCTTTCTTGCCGGTTACCGCTCTAGAGATGACCGATCTCTGATACCGTAAAAAGGCCCAGCTCGCGTATACTAAAACACAAAAAGCAAAGCTGGTCATGCAACAGAACGCCAGGCTTAACAATGGATCTGCCAGACAAATGAAAGAGTTGCATGCCCCATTTCATTCCGAATGATTGTTCAGCATTTCAGATATATGTTCTCGTCAGCGAACATAATCCCGCACGAAGTGCGAGTGTTTCAAGGCCCGCGCAGCAAAATAGACAGCATCCTCTGGGCAAATACCGACAAACCATTCACTTTACAAGAAGTTTTGATTGCAATTTTGGGACCACATATAATTAGAAATGATTGTATCAAGTTGGAACCGCTGCAACTAGCGATTACTCACTTAATGAATAGATGCCTGAACATAGGAGAGGAGGAGAGAGGTGAGACTGCATACTGGCCGTGATTCCAAAAGGCAAAGGTGACGTGTTGGATCCTTCAGTCTGAAGAGGAATTTCAAAGAAAAGCTCCATCTATAAATTACTATCGTTGCCTCTAACTCGGCGCCTGGAATATTTGATCATGCGAAATGCAGGGCTTTATACCCGAAAAACAACATGGATTTAGAGGTGGTCGTCCTTACAGTGCACACGACCACGGCGTTGCGCGTGACGTGGCCAAGCCAGCTACCCTTCATACGTACGATAGAAGAGGCAGCACGAACTTTACCTTTGCACATCACCTTCGTACGAGGCTGACGGCGGTATGCGTCCGCGATGGGACACAACACACACAGCTTGCGCAATATCCCTCGAGGATATTAACAGTGAGCTGCCGCGGGCTTTCAATGTTTATAATATTTGTGCATTTCAAATCTGCCTTTAATACTGCACCTCGCAACGTTGCTCTTTGGAAGATGGCAATCTTGAATATGCCACCACATTTTTTCAAACTATTGGCGGCTATTTTTCAGAAGAATTATGTGTGTTTTGCAAAGTTTGCGACAGATACTTCACTGGAGATAGATATTTCAACAACAAAAGCAATGAAGTTCCGTCGTGGGGGACCCCGCAACAACTAATACCACAAAGCTCCACGGCCAACCTATTGAGTTTGTCAATAATTTTTCATATTTGGGCTTAGAACTTACGCCAAGCGGCACTTATTTATCTAGACATATAGAAGAAAGGATCCGTAAGACCCTGATTGCCATCTACCCAATTATGAATCCGCAACTCCTCCCACTGAAGACGGCTTTAAATTTCTTTGACCTGAAAGTTGCCCCTACAGCAAGCTATGCGATCGAACTAATTTAGGAACATCTCAGAGCCTCGAGCTCTGACGAACCCGACCGCCTGAATGCAACGTATAATTAACGGATTATGGGCGTTCACCGAAGCAGCCGCAACCGATTGGTGTATCTGGCTGCGGGTATCCCACTTTTTACAGAAGACCTCCAGCGCCGCTTTAGCCTGCGGTTAACTCGCGAGTATCAAGAGCATTTACTAAAGTGGGAAGCTAAGATATGTCAAGTGGACATGGAATTCTATCGGCCGCAAGCTATGATGAACAATTCGTGGAAGAATGCCCAATACGAAACTCGCCACATTATTATGCGTCATGCAATGCACGGCTTCCATCATGCAGTATGCACGAAAGTTGGTTTCCATGAGGCAGTCGAGCAGTGTACCTGCCGGCACTGTGGAGCAGCTTGCTCAACCTATCTATTGCATTGCCAGAACCCACCAGCACTCCGGCAGATTCATATGTTCTCGATTGCCTCGAAACGTTGTCTTCTCAATTTTTATCCGTGGGTCAGAAATCAGAACGTAACAGATCCGGCGAATAATCCGAAATCAGTAACGATGTACGCGCCAGTGCGTTGTCCTGAATAAGGATTTAAGAGTTTCTCAGAGTTCAGGCCTCTTGCGTTGGACGTATTTAAGCAATCCTCTTGGCAGCAAAATTCGTGGCAGTATTTCTCATTGATAGTTGAGCCAGGTGGCAAATTCGTAGAAAATAATTCCATTGTAGCCGAAAAAACAGTTAAATTTCTTCGATCGACCCCCTTCTTGGAGGCACCACTGGGAGGATTGGGCCTTGATCTAGATGTCGTAACCATATTTCATGACTCGTCGCCTCTAATCACTCTCTGGAACACTCCATAGTCTCCTGCTACCGCATGAGGGTTTAATTTTGATATTTTACGGCTAGCGCTAATTTGACTGGAAATTCAATATTTGTGGAACGGACTTCGTTGCCAAATTTCGAATGCGTAAAATATCGCTCAAGACTTGTATTGACGCCAAAGACCTTCCCAAACGGGGTTCATCATTGCTCTCTTGACGTCCACCGCAAAGTTGACTGTACCGCGTATGCACAGCGTTTCGGGACACTGCTGGATCACCGTGAGCAGCGATCCAGCTCACGGTGGATCTGTGAGCTGTCTTTTTGGCACCGAACTTTGTGCAGATTCGTTGGTCCTATATTTTTGGCTTCTTTAAAATTGGCGAACCTCGTTTTCTTCACTTGAATAAAATAAACGCCGGTTACATGTGTCTATCTTTAGAGTTTAAAATTTGAAAATGTTTGAGTTTGAATTGTGGCCGGAGCCTAGTACTTATTTAGATGTGGCACTTCTAAGCACAATAAACTGGAAAAGCTTAATGGTTTCGGTTCAATTTTTAAAATTAAAAGTGCTAAAACTTGCCAATCTGCCCTCGTAGCTCCTCAAACATCTATCTTTGAGTATTCGGAATATAGAAGTCATCACAGTGAAAACTTGTTTATGTTTTAAAGGTGTTTGTATGGTTCTCTTTCTAATGCACAACTTACCCAGCTCCTGAGGTAAACTCTGGCAGTTTTGCTTGTTTAATGACCTCTGGAGGAGTGTACCATTTAGACGTGTTCACGCGATTAGTCCAGTAAGATAAAACCTTGCCGATAATCATCGGTTCAGCGTCGCATGCAATGACCGCAATGCTCGTCTTTAGCGGCTCAATATTAAACCACGTGTCATCGTCTCCTGAAACGCATTTGTAAAATACAGCGACAACAATAGGCAAAACGTTTGGTTTACGTCCTGCTTGGTTTTATTTTGTTTTGATTCTAACACTGTGTCCAGGGACTCTGTTATTTTATATATATATATATATATATATATATATTTTTTTTTTTTTTTTTTTTGTATATGATGATAAATAACGATGCTTGTGATATATATATATATATATATATATATATATATGCATACATATCACAATCATCGTTGATTTTGGCTGAGTGTATACAGTTCAATTCTGGACAATGCTACTTACCGGTTCCATTTAGGGAGTAACTGCGCTTTGTAAGCGCCGGATCGTCAACTGCATTATATGAACTGACAATGTGATAATACTACAAGCAATCTCGACAGATGCACGCACTATAATCCTAATGAAATGCACTGATCAAAGACACCAAGTAATGGTAACGATGTACATTGTGCACACAAGGCAACTATCGCACGCAAGCAAATCGCACGGTGTACACAGTAGCCATACAGGTCCTCCCTGGGCACATCCCTGGGGAAAATAACTAGCTTCAAATATCCCTCAATCAATCCCGGGCTACACTAATCAGCAAAATAGATACCCTACGCGAGTGGAAGCTGCAGCAATAGGAAGTCATCCAGCCGGGTCACTATGGCTACTGGACAAAATGAATACTCCCAGACAGCAAGAAAGGAACAGCCTCAATGGCGGGCGAGGCAATTTGTGCGTCATTTCTCACCATAGGTCAGGACGTATGGTCCCTGAGAATTATCTCTACAAGGGTTTGGCATGTCAGGGGGCTTCCCGTTTTACGTTTCGAAAAAGAAGCTCTTCCACATCATAGAAAAAAAAAGCACAGCGTTTGTAAATGTGCCTTACATCGGTCTAGCCTGAGTTGCACAAATGGCATAAGAAGGAGTCGGCTTTAAAAGCGCGGTGTAAGTATTACTGATGGCAGCTACCGTGGCTCGTCAACAGTTGCGCGACTGAGCGGGTAGGCAAGCCGTCATTAAGACTCACGGGGCCGCAGCTTAGCAGCTGTCACTCCAGGGTAGGGTGGCGCCTTCACATACCCCAATACTGCCTCATCTCATATATATATATATATATATATCGGCGTTCTGAATGAGCACCTTAGAAGCTCGCTTGTACTCGCTCCGTGTTGGACAGCATTGTTCAACGAATGCCTTAAGACGGGGCTTCTCCCAACACAATGGAGAAATGCGACCCTATTGGTGATCCCGAAAGGCAAAGGTGACTCTACCCACCCCTCGGCCTGGAGAGGCATTGCAAAAAAGCGCGTGTGCTATAAGCTGCAGTCGTGCTTGATCACGAAAAGACTAAGCGCCTTCTTGGAGGCCACGAACGTTATACCTGAAGAACAACATGGATTTCGGAAGGGGCGCTCCACGCAAACAGCGTGCAGAATTCTCCTGGATGACGTCAAAGAAAACCTCTCCCGACCAGGGCAGTCTCTGTACGCGGTATCCGTCGACTTCAAAGCCGTCTTTGACTCCGCTCCACGTGATCGTGAGCTCAACATTCTGGCAGAAGTCAGCGTTCCCTCGAAGATGCTGAACCTCATAAGAGAGGTCCTACAGGAAAACCGGGTGACAATAGACGATGGAGTGTCGGAACTGCCGGCGTTTTCGCAAACAACCGGGTTTGCCCAGGAAGACAATCTGAGTCCACTTCTCTTTTCTGCCCTCGTGAAGGACCTGCCAAAACGAATTCGGGGGTGTAGAGATCTCGTTAAGGTTTTATTATACGCAGACGATTTAGCCATCTATGGAAGTAGCCGTTTCCAGGTCCAACAGGCGCTGGCCAGGCTCAACACAGCCGTTACAGAGTTGGGATTAACAATTAATCTTCGTAAGACGGAGGCATTAAAGTTTCGTAGAAGGGGCAGGGTCGCGCGTGACGACTCTCTTCATATCGGTAGCTTTTCTCTCGCTTATGTCAATAAGTTCCCTTATCTGGGACTAATTATGCCATCGAATGGGGTAGGGTTCTCGGTGCATGTTATGGAGAGATGCAGGAAAGCCCTTATAGTGGCATCTTCCATCAGGAGCCCGCACCGCCTGTCCCTCGCCACAGCCATTTGCCTCTTCGACTTGAAGATCGCCCCCGTGGAGTAGAGTTAATATGAGCGAACCTGACTCCCAGAAACCTCGACCAGCTGAATCAGATAAAAGCAGCTTTCCTGAAACGGACTCTGGAACTCCATACGTCAACGCGCAACCGCCTCGACGTCTTATTAGCAGATTGTCCACTTTTTATAGAAGACCTAAGGCGCCCTTATAACCTCCCGCAAACCACAGCCTTTAACGACTGCATTAAAAAATGAGAGGCGAAATTTTCCGAACTCGACCCGGAATTCTTCAATACCGGAGCGATGAGAAATGCGGAGTGGAAGGGGCCAACGCGTAGCAACAGGCACGTGATAACACGATTTGCAATACACGGCTTTCATCACATTTTATGTCAACGCGCTGATTTCCATGAAGCATGTGAGACTTGTGTATGCCGCCGCTGCGGTGAACTCTGCCGAAGATACCATGCCGCAAAATGCAATCTTGTGCAATCTTTAAGTGAATTAGCCCGTCATTGTGGGGCCTTGTAGCTTATATATTTTATATATATGTATGTGTATGTATATGAATATATATGTGTGTATATATATATATATATATATATATATATATATATATATATATATATATATATATGTGTATGTGTATATATCCATACATATGCAGATCACCCGGTGATAGTCTTGACTCACTGGGTTTATAGTTGCTAAAGTGATGTATTTGTGGTTATAATCGCTACTCAACCTGAGTGAATAAATATGAAATATATATATATATATATATATACATGCACATACATAAATTCATATATCATTCTTTTACATCAGGGGCGCTTAGAGCGGCAGTATACGCGAACATGTTGAGATATCAAGAGTTCCCCAATAATCCATTTGGCAGCATGGTCGCAGACTTCCGCGACATCCGGGTAGATGACAACCACACTACGCCGCCGCGTATATAAATGTAAACAAAGCAAGCTTAGCATCTTACCTTTAATAATGTATTCGGCTTGATTGCAGTAAATCAGCACCCATCGCAAGGCGGTGATCGTGTTGTAGGTCAGATTGTAGTAGCTTTCGCGAAAACCAGCCTGTACAATATCTTTGTATTTGGCGGCTTCATGTTCGATACTCCCGTCTAAAGTCTCATTGGTTCCGAGCACGAACACAGTCTTGAGCTGAGAGCCCCACGTTTTGCGAATCGCCTAAAGAGTGTTTCACATTATTTTTTACTGACTGATGCCCAAATTTTTTTATGGGACCGTCTTCTCTGGCCGGCAAATTTATCTAGGTTCAATAATTCTTCATTGAGCTTTAAATTTCCATTATTACATACATTTAAACAATTATAACTATTTAGGAAATTTTGCAGAAAAGGTTGTCGCCCTATATCTAATAAGATCTAAAAGGAGATCGCCCGTGATATATATATATATATATATATATATATAAGACACGCAGTGATCAGTCTGCATCTCTTCTAGAACAAGAGGCATCCACGTGGCGGCAGTTCTCGTCTGTAAGTGTGAGGAGGTAGTGTGGGGCTTCAAACCACTAAAAACCAGCTATATTCCAATTCGATCGGGAACTGCATAAGCATAACTCCAAACGACCGGAGGGCTAGAGTAGTTTAAAAACTTAGCTATCGCGGGATGCCCGCGGAGTCTTGTCATGCTAAAACGGTTTTCCTTCTCCGTGGCGCGCAAGAGGTTTTCAATAGTACAAGCAATCAAGTCGTCACGTGACTCAACTACATGCGGCAAGTAGACCTGTACGCTGAGAGTCCCATTCCGGGCACCACAAAGTTGTATGTTCAGGTGCGTCCTCGGTTTCTCTTTGGTGGTACTGGAAATCACCGTGCTCGGCAAAGACCGGAAAATAAAAAGGCTAACGAAAAGAGAGGAAGAAGCCTGATTCAACGTTCACAGTTGTCCTGAAATCAGGGAATGCGCCTTATGACGCCCTACAAACTTATAAAAACGACGGCTAGAGAACATGTCAAAGAATCTTCAAGAACAGCAACAGGTGAAATTGACTGTGAGAAATGCTATCCCAATCCCACTGATAAATTCCTTTCATAAAAAAGGAGAAAGCATCTTTGAACGCGACAGCCCAATCGGTCCCACGGACTAAAGCTGTCATAATCCAAGACCTAGATGGGTCCATGAACCAGAAGAACATTCTCAAACGGCTTACTAATAACATAGCACGGCGTTTAGCAGATAGCGTTTAAAGATACCTGGACAGGCGACTAGTCATGTATTGCTAAAATGCCCCTCAGTAAAGCTAAAAGACTCCTACGGCAAAGGCATGTGTTATATATGTGTTTTGTGTTCATTCTGTCTAAGCTATAACCGTATGGCCAGATGTTCGACCAACCCAACTTCGCTGTGTCAAATGCGGACAAGGAGACATCACAAAAAGCCCGTGTTAGGTGCTTTGTATGTAACATAAGATGGACATGCAACGCAATATCTAGCATACTGCAAATAAACCTTACAGAGCTCTTAGAGCATACAATCTGGCGTCTAAGATCGTAGTCAAAAATAATATAGAATTTATATAACTACTAACTCAGACACGGGCGAAAGCCTTTTCTGCAAAATTACCCGAATAGTTATAATTGTTCGAATTTATGTAATAATTGAAATTTCAAGCTCAATGAAGTGTTATTGAACTTAAATAAATTTGCCGTCCGAAGAAGGCGGTCCCATAAAAAAAAACTACACAGTTTTTGTCAACCTGAACCCCATACTGAAAATAGGTTCTCTTCGTTTAGGATATTCCTCATGAGCTTAATGAGGAGGGGAACGTACTTTTCTTTTATTACCACTTCCGACCTCGTAATCTACATAGAACATTTTTCTCCGAACTCCACCTTACAGAAATATGACTTTCTCGAAAAACTCATGAACACCCCAGAATACACGTTCGATAACGGCAGACACAAATCAACGTTGGCATTATATATGTATATATATATATAAATATACATATAATCGTGGATCGAATGGAGGTATAATAAATCTTTATTTAAAATCACACTTGTTACTACGGTGCTGTGCTTTGCCGAGTAGACATGTGCGCGTACCTGTCTTCGTCGGAAATTCGCTCCGGCACTAAGAACAACCGCCACGTAGATATCGCTGGCCTTACAGGCAGGAGAGGCGTGTAGCAGCGGAAACGCATCACGGTCATACCTCGGCAGCCAGCCGACGTTCGTGCCGTTGCTCAGCTGTTTCTTTTTCTGCTCGAAAAGCTTGCCCGGCTTGAGAGGCGCTCGAGCCGGCTTGAGCGCGTCTGTTGGGACAGAAACCGCTTTTGCGTCCTGCAAGCGCGACGGGTCTGCGGGGGAACTGCTGTTCCGTCTAGGCGGAGAGCCCACACTTGGCCTAGCAGTCATCTGGTAGAAAGTCACGGGTTGCGTCGGAACTGGCCGATGACGGATCTGAGGCGAACTGGCCACTTGTGGACTGATCGCTGGGATGGTGTACGCGAGCCTTTGCATGCGATTCCGAGCGCGCATTAAGTATACGACCCCGCCGTCGGCTGGGTCAGCGTACATGAAGTCGCTAAGCATCTGCAGCATGCACATTAGAGTGAAGACCGCGATGAGACCGGCCACAACGTGCCGCTGCTGTACCAACATTTATGTCTCTTCGAGCCACGGTCCCTGTAACGGACAATAAGAAGCACTTCTATTTTAGCCTAAGTAACATTTAAAACGTCAACAGAAACAGATCAGAGCGAACTAGAAAAAACAAGGCCACGCTGTTGCATTGGCAACACTCTCAAACACTCCCAGAGGTTCAACTCTAGATAACAAGCATACGCACTTTAAAGTACCCATAATTCCAGCGAGAAGGTACACTTCCATTAAAGCGATGGCTATGCTCCGATATTTTTAACTGGATATCTTAGCTAGCCTACGAACAGAACAGAAGATACATGTAAATAATGAAGAACCTAACACACTACAACGAGACAAAATGTATATAGGAGGCGATTGAGCTAATTTAGTCCGTTGATAGAGAGAACATCTGCAGCTTATTATTAATATTATTGGAGGCTTTTTAAAGTGTCTCCCTTCCCCGCAGCTGGGTACCATGCTGGACGACACCTCATTCCGCATGGTAACAGCTCTTCGAATAGGTGCTCCGGTTTGCAACCCCTACAGTTGCCGCGCATGTGGTACCACAGTAACTGAGGAAGGACTTCACCCTCTTAGCTGCATCAAAAGCCATGGTAGAGTTTCTAGACATGCTGAAGTCAATGCAATTATAAGAAGAGCCTTACGCAGAGCTGGTATACCAAGCACGCTCGAGCCCAGATTAGAACTTCATGACGATAAAAGACCTGACGGTGTAACAATCCCGCTATGGGCTAACGACAGATGCTTGGTATGGGATGCTACAGTGTCCTGTACAGTGGCTCCCTCGTATATACGCCACAGTTTCACTAGAAGCGGGATGGGTTGTCGAGCGCGCAGATAATGGGAAAAAAGCAAGTACCAAGAACTGGAGTCAAGTTATATCGTAGTGCCAATATCTATGGAAACAATGCGTCCAGTAAGCAAGGGAACCAAGAGGTTCATCAGTGAGCTGGGCCAACGGATTACAGATCTCACAGAGAATCGGCGCGAAGGCGAGTTTCTACGGCAACTGCTTTCGCTTGCAGTGTGCCGAGGAAACGCCGGCTGTATTGTCGGTTCCATGGAATAATATTTAGAAGCTAGGAAAAAACAAGGAGTACACGTTCACACCTCACAATTGTAACATTTAAACAATATTAATAAATTATTATTATTATTATTATTATTATTATTATTATTATTATTATTATTATTATTATTATTATTATTATTATTATTATTATTATTATTATTATTATTATATCTTCGAATCACACAATGCAAGCTTAGATAATGCTGAGGAGATTTTGTGTTCCTCAATATGAGCTAAATATTGTCCTGAATTTTAAGACGCTTGGCGAACATCTTTAGCTTAGACTTAACTGGCCTGCCAGCCTCTGATACGCAAAACACTTTTTGGAAATACAAATATAATTAAAAAATGATTTTTTTAAGCACAAGTCTGTCTGAAAGCAGCGTTGAAAAATGCAGAGAGATGTGAATATATGTGGTCTGAATGACACCCCAGCCCTTACTGACCATATTTGTTAATACTGAGTGTAACTCTGCACATGTTGACATCATCGAGCCGCTTGCTAAGACCATGTTTGCTTCACCGCTTTCACCTGTCGTACCCAGCCGACATTGAGTTGCTGGAACTTAATGATAAGATCTTCGAGGTACGCATTGAGACCGTTTTCTGTTTACGCGACGTGCTAGCAATGACAGCTTTAGTGCCAGCGGTCACATCGCTTCGAGCTTCCAAGGTCCTCTCAGGTGGAAAGCGTACCACGCCTTTTGTCTCATACTAAACCTTTGCTTTTCCGCTTGTTTTTTTTTTATAGAGGGCTAACTGGGAAATGCGGTTGCACACGCGGGCACCGCGGCAGGGGGGCTCCCTGTAGATGCGGGCCGGTAGTGTAGGGCTCCAACCCACTAAAAACCAGTCATGTCCCCGTCCCCCACACTGACTGGGAACTGCGTTGCGCATATCATCAAACAGTCAGGGGGGGGGCGAGTCTTCTACTCCTGGCGGGTGTGTTCCCCGGGAGCCACGGGGAGGGGGGGCGCCGTAGGTAGTTGGCGCCCGTTTTCTTCTGTAGAATGGCTCTGAAGACTCCGGCTGTGGTGTTCCAGTTTGAAAGCGTTTCCGTCATTTTTTTGCAGACGTCGCGTAGGTTAAAATCCGGTGTGTTCATTAGGAGCAGTAGAGGTACGCGCTGCTCCGCCCATGCTGGACACTTCAGTGCCGTGTGGTCTGAAGTGTCTTCCGGTCCGTCGCCGCAGTGGATGCATTTAGGACTGGGAGCCTTCCCGATCCTGAACAGGTAGGACTGGAAGTCGCCATGCCCTGTCAGGATCTGAGTCGTGTAGAAGGTGAGTTCATCCCCCGGGCGGTTTAGCCATTCCTTGATGTCGGGTATAATGGCGCGGAGACTGGTGCCAGGGGCACCCTCTTGTAGGCCGGCCCATTCTTCCTGCCAGAGGTCGATAGTATGCCGACGCTCCTCGTCCTTCTTGCGCTGGGGGTTACCCCATAAGCGGCGGCGTTCGGCAGCTTTCAGATCCCAGGGAATCGTTCCAGCAAGGACGAAAGCTGCCGCTGCGCTTACCGTCCGGTACGCCGCGATCACCCGGAGGGCTCCGACCCTCTGGGCCCGACGCAGGCGCGTCCTGTTCACGGCAAGCTTTAGAGTGTCGGTCGGCCAGGCCGGAGCTCCGTATAGGGCGACTGACTCGGCCACGGACATCATTATTCGCCGCTGGGTTTGTCGTGGTCCATGATTATTAGGCATAAGCCGTGCGACGTTGTTTGCTGTCTTGGTTGCCTTCTCCGTCGCCCGCCGCACGTGTTCAGTGCCGCGGAGACCCCTGTCTAGGGTGACCCCGATGTACCTGACCTTGTCAACAAGCGCAATCTCTTGGTCTTCTAGGCGAAGGTGAATGGCAGGGCAGTTTCTCCGTCCTACCAAGAGTATTGCCTCGCTCTTGGCGGGGGCGAGGGCAAGTCCCGCCGCTTGCATCCAGCGGGCGACGTCTTCAAGTGCTTCGTTCGCACGGCTTTGCAGCAGGTCCGGTGTCCGGGCCTGGACGGTAAGGACGAGGTCGTCGGCGTAGGCTAGGAGGCTGACCCCGGGGGGCAGGTCCCTTAGTCGCAGCACGTCGTCGTACGTTATGTTCCATAGCAGGGGGCCAAGTATGGAGCCCTGTGGCATCCCTACAGTCATGTTTAAAAACGATTCCGTGAGACTGTACTGTCCGGTCCTTTAGGTAGTTTGATATAATGCGCCGTAGGTAAAAGGGAACGTTCTTCCTGTGAAAAGTCTCCAGGATGACTCTCCATGGTAGGCTGTTAAAAGTGTTTCGTACGTCTAGCAAAATAGCGAGGTAGAGGTCCCGTCTTCTTGGCGGGGATTCGTGAAGGAGTTCGGCCTGCGTCTGGATCTGCTTTATGGCGCCGATTGTCGAGTGGCCTTTGCGGAACCCATGCTGGGCCTCTGACAGCAGGTCGTTCTCCTCCGCGAAGTCCCGCAGGCGTGCCTCCACGATAGACTCAAAAGCTTTGGCCAGGGAGCCGAGTAGGCAAATAGGGCGGTAAGAGCTGGGGCCTTTGGGTATGAGGACCAAGCTTGCGGCCCTCCATGCGCTGGGAAACGAGCCCGACCGGAGCATTCCGGTCGCCGCTGACGCCACCGCTTCTGGAAATTCTTTCATCAGTGTTGTGACCGCGGAGACTGGGACGCCATCTGGGCCCGGTGCTTTTCCCTGTTTGAGGCGTGCCGCCGCGTCCAGCACCTCTTGGAGCGTGACCTCCGGGGTATCCTCTTCCTCCTCCCCTGAAGCCTCTAGGTAGGGGGCGCGGTCGAAGGGTGGGTGTTGAGGAAAGAGCGCCTCGATCGCCACCCGCGCATCTTGCGGAGATATTTCTACCCTGCGCTTGTAAGGGGGGAGCCCCCTGATCATTTTGTATGGGCGCCCCCAGGGGTCGTCCTCCAGCTCCTCCAGGAAGGCCCTCCAGGAGCGTTCCTTGCTCCTGAAGATTTCCCTGCGCAGGAGGGCCCGCAAGTTCTTGTATACGGCTCTAAAGCGTCTGGCGGCCTCCCCGTCGTGTGACGATCGTCTGGCGCGGGTGAGCCACCGTCGCGCTTTTAGGCATTTCCGCCGTAGTTGTCCCAGTGCCGCGGTCCACCAGTGTTTTGGCTTTCCTCGGTATCCTCGACGTGCGGGACGGCCTGGGGAGACCGCGCACGCCTTTTCTAGGAGCAGCTGGAGACCCTCCGCCGTAGTTGGAGGTCCCTCTGCTGCTATAAGGGCCCTGAGGGACCTCCGAAGTTGTTCGGCTCCCTGGCGTATGATGAGCGGACGCTGCGTTGGATTTGTCATCGCGGCAGTAGTCACGTGGAATTCGATGATAAAATGGTCGCTGAGGGATTCCTCTTCCTGTAGCACCTTCCAGTCTAAAATCTTGTTGGCATCGGCCCTGCGCGTGATAGTAAGATCGATACATGAGGTGCGCCCGGCCCTGTGAAAGGTGGGCGTACCTTTGTTAAGAACTACGAGGTCTTCAGCCGCTAACCAGTCGAGGATTGCGAGCCCCCTATGACTGGTTCCGGCCGAGCCCCATGCGCTGGCCGCGGCGTTAAAATCTCCGGTTATTACTAAAAGTGGCGCGTCAGTTTGGTTAAAAGAGGAAGATAAGTCGTCTAAAAGCCTGTTAAGGTTGTCAAGTGGAACGTTAGGACTGCAGTAGCAGGAATAAAAGCGTCCGATGTTTGCGACGTCAACCCATGTAAAACCGTAGCCGCAGCCGTGTCCGGAGATGCGCATCTGGCTGCGATGCTCAAGTACGATGCTCGTAGCGCTGTCGGCGTCTGCAAAACAGTCCGGGGAACGGTTTTCTGCCCACCGGATGTTAGGCTCGCTGAGCAACAAGAGGTCGGCTCCTACTCTGCTGCTGACCTTCTGGAGCATGTTGTGCGCGCCTCTGCTGCGATTGCAGTTGAGCTGGAGTACTTTACGAACTGCCGTCATTGTCGTTGGTGGGCGTGGCTTGCTTGTTAGATGCCTTCGTTGCACGAGGGTCCAGAGGAGGCGATGTCTGTACCCTCTTGCGGCTTTTTTGGGTGACCAGGGTGAACCCCTCGTCGTCCAAAGCGTCACTGGGGTGGTCCTCGTGGGTAGCCGGTGCCGGGGTTGGGTTTGGCACTCGTGTTATCGCGAGGTGCGCGGCCGTTGGCCAGGTGCCGCGGCGGCGGAGCTCCTCCAATTGCTCTCTGTACTTTGGACAAGCGGCAACGTTGGCCGCGTGTCCTGCTTCGCCGCAGTTATAGCAGGTCGCCGCCGCTTTGCATTCTCTCGAGAGGTGCCTAACTACCCCGCACCTGTGGTAGCGCTTACCTGTGACGACCGCGCCAGTGCACGAGGGAGCAGAGTGGCCCACTCGTTGGCAGCGCTGGCACGTCGGCACGGTGATCCACTCAGAGATTGGGCACGAGGACCACCCCATGTGGATGCGTTTGATGTTTAGGAGCCTGGCGGCGTCGGGAGGGGCCGCTCGGACCAGGGACGTCCATCTGCCGGTGGCCCCCTTTTGTGGGGGTTCCACGGCAAGTGGTCCCTCGATGGGCAGCGCCTTGCGGATGGCAGCCTCGATGTCTTGCTGGGTGGTACTCTCCATGACATCCCTGATCAGGAGACGCTTTAGTGACGTCCTGTCGACGCTGGCGTCCGCCTCCCCGGCTGACTGCAGGGCCTGGAGAAAGGAGCTGGCCCCTCCTTGTACCGCCTCTGCCACCACCAACCGCACATCTCCGCTGGGCAGTTGTTGAACTCGATTTACCCTCACGTTGTGGGCATTGGGGTCCACCCTGACACCCAGCTCTTTGATCATGTCGGCGTAAGTCTTGCCTTCCTTCTTTTTAAAAAGGAAAGTTGTTGTGGTGCTGGCCGAGCTCTTCTTGCCACCGTCTGCCCCACCCCTGTCTGTGCGCGCCGTAGGGGTGACAGCAAGATGTAGGTCTTGTGCCCGGGAGAGGCATTCCAAGAGTTTGCCGACTCCCCTCCGCTCGCCCTGGACTTGTCATGTGGCAGGGTATTGGCCCAAGGTCCCTTGAGCCTGCGAGGGCCTTCGCTTTTTTCAGCGCCTGGTCCAGGAGATTCTTGTCCTGGAGGAGCGTTGCGTCCTTAGGGAGCGTAATCACCATTAGGGCCCGAGCGATGGGCTCGCCGTCATCCCCCGATTCGCAAATTTGGCGCGACATGACCACCCCTGTCCTGCGGCCGGCCTCGCCGGCTATGCCTTGGAACTGGCAGGCCATGTTTTGCCATGTGGTCTTGTCTGAAGGATCGTCTTTCCGGGCAACCAGGATCCGAAGGGGGCTCTCCTTCAGGATGCTGGCCCCGAGGTGCGACACCCTTGTGTAGGCGGCTGCTGGCCATTTAAGAGAGAGGATGCGCTTGAGGTCCTCTTCTGTTTGGCACTTCTCGATCATGGCAGTGATGTTGTCGGCCTGCCGCTCCAGGGCAAGGGTGTCAGGTGTACACTGGCACCCCGAGTCTGCGGTCTCGTTAACGGTCTGTGTGCCGACATCCTTACTTCGTGCCTTGGCCTCTTTTGTCGCGACGCGAAGTTCCTCAGCCAGGTTTTTCACCATTACGTCCATATTTTTTCTGCTGGCCGCGTGGTTAGTGAGCCTTTGTGCGATGGCGGCTATCTTGTCGAGGTAGTTGCCCGAGACCGCTTCGTCGGGGTTACCCCCGCCAGGAGTGATGTTATCGTCGTCCTTTGCGTTTTCTTCGCAGTCCGGGTGGGGGCTGCATTTGCCCGGGTCTTTTGCCCGAGAGAACATAGTGCTAATAATGAATACTAGGAGTTCAAATTAAGTAAAAGTAGTTCAGAACACGAAAGTTACGGGGATAACAAAATAAATTTAAGTTTAAGAAATTTAAGAGTGAGAATTGTAAGCTATGCTATGTAAGTAGGCAAATGATTAAGATTTAGACTATTAAAAGTTAAGTGTGAAGTGGAAAACTATATTTATTAAAAAAAAAAGTAGTTAAACTATGTTAAAAAAAAAAAAAAAAAACACCGCTGCGATTTGAACCTAGACCGGTCTGGCTTAGACCGGTACTGTGATCGCCGACGCTGCCACTCTGCTATCCACTCCCCGTGCACAGCAGCGCTGTCACTCTTCGTGGCGGCTTGTCGTAGTTGTTATATACAATGTTGAAAATGAGCACTTAAGTAGGCAGCGCTCATTTGCACTTATATACACAGTTAGTACTATACACAGATAGTATGTACACAGTGGGCTACGTGCATAAACACTGCCGGGAAGCCCGGTTAAACCGGCCTACCGGTCATTGCACGGACGATGCCTGGCTACGTTCGAACTTTTCGAACGTTCGAATTTCGAACTCGCGTGAACACAAAACAAGAAAAAAATCGAGTTTTTCACAGTACCTTTGCAGTAATTACTAGTCGCGTTGAACTCCCTAACGCTGAGGTCGTCAAGTGCAATTGGTCAGCCTTTTCAGGCCTCAGGTTCCTGCACTCTTCGACCGAGTTGTACGGAGCAAAGCCAAACGCGACCGCACGTGACGACTGCTAGAAGAAGACAGCTTGCTTTTCCGCTTGCCGCCTCTGTCTCAACAGATAGTCGGCCTTCCGTCACCCGCCCAGTAAGCAGTGCAGTCAAGTCGAGCTCGAACGTGATTGTAGGTACTGATGGAAAAGGCTGATAAGGTAAGCTCCTGTGGTCTTAACACACGTACGTGTTGTGAAACCGTTGTGACTATCTATCTAACGATTGGAAATCAATAAAAATACGCCTCTTCTGGTTGCTATAGTGACATATTTTAGAACACACCACACGAAATCACTATCATTTTGTATCATCACCGACTTTTCGGATGCCCTTATGCACTATATCTGACGGGCAGTTCTACAAAGGGACTACAATGTTGAAGAAGACGCAGCGGTTCACAGACTCTTTTCCTCCAGAACGCTTGTAATACGACTGATTAGATTACTTACCTCCAAAATCAATCAGCGTAACGCCTACCGACTGATGTAATTAAAATGTCCTTATGACGTTCTAGTAAGCTTGCATTCATGGATTATTATTATTATTATTACTATTATTATTATTATTATTATTATTATTATTTATTATTATCATCAGCATCATCATCATCACCATTATATGTCACAACGTATGTCAAAGTCATATTTCATTTGAAAATACCTATCGTTGTAACACCTGCATCTATAAAGTGTAACCACAATTTGTTATACATATACACACTTAAAAAATACATTTCGGGCTCAACCTCAGCCAAGATTTAACGTCCACGGGACTGCTTTTCGCAATGCTTCACAGACGGACCCCCATAAATACAAATGTGCAACGGTGGGATTCGAACCTGCGTAATTATGTGTCCTCTCCGGTCGCGAGGCGCAGACGTATGCATCACGCCACCGGACTCGGCATACATATACACACCTATTATGCACAAACGTTTTTTTCTGTATACATCATAGGGTATTTTTATCGTGTCCAACGGCAACAATTCACAAATTAAAAAAATTAAAAACAATTGTTTTCTGCGTTTATTCCATTATTAAACGTCTTTAAAAAACAAATATATATATATATATATATATATATATATATATATATATATATATATATATATACACACGCCTATTTTACACGAACGTTTTTTGCTGTATACATCACAAGACAATTTCATCATTTCCAATGGCAACAATTTACAGATTTAAAAATAAGAACAATCGTTTTCTGCGTTTAGTTCCATTATTAAGCGTCTTTTAAAAACTCTGACTCGCTCCGTATTTCAAAGGTCCTGCGAAAGCTCGTTCCATATGTTTGGCAACATGCAGGATAGAGAGAGAGAGTTGCGTCAAGTTCAACCTAAATCTGGGAACCTTCAGTTGGCCCTCATATTGCTGAGACTGAAGGGGTCCAACCACCTTATGGACAAGCACGGCATCGCACCGCATTGCTCTGGATCACCTGTGAGAAGTGCAGGGTTCTTTAAGTGAAAATCTATTCCAGAAGCGCCCTGTAGTTGGCCTTTCTCAAACGGGCCAGCGGTACCACGACAGCACAGCAGACCCTAGCGCTTGACTGAACGTGACTGTTTTATTTCACTTTTCGGCTGAGAGGGATAGTTGAACCGCCCACTTAGAGGAATATATTACCCGTATTCAGTTTCGATCGCGATGCCCGCTAAGGGGCATGAAGCAAGAAAGTTTCGTCTTGGTCGGAATTACGACACGGCCAAACTGTTTGAAATATAACATTGCTGTTTCGATACCGGTTTCGACATGCCCAATATTTACCTGATTGTTTCAGAGCTGAGCAAGTGAGATGCGGGACGACGTTCTATTTTTTTTTCATTGCTACGCAGGACGAAGTTTATGTAGATTATGAAAATAAGAAGGTCAAGAGCCGACCCCTGGGGAGTCCCGATCGAGACATTTCCCGGAATGGCGCTCAAGACCCCTACCACCACCCCGGCGTACGTCCGCCTAAGTACGATTTAAACCAGGCGTTCCTTTACAACTTTACTTTGTTTCTCTTGTACTGTTCAATTTTGCGATTACTTGCTGTCTTTCTTCGTCTTAGAAATTCTGAAGGAAAACTCGCATTTAGACGGTTGAGCTGCAGCCTGCTACATTGCCCAAACGCTCTAAGATCTTTGATGTCTCGTAAGTAACACCAAAGGATCGTCGTGTGAAAAAAGGTCCCATCGTCATAACATTGGAACCTTGCATTTCACCTGCTTGACGTGCTAATGCAGAAGCAAGCCAAACGCTAGAGGGCCGCTACGCCTCCCTGCTGACAACCGGCTGACGACCGACCAACAAAAATCTAGTCGTCCTCTTTGCTCTTTGTCGAATGTGGCCACCATACGGTGTTCTCGAGATTGATCGCTTCACCTCACCACTTTATATTTCCATTAAGGCTGATCTACTTTGTGGAGCTGTTATTTTTCGCCTCGAAGAATTTTGCGAATCTTTTTATCTTAAACCAGGATTCATGATCCTCGAAAATTACCTCCACAGGGTTTAGCAAGTTAGGGAATTTCCCAATATTAGGTTTTGAGGCAGTAGGTCCCGCTAGACACTGAACACGGCGCAGCATTCGTAGCAATGCATTACATCATCACCTTCTTCTGAGCTGGGACTCCAAGGGGAGTTAGTTCAACTAATGCGATAGTAGTTGCGCGAGTGGATAAGTGAGCAAGCCGCTTAAGTCTGTACCTTTTTTTTGAAATCAGGTACAATTGATTTTACCTATTATCCAACATTATACTAATTGTCGTTTACTAGATCGCTTGGATTGCTTCCCATAGCTAGCTCTATTTGCCTAGGGTGTCTGGTCTGCTGATTAGTACTCCCTCCGTCTGGATGTTAATTAAGGGATTTCTTAATGCTAGTTCTTTAACTCTTAGGCTCTAGGGAATGTGTCTAGAGAAAACTTTAGGGGCTGTATTATAACCCTAATAGTCCTGCGCTTTCATAAGAGTGCGCCATATTGCAGGATGTTATCTATTGCTGATTCTAAGAGACGGCATCGAGCGTCCGTTGCTCCACTGGTCCACGGGCAGAGTTTTTACAGCTCTGCTGAAGACTTGGCAACCTTTTTTTTTTATATAGCGCACATGACGTATTCCTCACGCTCAGGTACTTGTCTATGGGTGTTACTGAGTGCGCTTTCAGGTGTAGGGTTCGATTCAGCGGTTCAGGCCGTTAAAAAATCCTTTTTTGTGAAGGAAATTTGCTTGCGTGTTTGTGAAGGAAGATTGCTTCCGTTTTTTGTACTATATTGTAGGTTGTACTTTATAGGGTTGGTCCCAGAACTGACCATTGGGGGGGTGACTGCAGTCCACGCCTTTATAGGCAGAAAAACGTTGTTTATGACATCCTAAACCCTATTAAACGCATTTTTAACGTCTAAGAGGATGGCCAGATAATGTGATAGGTTTGTCCCTAGCGCAATTCCCTGTGATTAAAACTTTTCTGATAGCCGAATGGGTGGAGCGTTCGGCTCAAAAACCATGGTGGTGTCCCGACAGCGCCTTCTTGTCTTCTAGTTTTGTTAATAGCCGTCAATTGATAGTTTCAGTAAGTTTTTGTGGTTTACGGGGCTTTGGGTAGGTCCTTGTGGTTTACGCGGCTTTGGTGTCAGGGTCAAACGTGGCGATTTCTGAGGCTCATTATAAGGAATTTTATCCTTCATGAGCTTTTTAGTGTTTTTTTTTTAGAAGTATGCGTACTGGTAGTTATAGTATAATTTTTGCAATTGAGATACTACACCTTTTATCACAATTATGTCAGGTAATCAAATGTAAGAGAGCTCAGAATGAACGTTGTGAAACAGATTTTTAAAAACTCATAAATGGCTTCTCCTTTTTTTAAAAAGATTTCCTGCGGTACATCTTTCTGCATTAATTTTGTTGTTGCAAAACCGCTTAGGGGGACCGTCGGTGGGCTCGGTGATTTTATGGCCGTATGCGTCCGGCCACTCTTGGCTTGAGACTGGCTCGAAAGTATGATCTGAAGTTTCCTCAAAAAGTGCCCGTTTCGGCGGGGGTCTTTGTGAAAAAAGCGCAGTTATAGTCTATCGGGCTACTTGCACTGGTGAGAGCGTCAATTCGTGGCGCATTTTGCTACGCACTATCGTGTACATTTTGCAGGTAATAGTAGTTTTTAGTTCAGTAGTCATTTTAGTTTTCCCTAGCGATTCACTAATTGTCTAACACGGGATTGTTGCCGAAAGACAGGTAGTACTGGTATAGCCATTATATCGCTAGATTGTTTTGGGTCAAATGTGTTCCCTCGTTCATAAAGAGTCTACCGCCCCTATAATAAGGTTATTTATCTTAATTTAAGTTGCTGTTTTTTTTCGTAGCCTTACAATAGACGTGTGTCCGCTATTAGATATTTGATTACACTGCTTGATATCCGTTTTAAACATTCCACCGTGCATTTTCGGACGATTGCTACAACACTTATGTCCCAATGCCTGAGACAATAAGAGCCGATGACTCTGACAGGCTACATGCCTGCCATATTCCATTTTCAATTACTACAATAAAGTCATTACTGGCAGTACTGGTGAGCTTTCACGAGAGTCATATGTTTATTGTATTTACTACTTGTTGTGCGCTCGTTTTGGGTCAAGTCACAATTTTCCAAAGCCGACGAAACTTCCCATGCAGTAGCGTACTTAGCGCGTAGAATTGGCAAGCGCTTTCGTTTACGCTCCACGAGCGCCTTTCCCACAGCTATGCGAAATGCTCGACATACAGGAAAAACTGCCGACGTGTCGGCTGCTAGGCCAAATCGTCGGGCACGCCGAAAAGCTCGATTGTTTGTTTGTCTGCTTCAGAAGCTCTTATCAGGTCACATCGGCTGTCCGTGGCTGTTCTGCCTTCTGGTGTCAGCAATACTACACTCATTAGCTAGGCTAATTTTCGTTGTCTGCGCTCTATATTTTGTCTCGTACTCGTGGTTAGCCCTTTAGTTGGTAGCAGTTGAGCAGAGGTACTTGTCCTCTCTCTCACTGCGTTATTGCCTTCTCTTACGCCATTGCGTTTCTTCGTGGGTTTTGTCACTGAGATTTTTCTACCATCCCGGCTTGAAGATCTCCTCCTTAGCTTCTCGAACAAGGTTATCGTCGTTACTTTACGGTGGCCTGATATTTCTTCTGGGTATGCTGAGACATATACAGTCTCTTTAGGAATTCAATCAGCTATATTCGGGTATCCGCTGTTATCATACAAAGTTCAAAATAATCTAAAGTATATTCACGATGTTTTAGACCTAAACCTTCACATGTTTATTAAACTGTCGACTAAAAGGAGTTACCGCGTGCACGAGTTTCTAAAGTATGGCAAAGCTGCTGAAATGTCTTAAAATAACAGCGCAACATTCGGATAATCCGTGTGATCAAACACACCTATCGAAGATGGTTCACAAAGTTCGATCGTAAAGAGTCTATCTCGAAGGTCTACTTGCTAGAGAACGAAATGCTAGAACTACTATAGATTAGAAATCGAAAATTTGCTCTACCGGTGGCAATACGCATCGGAAGCGAACTATAATATGTCAATGACTTGATAAACCCGTGTGTGCATGACGGTCTAGTTCAATCGTCCATTAGAGTAACTTACCTTCGTCACGGGCAAAGATTGCCAATGCAAACAAGTTGGACATACGTCTAGGTTGTCACATGTTTTGCTGTCGCTATTGTACCTTACTTTTATAGCAAGCGAGCAGCAACTGTCAACTGCGCAGTTTGTTGGTGTTTTATATAAATACGTCTCATACGCAGATGCCCTATAGTAGTAGTAGCGTACACTTTAGTCAATGTCTGTCTTCTCTGACTGTACGGTAATCTAGCATCGATATGCTAACGTCTGCAGCCAATATGTGTATGAGCATGCGACACCCGCAGAAGCCGCAGAACTTAGCGCTTCACGCCACTTTATATACTTCTAGATCCATTGGTATACATTTGGACTGTACGCAGCCTTCAATTCTTAGGTTTTGTGGGCACGTATTTTGGCAATTAGTTGTCTTGTTACACCCCGCAGACCACCGGCTATCTAGTTCGGTTATATATTGGTCAACACTAAGCGAAAGGGTCGGCCGGATTCAACAACAAAAAGCACAACAACACGAACAACAACAACAACAACGATGACAACAACAGCAACAACAATGGCGGCGGCGGCGGTGGTGGCCACAGTATGCATGCTTGTGCGGGCCAAACAGGGGAGGAACAGGGGAGGAACAGGGGAGGGGGGGTGTGCTGTAGATGCAATCGAGGAAGGCACAATGTGCCGACATGCATCGGAACGTGCCGTAGCCGTGACGACCTGTGCGGTAACGGTCGGTGCCTTTCGTTTAATGCTCGCTGGGTTGGCTGTCGCCTACTTTGCCCCCCATTGCATCGTCTACTGTGGCGTAGCGGCGACAAGCAATTGTTAATGTTGAGAGTCGAGCCAGCCAGCGCCGGTAGCAACGTTCCGGCTAACCCGGCCGACTGTCGTAGCAGCGGCACACCAGTAACCGTAAAAGAATGAACGAAGCTTCGGGCTTACCGAAGTGGCGCTGGCTGCCGCCACGACAACGACGACGACGACAACCAAGTTCGTAGGGGCAACATTAACAGCATCGTCATTATCGTCAGGCCAAACAGACATAGCCTCTCTGGCTACAATCCTTATCAGCTTCAGGCCCTATAGCGCGTCTACTGCTTTATCTAATATATATATATATATATATATATACTTAATTCACAATAGCAGTCATATTCTCGTATTTACGCGTAGGCAATTTTGTAAATAGAGACTTGTCCAATAAGATGCGTACCTCATATAAATTGACTATATATATATATATATATATATATATATATAATCATTATTTATAATAGATTGATTGTGCATTTGTTATTATTGCATTACTGCAATATAGAGGTATCATTGTTAGAGGTTATTATGTTGCAATTATATATATATATATATATATATATATATATATATAATAGCGACACAATAACCTTTAACAATGATACCGCTATATTGCAATATATAGAACAAGTGCACCACACAATCAATCTAGAACCATATTATTATTTCATTTTTATTTAGTGGTTTTCTTTACGCTCAGGCGCTTTGGCAAATCAAAACTGTAAATCAAAGCTGTAAATAAACATTTTAATAAACTACCGAGATACTGCAACTGTTTGTACAAGATCAATTACTAAATTGTAGTGTTTCACCAAATCTTGTCCCATAAGTTAATATTGATACACCGTCCACAGCTGCAAAAGGGTTGTACTTATCCTCTTATACAGCCATCGTTATTACATGTGGCCTTGCTGTAGCGCTGACCCACTGTGTACCAGTAAAGTATACAAGTCTAGTGATATATACGCTCATGCATTGATTATTTCCGTTTACGCAAGAACATTAGACAAATGATCTGTTGCAGAATTTAATGTCAAAATGGCGATTTCGTGCCAAGTAAAGCATATAAAAAGTATATATCTTAAAAAGGATTCTGCAAGATTTTGAAGCATTTCAATAAAACGTGCACCTCTAGCGTGGTGCTAGATGTATGGTGGTTGCTTATTTTTCTGCCTGAAAACATTTCTGACAGCATTACGTAGTGAATCCTTTATAACTATTGGCATGTGCTGTGACAGCTCTGCTGGGATGAAAAAAACAGAAAGAAATGACTCCATAAAAGCCGATGCGTTCAAGAACTGAAAGAGTCCTTGAACGCACCGTCTTCCGCGCCGCCATTACGGCTGTCCTATCGCCCGCTGTTTTGTTGGAAATTAATTCCGATAAAAAAACCCTTTAAAATTGATACCAATGTAACTAGTACCAGTGGTACCAAGGTAATTATTATATGATTTTGTTCTCGGCCTAAGCCTTTTTCTCGGTCTAAGCTCACGTTATATTTAAGTTTCAATTGAATGCAGTCGGAGATATGTGAACCGGCTCTGAGCAGACGTAATCAAGGGCAAATCTTCTCAAGCAATCAGAGCACGGAAGCGAGATTAATTACAAAACGTTTACGTCTTGTCACAGGAAATTTTGCCTCATATGCTTTGTGAGGCACACACATGGCTTATTGAAGTCATCCACATGAGGGTTGTGAATCTTGTGAGCTTTTGGATGCACAAAGAACATGTTTAAAAGTTCCGCGGACTGTGGATCAAGCTATCACATGGCGGTTAGTGCCCTTCCGAGGGCAGACTTCCATTTTAGCGTTGTTGAATAATTCCAGATGTGTCTTGTTTCTTTCTGCTTCTTCCTGCAGTCTGCTGTTTTCGAGTTAATGCGGTCGAGCTCTACCACGTGCTTGTGTGAAAACTTCGGCTAGATAACTTGCTGCATGGAGCCATTGGTGCCAACTTGAGGCCAAATAGTCTAAATGCCGTCTTCGGAAAGAAACTGTGCCGTTCGTCTGTCAACAGCCGCAACAAGAACGCTCCTCACCCAATAAGTAGTGTGGATTACGATAAATTCTAGTAAACAAATAAAGCCAGTTTTGCCTCGGTGTCAGTTTTGTTAAAATAACATTTTAACAAAACTGGCTTGGTAAAACACATGCGATTACAGTTTTACATATATTTATATATGGCATCGGTTTATGGGTTATTTCAATAAAAGTAAACAATTGTATGTGCAAGGTGTACCCTGTCATGTTTTATGTAAGCTAGTACTCACCACAAAGTTTCCCAGACGAGTTGTGTTTAAGCAAATTATCCTGCTTCAGTTTTTTGTCCTTTGTGGTTTTGAGAGTCCCTGGTGAATCGGCACACGTGTCAACATGATTTATCACCACGTAACTACTGAAGTGACTGGGGCTTTCATTGATCTATGCGGCGGCCAGTTCGGCCAACATAACACCCGGCTTTCTTTTGCCGAGAGCTTGAGTACCTCAATATCCTGTTTCGGCTTGCGTTCACGAAGCAAGACTCGACGTCGTTAGTAAAACGTTGACATCATCGCTGGTTGAACGTCGTATCAACCTTAGACCCGAGGTTGCTCTTTGGTGGCTCATTAATGTTATCCAATAGTTAGAGGTGGCGTATTAAAGGCATCTTCCTCGCCAAGGATTCCTCAACGAGCACCTATCGTGCACGAACTGTGGATAACCAGAGTCCAAATGCCTAAACATGTCGCTCGCATGACCTTCGACGCACTCGACCCACATAGTGCACAGATCAACATCGTCCTCTCACATGTATTTGCCACAGTCTACGCCTCGAGTAGTAGCAGTAGCGTTCTGCCAATGAACGGGACGACGGCTTGTCACGCTCACGTCACGCACTAGGGCCCTTCGTGACCAGGCGCCTCCATTAGGAGTCGCTAAACGACCCGGACCACCCCCAACCCGGCATTGGGAGATGAAGCAGTGAGCATTTACTTTCGGGCGTAGCTACACGACACACTACGTAACGTCCAAAACGGATTTGCTTGCGCAGCTAGCTCGGGCACGGGTACATCCAAACGCCAAGGTTCTCGACGCACTTGCAGTTGTGTTGATTGGCTCAACGCCGCCACAATTACCACTACTACTAAGCACGATAGACGCGGCTATATACAGCGACACGTACAGTCATGATACGATGATGCACGATGATGGCGGGTCGCTGACATGCGGCGACATCGGTCGGTGAAGCACTGACACAACCACCCGCGCCACCACCACCATCACCACCGCCGCGAGCCACTGTAGGTCCTATTCCTTCTCCACTTGTCCACTACTTCTTCAAAGAAACAGCCCAGCAGCCATCAGTCATTGGACTTTGTGGTCGTCATAGTCGTTGCAACGGTCGCTGTCGGCGTCATGTGTCCTGTGCGGGCCAATCTATCCATGTGCTTATTTATCCTGCCATGTGTGGTGGGTCGGCTCACGCACATAGCGTACACAGTCGCTAGACACAGAGCAGCAGGCATCCAGTAAGAGGTAAGACAGCACGCATTAGCCGTGCCGCATGCTGGTCCATCAGGAAGCTCACAGATGAACGATGGCATCATGCATGGGTTGCTTTTGCTAGGCACTCAGACACTCGCACAGCCTCGACTACGAGTGCGTTGAAAACGTGCACACTCGCCGAGGTTCGAGCTATGCGAGGAGGGCCGTGAGGAAGATGCTGATGTGCAAGAAAACGAGGGTTCGCTCCGATTGATCGCCACTACCCAATGACGCAATTCAGATAGATATCCCACCGCTGCTGTCGCATTTGATGTTGGCGCCGCCGTCTCACATCAAGATCGTTATGGTTGCTGCAGCTGTTGCTACTGCCGCTGCTGTTGTTGTTGTTGTTGTTGTTTTTGTAACAACAACAGCCGTAGTGCAAACAGTAGTCGTCGTCATAATAGGAAATGCTCATTAGTAGGTATAATTGTTGTCGTTAGTGGTATAACAAGTGATCGTTGTCATGCGGCCGGCAGTTGGCGCTAGTGATAGTAGTTTGTTTGTGGTGGTAACATCAGCCGGTTATACAGGCTAGATTTGGCTCGCTTTGTCTCGTATCTGTCTGTCTGCGGCATGGACACGCTGCACACGGTTGTCTGTGTCGTCGTCGTTGTCGTCGTTGTCGTCGTTGTTATTGTTCACGTTGTTCAGGTGAAGCGGTTGCGTTGCGTAACAAGTGTTCGGCGCAGCAGCGTCTCGTCCTACAGCTGATGCAGTTGCCACAGCGCTACAGTGGCTCTTGCCGCTGCCCTCACTGCTGATGCTTACATCGTCGTCACCTTACATGAAGATTGTTGTTGTTGTTGTTATTGTTGATGATGCGGTTGTTGTTGCTGCTGCGATTGTTGTTGTTGTTGTTCACGTAATCCGAAGTTTTGTCGTTCTCAACGTCGCTGTTGTTGTTGTTGTTGTTGGTTGTTGTTCGCGTTGCTGTTGTTGTAGCTGTCTCTTTGGCAGAAGACCACGACGACGACTTATTTCGTTCACGCAGGTATTGGCACCGCACTCGTTCATATATCGTCGTTTTTCTAGCTCTATCATTGTTTTTGTTGTTGCTGCCAAAGCCTTCCCGCTGCTGCTGCTAACCGTTTATACTGTATTTCTTGTTAGTGCTGACACCAATTTTTGTTTTCCAACTGTTACTGCTATTCGTAGCGTTATGCCGATAGGTTACGTTGTAAAACGAGTACACGAGTTGTTTTTCCTACACATACGTATATAGACTCGTACGGTCATGACGAGCGTTGCGGCGTGCCGCGTGGTTATAGATCTGACCGCAGCTGGTAGGGGAGACACTTACCACTTGTGATCGTCGTACATTTGACGTATGACTACTTCAAACCGATGCCAGGTCAGATCCGATCCGATCAGCTCAGATCAGGTCAACTTCGTCGTCTGTCCGTCCTCGTCTCGGTGGCAGAAGCAGTTGGTGGCGGTGATGGTGATGGTGGCGGTGGTGGTGGTAGTGGTGTGATTGTGGCCAACGTGGTCAAAGGTAAGTTTATCGTTGCTAGTGCAACAATGACGATCGCGGCCAAAGCAACCAGGCTGCTGGGCTGGTGCTGCTCGTCGTGTAGCAGAAGCGGCACGTAGAGAAGAAGAAGAAGAAGAATGAGCTGAATGCGAAAGAGGCGAGCCAAAGTTAGCCGTAACGACAAACTGGCTTTGGTTGGCAGCTACATGAAAAGTGCGCGAACGAACCAACATCAACTATGACGGTGACGCCAGCGCGATTTGTACAAGCAGTTAACAGCTCAAACGACTGACCGATTCTACAATATAGTATATATATATATATATATATATATATATATATATACATATATATATTTATGTGCTGCGGCAACTACGTAACGCAGCGCCATTACTATCGCGCCAAAAAATTATAGCCATTCAATTTGCTATTGCCTGAGAATTGTCTTTTGGGCGTAGGTTTCTGGTCGTATAGGCAACATTTTACGGTTCTGCACGCAAAAGCTTCAACGTAAGGCATACCAACGTATCGACTTCTTAGGACTTTACCTATACGAGCTATCCGCCTTTTGCTAGCTTGCGTCTGCTGTCATTCAGATTATGCAGAAATTTCCGAACACGCCAGCATGATCGGTTCCTTCATGCGTTGACTGGTCATACCGTAAACGTAGGTTTTAAAAGGCAGAACACTTTCTTTTATACATTTCATATTCTCTCCAAAACAAGTGTTTGCCCTCTCGTTCTAATGGAAAAAATCTTTCTTGTCTACCAAACCTTAAAATAAGTACATACGGTTATGGAAGAGAAGGATGCTGTTTACTTTGATTGTTCACGTACACTCGATCGTGATGACCATGATCGTGAGGCCTCTTAATGTACACGACTTCGGAATTATGCTTCAAGATATTTGTGTTACATAGAAGCTGTATGCAGACGAGCTTAAAATGTATGTTAATTGACAACAACACAGCGATTTTACAGAAATCGATGGATGCTGTCTCTTTATGGGCAAAGGAAAACATCATGCAGTTATCTACTTCTGTTTTAAGTCTACCCTTCCTAAAGCAATGTCAGATACTATTCAGTATATTCTAAATAACAACCCATTCTTGAAGTCTCACACTGAAGATCTTGGGATAATTTTTTACCGCCAAATAAAGTTCCTCACATGGCCGAGTTTGTCAAAGCCGCATCTCGAAAGTGCAATCTCATAATGCGGCCCTTTATTATACAGGATCATAATGTGTACTTAAGGCTGTATCAAACGTTCGTGGTACCAAAGTAGACATGGATGGGATTCTATAAAAGGGGATGTTGACTTTTTGCAGAGCGTGCAGGATACATTTGAAAAATGAGTTGCTCGTCGGTGCTGTCTACCACGTGAGCGCATTATATTGCCAAGTGTTAGCGAATACCGCCGAATTTCACGAAGCTTGCCGCAAGTTTAAAGAGCTGGCACGTCAATATCTTATTACTAGGTATTTGGTTCTAAGGCCAGCTGATCTCCAGAGCGGCGTGGTCATCCACCCTCACGAGCTTGCTCGTGTGGACGTTGTGAACGACTCATTTGCCACGAGGATTGCACGTCGTTCGCAGATTCTAAATGACTTTGTTTCTATTGTATAATCAATTTTGCAATTAAGGTATATATATACTACAAGAACGAGCCAACAAATTCAAGTCGGAGTGGGATTCAAGGCAGAAGATTCAAGTCGGAAAGAAATCGGGAAGAAACCAGGCAAAAAGCTCTCCCAGCGAGTGGCATAAAGGAAGGTCGTGGATACGTCGGAGGATAAACAAGACAGCTGATTTGAAATCTGCATGCTTCGGGCTTGGTCGAAAAGCTTCTCAGCTTTTCGACCTGCTGCACGTAGGAAGGACACGCATGAAGTCGGCACGGTATCTTTTAGCGTGACAAATATAGCAATAAGGCCGTGACGCAGTGCATTCGCGGACTATGTGGTTCGGGCTTCCGAAGCGATGGCAAACGGAAGAAAATTCCTTATCAGCCGAGCACGTGTCCATGGTGTCACCGGGACGTTGACACTTAAAACATATGGGCAGACAGACCTACGCGTCGGGGCGGAAGCGCCGATATCATATGAGGGTTGCGCGACGGGCCTGAAGGAGGCGGGAGACAATGTGACTTGCCGTTACCAGGACATACTACTCAGAATTTCCTCCGGGCCGAGCTTCCAAGATATCTAGCGGTGCAGTGTCGGGGAGATTCAGCTTCGTAAAGGATACTTAAAAAACGTCGCTAGCCAGAAAGTCCAAGCCTCGCAGTGAGTTGACCTGATTGCTTTGGCCATGCAGTTGCTGGGTTCAGGCGTTCTCACATCGAGTCGGATGATCACGTTAACCTGGGCGTTCTTAGTGACTTTGCGGACTACGGCTCCGGCAGGCGCCGCTGCCGTTAGAGTGCAAATATACCGGGCCGGATCCGCAAAAGTCCGCCCTTCGGCAGCCCGCAGCTAAATAGTGGCCGGCTAGAGAAAGGCAGCGCCTCCGCTGCTTTGTCCTCTTCTAAGCTCTTCGTTAGCAGGAGCGCTCTGAGCATCCGAGAGCCTGTGAGAGGCGAGGACACCGGCAGCACATTTCGCAGTGCCTCCAGAGGCCACCTCTTCTCGGTGAGGCTAGCTACCTCTACGAATGTTTTCGCACAACGCGCCTCCGTCTCAAAAGCCTGAACAACGGCTTCCCGCTCTGGCTGGTTTTCAACTTCATTTTGATGGCACCGCTCGCACACCTCGCTTGGCCTGGCGGCCAAACGGCTTGCTCCTAAGACGTCGCATTCGTTCTCAGGAACTACCCTAGTCATGTGCGAGTCTTTTGGGGCGTTTTTCTACCGCCGCCATATCCTCATCCACTGCAAGGGAATTTTAAAGGGTTCAGAAAGTTTCAGCGGGGGCCACGGTACCTTCCCCAGGTCCGTAAGTAACAATACCAACGCTAGCACGTTCTGCAATGGTTGCGCAACACAGTGCGGGTAAGCTTAAGATGCTCTGGACGGTCCGCTTAAAACGGTGGGCTGAATGATACGTTTATTTTCATAGCGTATGGAATGATTTTCCGTATTTTTATAGTTCCGTTAAATAGTAGTATGGCAATAAAACGTTCATACATAGTGTACAGGTGTCCTTGCGTCTTGTTGGATATATGCTACAAGCTAAACGTACAGCTAGTAGCTTACCCAGAATATACGCAGAATAAATGGCTAGTAAACGCTTTAATTCGATCTTAAATGTAGGCCGTGGCAACGTCTGTTACATATATACATATATATATATGTGTGTGTGTGTGTGTGTGTTATATATATATATGTGTGTGTGTGTGTGTGCCATATCAAAATGCAGGATAAGCTGCAGTAGTTAAACTTATCAAATTGCCTAGTTATGTAGGGGGAACGCAGGAATCAAAATCGCCATGCGAAAACCGAATCCATACAGGCCAGTATTAACTACAGCTTAAACTATAATGCGTATAGTTCTCCTCTTCTAGGAGTTCTTCGGGGACTCTTCTTACTCAGGTCTTCTTTCTCGTCCTTAAGACTTATCCATCTTCTTCGAGGAGCTGACCTATCTAATCGGGCCGAAGACTTGCAAGCGCTCAACGAATCGACACTGTCTACCCTCGAGGCCCTGCTAAACACATCTCTACCATCTAGCGCACGGCAACAAGCATTACTGCCCGTCTCTAAAGGGGGCCTCGGGGTTTCGAATTTGGAGACCCTGGCCGGTCCTGCCATAGTCTCATCAATGCTAAGCGCAGAAAACAGGGCAATTCTCCTTTTAGATACACCAGGAGTCGGCCAGTTTAGAAGCCGCTTAGCCCAGCTTCAGGAGAATCTTGAGGCCCGCTGCGGAGGCAGGCCTGACAACGTACTATCCCAACATGATTGGAGCGCCCCTTTGCACGCTGAGGTACAACGACGTCTCTTTAATGAGGCTGCCGACGACACGACCAGAGCTCGCCTAAACGCCGTGTCCGCCAAGGATTCAGGCGCCTGGTTACACGCACTTCCCAGTGCACCCATAGGTACCCTTCTCAATGACGAGACGATTCGCATAGCAGTAGGTCTACGACTAGGGACAGACCTAGTTAGCCCGCACCGGTGTCAATGTGGTCACCCCGTCGACAAACTGGGACATCACGGCCTGTCGTGTATCATCAGCGCAGGCCGACGCTCTAGACATGCCGCTATCACTGATACCTTCAGCAGAGCCCTTAAGTCATGCGGTCGTCTGCCGTGACACTTACACCCTTCGAGTGAGGCAAAATGCTGGTTTGGGATGCAACCGTTACCGACTCCCTAGCACCTTCTATGGTCGGTGGCGGCGCATCCGAAGCTGGTTATGCAGCTCATCTTGCGGAGACCAACAAGCTAAGAAAATACTCATCAATTGGGTATCCGCACGAATTCTGGCCTCTCGCGTTTGAGACCTTGGGTGCTCCTGGTGTTCGGACCAGACAGCTAATTCACAAAGTCGGCATTCATGCAAAATATGTCAACCGGTGATAGCAGATCGTCGTTCTTCTTTAAACAACGTCTGGATCTTGACGTACAACGTGGAAACGCAGCATCCGTCCGTGGCACTCTTCTGAAGTGCTCTCGGCCTAGCCTAGACGAAGCGGACACGTGATTGTCACAATGCACACCCGCTAGGCCCATTGGCATAGCTAACCTTCCATAATATGTGCCCCACATGCATATTGTAATATACGAAAAATAAACTTTCATGCTTTAATGCGTATATGCATATAGCTGTAATACACAACAAGCCAATAATCGTTGCAAATGGTTAGCCTTCAAAAACTTTACTTAAGATCCATACTTGAAAGCGTTTAAAACAGATAACAAAGAGCGTCGTTAACTTTCGGACATTGGTGCAGTAGCGCTTATTATCTCATGCTTAATGTATCTCATGCTCTGTGATACACGTAGATTGTATGCGATTTATACCAAGTCAGAATGCGGCTCGTTAGTGCTCAGTCTCACTTACTTGTTTGCGATGTCACTCAGTGACCGCGTTTTCTGTGTTGGCCATGGCTTACGATTGTTCTGGCAGTTCTTCCGCTAGCGCATACTGTCGCATGGAGTCTATGTAGGTGAGCTCAGGAGGCCGACGACGGAGAAATTACAGTGAGGACTTGTGTTATGCGTGTTTCACTTTCGACGAGGAGGGCGGCCCTGAACTTTATCGTGCCTCGTCGACGGGCGTCAAAGATTGTATACTCTGTATTGGAGGGCTCTTGCCGCTATACGCAGCCAATCGCCCATTGATTATTGTTGCCCTTCGATAAAATAGCGGCTACAGAGAGACGGAAAGCCCTTTCGCACTTGTGCCCACCCTGTGTCTGTGGAGGCACGCATTCGAGGGCGCCTATCACATGCTCGTTGCTAAAGTGGCATGAGCCGAGGCCGTAGACAGTTCAAGTTCGACAGCCAAACTCAGTCCCGCAAGTGATTTGCTCGTAATAAATGTCGTACGTGTTTACCAAGATCAATACTTATATATATATATATATATATATATATAGGACGAAACGGAGATTGCATAGGAAGTCGCCGAAAGAGCGAGGGAGGGGGGGGGGGACGTTTACTCAAAGGAACGCGAGATACGCACGCGACGTAGTCATCAATCGATTGGTGCTGTTCACGTATCCTGACTGACTGACGACTGCACAACAATGGTACCAGCGGTGGCAGAGCTAAAGCTATGGAGCGCGGGTGTCCGGCTAAACAGACTCTAGTTAAGACGTGCCGACTGGATCGGGAAATTCAATCACGCGTCTATGTGCTCCTTTTTTCACAGCCGCTACAGCTATCATCAGCACCGGTGCCCGTTGTTGCAAAAGCCTGTCTAGTAAGTAAAGTTTTCGGGCTGACTCTCAGCCAAGATTTAACGTCCACGGAGCTGTTTTTCACACTGCCTCATAGACGGACCCCCATAAATACAAATGTGTAACGGTGGGGCTCGAACTCGCGCACCTATGTGTCTCCACCGGTTGCGAGACGCAAACTTAAGCCGCCACGCCTACCGGGCTCGACGCAAAAGTCTGTCTAACTGTTCTTAATAGCATCCTTAAAAGCAGTTGGTCCACGCAACGAGCTGCCAGACACATCGGCGATCTTTGCGCTTGTTCGCCCGGTGGGACGGTCGCTGAAGTGTTCAAATTGTATATAATGACGACTGTGTTGCAATTATGTAACATCTTGAAATGCAAAGTTATTGCGTTATAAACAATATATATGTTTAAAGCAGTTGGCTTGACCACTCAGCGACATGTATTACTATAATATTCTAATGGCCAACTTGTTCATTAGCAAAATCTATCTCTTTTATTAGATATAATTGAACCATCTTTTATCAGACAAAACTTTGCACAAGAACATCTTTGGGACCTCCCCAAGTGAGCGTTAGGAAAGATGAATACTGCGTGGTACTCTCCTCTGGGAGGGTGAACGTCGCTGTATTCTATTTCCCCACCCTATTTCCCCACCCACACTAGAGCAGCACAATATAAATTTGCCTTTTAGGATGGAGGAGGTGTGCCACGTCCTTGGTTACTCCCGAAGAGAAAGATCTCAGAGTCTGATCTTTGCACTATGAGCATTGAATCTGGTCGCTCCCTCTCTTGACAGAAACTCTTTGTGATTTCTTTAATAAAATTATAAAGAAGGGGCATTTGCTCAAAATCAGGTTTTCTCTTCTGTTTAAGGGTAGGCATGGTTATGACAAACAAGATCTAAATCTCTAAGTTGGTTATTCGACGGATTTAGCACGTGATTGAAGAAGTACTTCCGCCGGAGCAATTCGGCTTTAGGAGAGGCCGAGGCCTTCCACTCCATTATACTGGAACGACGTTTACAGCGCATATAAACGAAACAGTATGGAAGGCACTTGTCTCTCTTTACGGGGAAGTAGGTAATGTCCGAATACTGTCCACTGTCTCAGCAGCGAGGCCTTTTGTGCTAAAGTTTGTTCCGGGGTCGCCACGTATGCACCAGGCACATAGTGCATGGTTATCACTATCTGGAATGCTCAAACGCAGCCTTTCACAAGGAGTACGAGTTATGCACCTGCCGGTTCTGCCTGCAGAGGTGTGCCATGTACCATGCAGTGAAATGCACAGCGCTGGACCAAAAATCGTTGCACTACTTGTCTCGCCGGAAGCGTGAAGAAGATAGAGCATTATAAAAAGACATATTTGTACAGTATATCATACTCAATCTGAGTGAAATAAGCATAATTGATTGATTATTTAGATGCTTAGAAAACAACTGACACATTTTTGCAAGAAGGCGCTTACGCCGTTAGGATGCTACGCCTTACGCGCGCCTTGCCTTACTAGATTGGACTGGGCCATTGAAGCAAGTAATGAAAACTAGCGTGCTCCAGTAACCCGAGGATTGCCAGTAATCTATGTTTTTTTAATTACATGTTGTTTTCGCAGATTTTGTTATGTCTCTTTCACTGCCCTTTCAACTTATATTGTATGTTGCTAAATACAGTACTGTGAGCATATAGCTCGTTTGTACTACGAATTGCTTAAAAGGAATATAAAATGTTAGCCAATACATTGAATTCGCTGGTATGTTCGAATACAAAAGCACAAACTCCCCAAACCAGTGATCAAACGTGCCATGGAGCACATTAGAAACCAGAGAAGTACTGCGCACCAGCAACTTTGACTACCCAGCCACATTCAGGCCACAGCCAAATTGTTAACGGCATACGTTGAACCAATGTTCCCATAAAACTGAGTGTTTTTTTTATTTGTCTCTACACTGAGTACCATCGGCGGCATTTAGATACGCCAATACCCCAGCGGTTTGGCTTATCCCCTAGAATCATTTACATTCTGAAGTTACTAAAATTCTATACACTTCTATGAACAATTTATAACTCGGACAATCCGTTTTAGCGCTATTATGCTAGGCACCCTATCATAAACGCTATATCCCGCTTTTAGCTGGTAAGTAATATATTATTGCTTCTTTATTATCTCTCTCTCTCTTTCTATATATATATATATATATATATATATATATATATTGTTTGGTGATTCTGTAGAGCTCCACTCCGCGTATTGGGCACATATTTCCTCGTAAAAAAAAAACACAAAGCCAACATTTTCTGGACCGAAGAAGCCAGTTGGAGTTACTGTCATGGCCTGCCAATATTTTGTTATTGCATAAGCTAATTATAAGCAGCAAATGCCTGAAAATAATGAACATTTATCAGAGCAGGGGCATTTAAAGTAGTATAAACTCCGGCGGATGTACCGGCGGTTTAATTATTTAGCCTTCCCGAAATTAATCAGTCGTGTTCTCATAGTATAAGCCTACTTGGCGCATAAAGCTGACCTACCCTGCTCCAGAAGCTGAAAGTCTGGCAAAGAACGCGGAGCCGTTAATAAAGCTGTATTTGACTCATAAATCGCTCAACAACATTCATTGCACAGGGTTCGACATCCATGTATACATAAACTGCACTCAAGCAGGCCCTGACAAGGGTGTCCTCAAGTCTAGTGCCTCAAAAGATATTATATATATAAAAACTGTTATTGTTTATTCACCGCCAGTATTGGTATATCCTCACAATAATTACAAATTTGCCGTTTATTAAACGCAGGGTTCTTTGTAAAGTTATGTCTGTCTGAGGAAATAGGCTTTGTAATTATTTTTCGTCTGAATACACTATTCACCGTCTCAAGGTCAACTTGTCGGAGACCTTCTAACAGCATGGTTATATATACATATATATAGTTTTTGTTGGAGTGTGTTTTAGTTGTAGATTGAAAAATGCACGCTTTTGGCTTGTCTGTAGCTACAGTATTGGCACAGATACGTGTACTCAATCTCGGCGTTATAAATACTTCCTATTACTACGACTATCCGAGATTAGGCAAAATGGGGCTGAATGATAAAAATCCTCTAGGCGCTCAACCCTGGTAGCGGCATCTACAAGAGAGTCGACATTGTATCCTTGTGTACCTGCGCGGACTGTCTAAATATCCGAGCTCCTTTTGGGTTTAGCAGACCGCCGTCCCATACCGCCACGTCTGGCTAGGCCCCCGGTCGCTTAGAAGGCAGCTGTCAGGATTGTGGCCAGGGTTTCCTCGCATAATGAAGTGTCTACCAAGCGAGTGAACTGATTTTTAAAGAAATGCTCCTGAGCAGTTTTCGTTGATGTACCGCATCTGCCAGGTGTGCTTTGGCGTTCCGTGGCGACGCATGATCGGCGAGAGATCGGTGGTCCGCTTAGGGTTTTCTTGTTTTCCTGGACTTTTCAGTCCTGCATTCGTCGTAGAGTAGTCAGGTTCGCAAGAATGAGGTCTGAGAACGATGTTTGACCGCGGCGCGTGAACGTAGAAACATCGCCATGGTTGATCAGGGTCATTTTGAGCTCGGACATTCAGTCAAGAAGGGTTGCGCCTTTGTCGGTGGCGCGGCAATCCCTCAGAGAGTGTGCACCTCATTAAAGTCCCCTGTGACGAGCAGTGAGTGTTTCGAGTATCGGTGCGATGTTATTGGTTGACACTGGTAGCGTTGTGTGGAAGGCACGTCCACACGAAGCCTTCCACATGACCCAATCGGTGTGACCACAGTCTAAATCCTCTCTGATAGAGGCATCCCAGAAGACTTAAAATAAACACCGGGAATACTAAAGCCATGAAGCTCAAGTGTGGGGTCGATTGGCTACTATTGACATTACACGCTGCAGCGGCCAACCTTTAGAGATGGTAAACTCTTTCCCGCCTTCGTGTTCATCGCACGGGAACGACGTTCACACGTATTGCTCAAAGACTGTCCGTTTTCAAAGCTCTTTGTGCCTAAAATTGTACCAGCGGCGATTGTTTTGACAGAATATGGAACCTTCTCGCGCAGACAAATTTCAACCATATTGACAGATATTTTTCTTTACACATAAAACGAGTGCCTCTTTATCGCTGCACACGAGGAGCTCTTCGTGTACTTCATCTTAGACTGCACCAGCAAATGAAACAATCCGACTGAGATTGAAAATGCAGCGTACAGTACCCTAGGAGCATACGTTAGACAATATGTTGCCAAAATGAGCCTCTACTCCTGGCATTGTAATGAGCAAAGCAAATGTAAACTCACTTTCGGTTCCGCAGCCTAGCAATTATAACACAATTTTTTTTCCGCTAGAGAATCCTTCTTTGTAGTAGGTTGCATCGACCAGACCCGCGTCTGGTACATGCATATACCATATTGATGTTCCAATTTGCTTGAAAATCACCAACATCCAGCCTGCGGTCCTTGGAACTCTGCTCTTCTCTGATTATTGTACGCTGTAGGTTTTTATGTTAGCATATCAAATTTCGCAAGGGACTGTACGTACGGAGGTCGCGTCTCCATTGGTTTCTTTTCCCAGTCGAACATCAGCTAGGCGCGCAACATCTTTCTCAGTGTCTTTAGTATTCTTGATGTCTAGCCAACAGACACTTGAATACGGCCTTCCCAAAACCTGGATCTGAATTCTTAGAAAACATTAGATGTCTCACAACGAAAGACCTCTTCGCTAGCGAAGAAAAACCGTGGCTTTCAATTTCACAGCCTGACTCGGGCCTCTGATCTAGGTATACCCTAAATCGGGGCCGCCTTGTATACGGGAACACCTACATAGATTAGATAGTTATATTTATCCACTAAGTTTTTACCTGTTGTTGTTGTTGATTATTATAAAGATGCTATACGGGCAAACCACTTCGTTTGCGAAGTATATATGAAAGCGCGGCGTTGTAATAAACGCGCTAAACGCTGCTTAGAAGTCCTTTCGATAATTTCCATTGCGATTACCTATTGTGTAAAGTGCTTATTTGAAGCATTCCTTGGATTTTGTCCACCGCGATTTTCTGCCTCGTCATTTTTTTACCACTTTTATTTACCGAGAACTTGAGCATTGTAAAATGCAGTTCCTTGAATAAACCACGTTTTCAAATATATCTTTTGAGGCCGCAAAGCTAACATAACATAACACATACACATTCAATAAAAAAAATTCAAAATTTTATATATATATATTTTTTTGATTTAGTGAATGTTTATTTTGCAAAAAATACACATTTCAGTATAGTAAGCTATTGTACAAATATATATAACTAGGCCCATTTATTGGCAATTGAAGGAACATAAATGCGTCCGAATCTCCGATTATTTGTCTGGCCTGCTTGACTTTGGCTTATATATATATATATATATATATATATTGAATTTTCGTCGTAAGTAACTTCAATTCCAAACTCAACGTCACCGAGACAAATACAACTACCGATTGAGCTGCTTTTGTGTCCTCGTTGTGAGGATTCTTGTAATATAATTTTGCTCAGAAATACCATCTGTGCTTAACAACCGGGTGGTCTTGAAGAAAATTCGTCGTGTCATGGTGGTGTGCTTGCTCAAAGCTTAGACATATCAGACCACTATACTAACTGTGAAGAATCAGCAACTTATTCTACAAAATGTATAAGTTGAATACTTTATTTATCTTAAGGTACGCATTCACTAGGACATTTAAAAAATTTAGTCTTATCTATCAAAATACATTTCTGCAGAATACGCTCACTTATGAACTTATTAAGTAGGCATTTTAAGCACGTAACAGAAGCGATCTTGAGATCTGAGTTTGTGCTAATATTAATGCGCATCGTTGATAGAAATAGATAATACAAAGTGAATTGATAACAAGACAAACAATCATATACATAATCTGCGCAATCAGTTAAATGGATTTATTGGCAGACATTTGGAAAACCCTAAATAGCAACATTTTTAGGAAACCAGTTAAGGAAACGGCTCGAACAAAAAGCAAACAGGAAAAACTGTACATATTTACACCGGGATGCGAGCAACCAGAAGACTCAAAATATATGCAACGTATTTTTACTACAAATTGTAAACGGGTTGGCTGTAAAACAATTTTGGCTGTAAAACATAATCTTCTTAGAGCATGAAGTAAAGAATTTTTCCAAGAGTGATATAATCTATATTTCGTCTTGTATATAGAAAAAAGCGCCTCAATTCAAGTTCATATTAAGTTCGGCATCTTTTTAAAAGTCCTGTAGGCCATATCTACTTATGTGGACAACCGGGCTAGGAATAGGCGCCCCTTCGTATATAAACCATTGCGTAAATATACAATGTAAAGCAAACAAGTGTGATAATTGTTAAAAATGATTTGTCGATGGGATTAATAGGCGATGAGGTGACTTTTGAAGACAGCCATTTTCTGACGTCGCTCTTGCATTACCCCCCCTCTTTTTCTTGCGCGCTCTCTCACTGTGTCTCAGCCTGCTCGTTGTCGTTAACGATCGAAGAATACGTCTCCATCGGAGGACAGCTGCAGATGAGGTTGGTGTCGCCGTATGTGTCATCGATACGCCCCACGGATGGCCACATCTTCTCAGCTGGAGTCACAAAAGACTACACTCCACACACAAATACAATGCCACGGACAATCATTGACGTATGTCAGTATGTTTGCATATGAGTAGAGATATATGGACCAAATTCAATTTGCATACTTGCAAGTGTTACGAAGCAAATTCGTCAGTTGAATATGTACGGTAATATATATATATATATATATATATATATATATATATATATATAGTCGGCCGATGTAGTCGACCGTATTCTGTGTACAAGTGTATACGAGATGTTTATAAGAATGACGGTGGTCTTACCGCAGGGAAAGCGGCTTGCTCTCTCGTGTAGGGATGAGTCCACTCGCTTTTGGTTACGTGACCAATCGTGTGAGGCGCATTCTGTAACAAAAAAGTGAGTACCAGCAAGTTACAGTTGGTTTTTGGCGCAAATGTATTGCTAATGCAGTAAATACGCAGCACTTAGCGACGTGACATAATAGTGCACGGACTCAAAAGTTATGGGCCCAAAAATTTTTTGACAATTAACAGGCATTTTAAAAGTCAGAGATAACATATCATCAGGATAGATTTTTTCACTGACATAATTTCTGCTTGTATATGTATTAGTGTTTTGCCTAATATTTTAACGTATTTATAGCGTAGGCGGAATAGGCCGCATAGTGACGTGCTAACCGAGGGAAATTATAACTCAAGAGTGTTTCGTGTTCAACGTCAGACCAGTAACACACTCAACCTCTCATAACCTCACAGACGGTTTAATCTGCCACTGAATCGAGCTCATTATAGGCCAACTCCTCTATTGGTGATATGAAGCTTAAGCTAATTACAGAGTACGATAATCTGATTTTTAAACTAGCATCCCCACCTTTACTGGGTTGTCCTCTTTACTCCACTTGCCGTCCTCGATCGCTTGGATTTCCTGACGAATGTAAATCATGGCATCGCAGAATCGGTCCAACTCGTCCTTATCTTCCGACTCAGTCGGTTCCACCATTAGACAGCCGCTCACCGGAAACGAGACGGTCGGCGCATGAAAACCGTAATCTTGTAGCCGCTTTGCAATGTCCATTGCCTAACCAGATAAACAACATGGTGGGAACACGAGAGAATGATTAGCCGGCTAGTCATTTTTGTTTATGGTATCATGCCGGTATCGAACCCACGACTTTTAGCGAGTCGTCGACCATCTTCTCCACTCCACCCCGTTGAGAAGTACGAGTACATATATATAAATATAGATGTGCCAATACGAAACCGGACTTTTTTGAAAAATATATCTTTAATACGCCAAAACCGTAGCAACTCGTTCACTCAAAGTATTGCACATCGCTAGCTATACATGCCTTCCATGTTTTGAATAAACTATGGATTCCTCGCCTGAAGAAATTTGCATTTTGTGACGAACCAATTATTGAGTGAAATTCCGACATCTTCGTAAGAATAGAAGCATTGTTCAGCCAGAACGTGTCCCATGGATGCGATGAGATGGTAATCGGATAGAGCCAAGTCTAGTGACTACGGCGCGTGAGAAAGTGTTCCCAATCCGATTCTGCCTATAGTTTATTCGCTCTCGAATGAGTGAGACGGGTTGCCCAAACCGAGAGTTTGGTTTCTTTTTGTGCATAGAAAGCAGAATCTCACATGTGGTCTTTCGGCTCTCTTGCTTTCGTTCGGCCAGCTCATGAGGAACCCATTTCCCCGACTTCAGAATCAATTTCTTAGCGCTAAGGCTTACAGAAATGCTTTGTTAGAAGGAGCTATGTTGGCCCGCGTGTTGTTGTTGCGTTTGACTGGCATCGTTATCCAACATGGCTGTCAGTTTGTAATCTTCGAAAGCTCTTGAGGGTCTTCCCTATGGTCCGTTTTTGAACTTACAACCAAAAACATACACCCAAAAACATAACCTCTGTAAGCTACTTTCAGCGTTTTATGCGCTTTTGTCGCAGTTTTTTTTCAAAAGAAAACAGAAAATCAAGGAGCCGCGCAATCTTTTGGTTTTTGGATACAAATGTGGACATGTTAACCACTCATTTGAACAATGCTGTCCGACAAAGCATAAGTGTGGTGCCATCGGTGGCAGACGGAACTGGCGGCAGCCACCTTTACAAAAAAAATCGATATATATATATATATATATATATATATGTATACAAAAACAAAAAATAAACAAAAACATATATATATATATATATATCTATAGGTGTGCGCAAAGAGAATGAGACAGAGCAATCAAGTAGAGCTCACGCGCTACTGACCTCAATCGCTGTTTTCTTTTTGAAGTCACGGCAATCGATGATGAACTCGTGCGCCGCAAAGCCGTTCTTACCAGCGAACAGAACTTGGTAGTGCTTTTCGATGCGTTGCCGCATATAGTTGGCGTTGAGGATCGCTATCTCGGTGGCCCGCTTAAGGCCATCGGGGCCCATCATCTTAATATAGGCCCACGAGATGGGCAAGATGGCCGAGGAGCCCCAGGGAGCTGCGCTGACGACGCCGAATGACTGCTGAATGTCCCCCGGTGCCACGACCGGATGCGATGGAAGAAACGGAGCCAAGTGTGCCTTACTGTCAATTTGCATAACGGAGAGAAGAACAGGTCATCGGTTTTAAGATTGTATTGTCTATACTCACTTAGGCAAGACTCAGCGCTTCGCTAGCGATGCTATATCGTGTACCACGGGGAATAAGGAAAATCGGACACGTAGGGTGGTGTACGCGCGATTCGATGGATTTTTGCCATATGTCCCTATTGTGCGCTGACGGATGGCCAATGGCACAGTTGAAATAGAAAACAATTTACCAGCATACAGGTTAGGCTTTACCACGACACAATATACTCACACTCCGATAGGACCCATGCCGGGCCCTCCGCCGCCATGCGGAATACAGAAAGTCTTGTGCAGATTTAGATGGCTAACGTCCGAGCCGTAATCTCCTGGCCGACATAGACCGACCTGGGCGTTCATGTTTGCTCCGTCAAGGTACACCTGGCCACCGACTGAGTGAATAAGGTCACACACTTCTCTGCAAATTAAATGGGTATATATTTTAAGTATTTACGACGTACTTCACAGTTATATAATAGTATTACGACGAATACTATTATATAACTGTGAAGGTCTTAAAAAGGCAATGGATCTAATGACAGATGATTTGTTTCGAGAAATAGACATCGCCCTATTGGTAGAGACGTTCCAGCGGGAAGAACTGCATTTCGATGAGACGCAAGGGTTTCATCAGTTGGCCGCCATGCCTGTTGGGGGATTGGGCAGACCAATAGGAGGACTTTCTGTCTATCTACGTAACTATTTGTGCCCTATGCGATGTAACATTGTCGTGTTTTATCTCCCTCCGACAGTTAATTCTGCAGAAGTTACAGACGTCGTATTCGCGGGACTCTCGGGTCTTGACCTCAGGGCTCCAACAATCGTTGGAGGTGACTTTAATTGCAGAATAGATGAGAGAGCCAATGACGACAAAGGGGAAGTTCTCCTGCAGCTTATGGATGATGTGGGTTTTGTGTGTGCTAATGCACGACATGACTTCACCTACGTCTGCCATAGCGGCAGGAGTACCATAGACTTATTGTTTCATAATCTTGATCGAACTGAGTTTCAGAGCTTTGAAGTTCTGGAGCTTGCTTCAAGAAAGCATCTACCTGTACGAGCTGTAGTACGCGTGCCTGCTCGAGGGCAGGAACAGCAGAAACGTTCACAGATGAAGCCGACCCGTCAACTCGATTTAGCCGCGCTTCCAGTCGGTATTGAGAGTGTATTGGCCGGAAGTGATGTAGATGTCTGCTGTCGGAATCGCGAACGAGTAATGAGAGCAGTTAAGTGGAAAAAGTTCAAGCCGCGGAGATCCCGGCCGTGGTTCACACGGACTTGTTACCTCCGACATGAAGAACTACTCGGCTTGCTAAGACTAGCAAAAGCCCGAGCAGATCCACAGCTCCAATAAGGCGAAGACAGGACAACGCGTCTCGTGGAAAGTCCTACATAGGGCTATGCCGTGACTATAAGGCCGAACATGCGAGGCGAGAGCAAGCCCGTCTGCTTAAACGAGCAGAAAGGGAGCCCCATGCCTACATAAACCGCTCTCGTAAGGGGATACGGCACTCACTGAGTGACGAGCAGGTAGAGCGTCACTTGACGAATCTGCTGTTCAACCCTCACGTAAAAAACTCGGCCGCAGAGGTTGAGTATCCACTTACACTTGAGCAGCACACAATGAATCTTCCCTTTGAGGAAGAAGAAGTATGCCGAGTTATCCAATCCCTTCCTAGATGGAAAAGTAGTGGGCCAGATCAGGTCTACAACGAACATTGGGTGCAATCGGAGCCGCTCTTGAAGGGGATCCTCTGTGATTTATTTAATAGAATTGTGGAGGAAGGGCGAATGGCCAGAGTTTAGCATATTGCTAGGCTTTCTCTGTTATTCAAGGGTAAACACGGCGACGATAGAAGTGACCCAAATCTGTACCGGGGAGTGGCGTCAGAGCGAGCGCTCAAGAAAATATTATGTAAGCTGATTATTGAAAGGATTACAAATGTAGCAAACCATGCTCTGCCTCCCGAGCAGTTCGGATTTAAAAAACGCATGGGGACCCGCGACGCCATCCACGTTTTGCAATCCGAAGTAGAACCGGCGGTGTCTCGTCTAGGAGGCTACCTGTATGCAGTCTTCATTGACTGCGTCAAGGCCTTTGACAAGGCTCCGCGCGATCTTATGATCGATTGTTTTAGACAGATTGGATAGGTGGAGCTCTTCTGCGAGTAATTTCTAGTTTTTTCGACGATGGTACACTGTTGGTCGAGGGAAGGAGCGGCGTGCGTGAGCTAACGCAGAATGTTGGGACTCCTCAGGGGGACCCACTAAGCTGCATCTCGTTCACGCTGCTTCTGGCCGACCTTGTTCAGTACGTCCGTCAAGAGTTTCATCATGCCGTCGTAGTGATGTATGCTGATGATATCGTTGTTGCTCATCGTAACATTGGTGCCATCTCGCGCATTCCGCCGCCATGGTAGAGGCGTATCTCATGGAAAAAGGGCTAGAAATAAACTCACGCAAAACCAAAGCGATTAAGTTTCGTCGCGGTGGGCGTCTAGCTGCAAACGACGTTATTCGTTGCTGCGGGAGGCCATTGAAGTTTGTAAACTCTTTCCCATACTTGGGTCTCCGGATTCACTACAGGGGAACATCGTTTACTGCACACATCGAGAACAGTGTTAACTCGGCACTGGCAGCACTCTACGGAGGGGTCGGAGATGTACGGCGACTGTCCGTCGGTACGGCAGTGCGCTTGTTTATGTTAAAAACTCTGCCAAAGTTGGCGTATAGTTTAGACAGAGTGTGGCAACACCTATCTCAAGCTAATTTTTATTTGCTTGAAAAGTGCTTTACACTATACATGAAGCGAGTACTCTGCCTTTCAATCAAGGCGAGAAGCCGCTTCGTGTATGTATTGTGGGCCCGTGCGCCGATGGTGGAGATGCTTCGGCTTAGGCTGCGTATGCCATTGACGGAGCCACTTAACCATTTCTTGGGGGAGTGGCGATGCAAATTCACGGAAGCAGCGACGGAGGTAAGAACGCTGGACGTCTTTAAGTCTCCTTGGTTGTGGGCCGGGGTGGCCTGCGATGACAGGCATGTATATACCAGGTACATCGTACACGGGTTCCATCACCTCGTATGCTCCCGTAGGGAGTTTCATGAAGACTATATTACTCAGTGTATTTGTCGGTTCTGCTCGCAGCAATGCGCTAAGTACCACGCGGTTGATTGTCCGGCACTGCAACGAAGATCTTTACACTTCTTCTCTCGGTGGAACGGCGAAACAACAAGTATTTATGTTTAATAATAGCATGAACTATTTTGTACATACTCTATTTGAGTGAAATAAATATGATTGGAATATTTTAAGTATTACTCATGTGAACACTAGCTGTTAACTTTTTGTGTGTATATATATATATATATATATATACTCAGCTCTATGTGGCATAAATGGCCATAAAAAATAGCGTCATTTGAATTCATGGGTCAGGTATTGTGCAATGGTTACCTGACTGTATCCTCAAAGATGCCGTACGTAGATGGATACGTAATCATGATGCAAGCCGTCTTGTCGCCATGCTGCTTGACTTTCGCCTTTAGATGTTCAATGTCAATATTTCCCTGGGCGGTTACTTTGATGGGATCGACCACAAGGCCAGCCATCTGTGCCGACGCGGGATTTGTGCCGTGGGCCGAGACGGGGATAAGGCAGACATTGCGCTGATGCTCACCTGTACAGTATATGTCCACACAAGTTAGTGCTTTATTGTTGGCATTATCTTTAGATATATTTCAAATAGATTGTCAAATAAATGCAGCGTAAAATTTTAGACGGGGAATATGGCTTTCTTTGACGCAGTTTTAAATTTAATATTAACGGCATTTCTGTCTAGTTTGGCTTCGTTTTGTTAGGTTGCATTAGAAACACTTTTGGGCCAAAACTTTCCACTTGATATTGAAATAACTTAAATACTTGAAAATATCGTATAAAACGAGACTAATACCTGTTGACTGACTAGTATGGCTAAGGGCTGTCAATTTATACAATATTGTCACCGTTTTCGTGAGTGGCTAGTCTGAAGTGACGCCGTATCACAGGTGACGTCTGTGCTTACGTGAGTGTCTGTAATCTACAATAAACTCTCATTTTTGTAGAATGTTTCAGGGATGCCTGATGTACATGCGCTGCTGGCAGCTAGAAGCAACCAGTGTGGGACTCACAAACCCATTAAAACCGTAATCCCTCCCCCGCCGGAGTTCAGGAGCGTATGGCAATGCCCTCCGCCCTGAAACTATAGTAACTGCACTTGGATGAGCACGAGTGTGCATAGAGATGAAGCAAAGAAGAGCGATAAGCCTTGAGATGATGTGGCAACCAAATATCACCAAAAGGCCAAATATCGTAGTCATAGTGTGCCTTTATTTCAATCGATTAATAATTGAATCGAATAATATTTGATTTGCTAGACATTAAGCCACATAAACGTTAATTAAAAATCCATATTCTTACCAAGATCGCTATCAGCCGGCAAATGCCTACCTTTTGACTTGAAGTACTCCGCGATAGTCATTAGGCCAGCATACTCGCCCTGAGCGCCAGAGTTCGGTTGGAAAGATATCTTATCGTAGCCTGTAATTTCGCAAAGATCTTTTTCGAGCTCCGAAAACATCTCCTGATAACCGGCGGCTTGATCGAGCGGTACGAACGGATGTATGTTGGCAATCTCGGGCAACGAACATGGCTGTCATACGTACATCGCAAGCAACACAAAAATACAAATTACTTGCGAGGGATTATGCGCTGTTTACCCGGTGTTTACATGGTTAAGCGAAAAAAATTGAGACCAAGATTTCAAATCCACCTCAAATATTCGCTGTACGCTCTTCTCTATATATTTTGTTTAAGTATGAGTGGTATTATTTATTATATTAACCACTACGATCTATTTGCAGACTATTTATCTCAAAAGCCTACGGGAACCCACTTACCATCATTTCCGTTGTAGAATTGAGTTTCATTGTACATGAGCCAAGGGGAATCATCGAATGGACGAGTGAAATATCTTTGTTCTCCAACTGTTTCATGTACCGCACAATTTGCGTCTCGGAGTGGTGGCTAGGACCGGACAAAAATAAAATGCTGCTAAGTTAAAAGCGCACTATTTTTCCTTTTTCTCTCTCTATATATATATAAAGTATAGTTGTTGGGTGCCCTGAAATAAGCCCAAACGCCGTTAATCCGCTTAATTCACTCGTTAAGACATGTATGTTGTTAGTGGTATTATAATTTTTTCGCGATGTAGCTGTCCCAAATGTGGAAATCTTGTAGTTCAAAGTAATTTGAGATCCCCAAATGTCGACGAAAGTCTCCGCTGTTACTCTGTGAGCATGTATGACTGTGATTTTTACACGATTGGTTATAATAAATGCGTGAAATGTGGCAAAAATGAGTGGCCCTGTATTTTTTCAGGGACTTTATATATATATATATATATATATATATATATAATTTTGCTGTACTGATTTACATAGCACAAATAGTAATATTATACGTAAAAACGAAGAAGTTTTCTCAAATGCATTTTTTCTTTGCTATAAGTTTTCACTATATATATATATATATATATATATATATATATATATATATATATATATAAGCACGAACGCAAGATAAGCTAACGCGTATCGACTTACGAATTAAACACCGGATGAGTTAAATAAGGGCTCTCCCGTCGGTAGACTATTGGAATTGGGTCAATCTTCCCGTCCATTTCGACAGACAGTGCGTCCTGTAATCACACAATTTTGCACTTGTGAATTGTTTTTTGCCATGTATGTCCCATAGATATACAAGTAGTTTTAAGAATCGTATTTATACGGTACAATTATTACAATATTAGTTTCTAAGCCGCTAAACTAAAGTGTATGGAATAAGGCACCTACGCGCTAATACCATGTGAGCAGCTCTATCAGGCGCTACAAAGTACCAAAACAGCTTCTTAGCATTACGCTAGAGCTACCGTGGTGTCGCATTGCGTATGACTAAGAGGTGAACCTAAAGCTCTCTTCCGAATAAAAGGTTGCAGGCACTAAAAGTAATAAACTGATATGACGGTACCAATGATTAATGGGCACTTACAGTAATAAATTGATATGAGGATACCAATGAGTGATGAGCACTACCAGTAATTAGTTGACACGGCGATACTAGTGATTAATGGGTTCTACCCAAGGAAATAAATAAGCCCTCTATCCAGCAAGAGATTGAACACAGTAATATAAGTGAACTCACCACCGACTTGGTACATCCGAAGATCTCAAGTAGATCTTGAAGATCATTCAGCTGAGTAGTTTCATCAAGTGATATCCCAACGTCGCCATCATCGAAATACCTCAGGTTGATCATTTTGTCCGCTGCTCGCTTTCGGATAACATCCAATTCACAGGTAGGTCCCACCTTTATCGTGTCAAAGAAGTGCTCGTGTCGTACCATGTGCCCAGCCTGACGAATACCTTCCGCCAAAACTGTCGTGGACAAATGTACCCTAGGCGCCACATCCGCAAACCAAACCGATAACAAGTACGTTATAACAATGGTATATATACTTATTTAGTCGTTCTACAGGAAGGCATAGTCAGGTCAGGCGCATACGTTTTCGTTATATATTCGAGAGTGCATGATGCACCACAGTCGGTCGTTCTGCCCGGTTGCGGTCAGTTTCAGAGTTACATGGATCAGACAAGGTAGGCCATCAATGACACCTGGTGGGTCGAGCCGATGGAGACAGAAGTCAGGCAAAATCCCTCTATTTAGCCGCATGAAGATGTTGACAAAAGCAGGCAGAGACAGAGCTGAATGACGAGGTCGACCCTCATACGGTTTTAAAGAAATGTATTACCGGACCTGGGAGGATGGGGAGGAATTTGTGTTTTGTGTGCTTGTGAGTTCCACACTGGTTACGCAGGCTGCTAGTGAGGCATGTGCAATATACATTTACGGAACCTTTTGGAACAAAAAAGCCGGCCGTGACTGGCGACAAGCTTGCTAAACATTCACCTTCCCGGCTTGGAATTCTAAAGCACTTCATCAAAACGTTTAACCAAGGTGACCGCCAGGCTCATTTTCTCAACGTGGCAAGCAGTCGACAGATTGCGTGGCAAATTCTGGCAAAGCATTACTTTATATTACGCTACTATATATATATATATATATATATATATATATATATATATATATATATATACATGTGTCTTCATACTTTTGTTGTTATGCATAAAAACTTCAACCCAATTTTCCAAAGTTTTCCCTTTTCGTCTCTACAATAACGTGCTTTGTCGGCAAACTTACGAGGAAAACACCGCCTAAGCTGGAGACTGCAAATGCATTTCTAATTAAAAACATTGTTTGGAGAGTCCCCACTGCTTGTCACGAGGGCAGTTCATACTCGATAAGCTTCCATTTAAATTATACTGCTCATTCACTCCTAGAGCAGTGACTTCAGCACGCTACCCAATTAAGAATCTTGGTGAGTCGTAACTAGACCTCTTATTTGGGTGGATACCTTCAAAGTGTCTTAGATTTGACAATCGCCATGTACATAGTTACGGTTTTTGTGTTCGGGTCCGTAATGGAGATAAAAGGCAATCAAATCGCTATCCATAAATCTCTATTCGAATCTATTCAAATAAAGTTTATTAAATTAATTTTGTAACATTTCGGTTAGTTGAATAAACGTTAGCATCTATAAAAGTATAATAATATATATATATATATATATATATATATATATATATATATATATATATATATATATATATATATATATTTATATATATACTTACCCTTGTAAGTTGTTTACTCGTCTTGCTATGCATAAATAAATAATGTTTATATAATAATAAAAAAAATATATATATATATATAGATTTTGTCAATACACATGGAAATACCAGCACAAGACCTGCCGTTACTTCAAGCACAAACCTTAAAGGTTTCATAGAAGAGAGGGTTGTCTCACCTGTTGGCGATGTCCTTAAGACCCTGTGGTCCATGGTAAACGGCATACATGGCTGACATATTAGCAAGCAGTGCTTGCGCTGTGCAAATGTTCGATGTGGCTTTGTCACGTCGGATGTGCTGCTCGCGTGTTTGCAAAGCAAGACGATACGCCGAATTGCCTGCCGCGTCCCTGCAATATATATATATATAATAAATGTTTTTTTTTTCGCATTGTTTCGGATAGACTGTTCACATCGTATATATATAACTGTATTATATCCTACCATGTTACGTGGGTAGGTGCAATTGTCCCCGACAAACGTCGTGACGTTTACTATAAATTAAATTAAATACATGTTGCAAAATCATTCTACCTCGTGAAACTCTGTGTTAATTTAAAGTAAGCAAGTTGTGAGCTGCGCGATGTGGAAACGTGTTACACTACTTAAAATATTATTAATTAAAAAATTCAAATTACATTTTCATGTGTATATTGACTTATTTGTCAGAAAGATTCATGGTTTGGAAAGGCGATTTTACACTTTTTACGGTCTTAGCAGCATACGTCCGTGACGGCATTGCTTATCGTCGTAGTATCGTCAATAAGACTGAATAAAATAAATTGTGGCGCTTATATACGTACCGGGTAACTCCAACCACTCGGCCAGGCATTAGCCTGGTGAAATTGGATCTCGTGGCAAAGTAGCCTGCATGAGGTCCTCCGTAGTTCAGAGGCACACCGAAGCGCTGAGTGGTTCCAACGGCAACATCAATACCAAGCTCTCCGGGTGGACGAAGTATTGTCAGCGCTAGGATGTCGGCGGCGCACACCGCCAGAGCCTATACTCACAAAGTTTGTCAAAAAAAAACAGAGTTGACGGGGAAAAATACGTCAAAACGGAGTAGTAGTGTTTCTTCGCCCGATCAACTAAAGATAATTGCCCAAGCCGTATTTATATCAAATACTGTGCATTTTCGCAGGGATGTCGACGTCGAGAACGTCACTGCAGGATCTACATTTATATTTCTAACTTCTAATCGTAAATATAATGACAGGTAAGATAAGATATCGAAGTTCTTACTCCACCCTGATGACACCTCTCAATGAGGTCATGATAATCGTTGATTGCTCCTTCAGTATCGGGATATTGGAACAACATCCCGCAGGCATCCTTTGTTGAAAAGTCAACCTTATCGAGGTCTGTAACAATCACCTCCACACGAAGAGCACTGAAATACGGATATTGAAATGCAAAGCAAGAAAATATATTTATCATTTTTCTGTAACCTTTTTTAATCACAAAATAATATATATACTATTACGCGTAGTATCTATTTGTCAATACAATACGTTCCAGCATGGCGTACGTAGGGCAAATGCCCAATAAGCCAACTGACAAGATTTAACTACGTAGCACCGCGGAACAACCCGTCAAAATATTCTAAAAGTTAGTATAAGTGACAGTAATTACTAAGTGTATTATGTTTATGCAAAACTTAATTCTCTGCTCATTTTATGGTGCATTTTAACGTTGGCCACTATCGCAATGTTATTCATGTAGTTGTAGTGCTTCCCCTGGAGGTTGCCGCGCTGAGAAGACTGCACATTCGTTCACTACATACTCTGCCTATTACATAATTCTGGTTTTGATAATTGCAAGCTATATATCCCTCTAGAACTCATCGTTTCCCACAAGGATGTTTTGTATATTTTATTACGGCTGTTTTAAGTAACTTTGTAATACGTTTAAACGAAATGCTGAGCTGTCCTTCTCTTCCCCTATAGTAAACTGTGGATGCCATTGGTGGCCTTTATTGCAGCCCTGACTATGGAGATCGCTAACCCTACTAGGGACCTGATGTTTTTGCACAAAATACACCTCAATCGATTGTGACAAAAGTAAGACTTTGGGCCACTGTACTTAATAAATCATACCCAAGGTTATGATTACTGTTATTATTTTGTTTATTTAAAAAAATGCTTTTTATTCTATTTTATCAGATTGCCGATGTTACCGGACAGAACTCATTTTCTAGGCCTCCAGGATAGTCAAGCCTGGTGGCGTGGTGCATTCGCGTGCGCCTTGCAATCTAGCATGCCGGCATTGTCTTTTCGGATGTCCACCAAGAGTCGCTAATTATTATTTTTACTTTTGAAAAGTGGCTCGTTTAACAGATCGCAAGCAAACAAGAGCGTTTGCATCCTATATCGTTTAAGAGTGACCTAGCGTGAAAAACAGATGCTCGTTAACGTAGTCAGGCATAGTAGTAAACTATTAACAATACAAACCTGGCCCGGGTCTTCACTACTCCGATGGTTTGCGGATGGACTTTGTCCGAAACGTAGAACTTTCTTTTCTTGGTGCTTCGAAAAGCTAGACCCATGGCTTCGGCAGCTGCCGTGCCCTCATCAAGTAGAGACGCATTGGCAATATCAAGCTCTGTCATGTCCTTGATCATCGTTTGAAAATTCAACAAGGACTCGAGGCGACCCTGTGCAATTTCGGCTTGGTACGGCGTGTACTGTGTTGTCCTGTCAATCATATTCAATCGCACGAATTACAAAAACATTTTGTGTGTAAGTAGTTTGAAAGTATATATATATATATATATATATCAGAGCTTTATAACACCCACACATAACATAATTTAACAAAATCCCTACAATATCTCACGTGCGATTGCACTCGCTCTTTTTGTATTACTTAGATTGATATTATATTGATGATAAAAACATGTAATTTTTTCATAGTAGTACCCAGTAGTTTCTGAAACCCATTCACAAGCATTGTTTGAAGTTTTTGAATTGTGTCACCTATATTCACATATCGTGTCCCTGTATTTTTATTCCCCTATCTTTGCTAGTTGCTATTTTAAATTGCGCATACTCGTAAAATAAACACAACAACCACGTTAATAACAAAAAGACAAATGCGGTGCTTACCAGCCGGGATTTTCGAAGATATTTCTCATAATTGTGTGCGGCGTGATACAGTTGGAGTAGCCCATTCCAATATACGACCTCCAAACGGAATTCTTTTTGACGATCTCTGTGGCGCGCGCAATCAAATTGGATTCGGCTGAACAGCAGTGAGCCGAAACAACGAGTTTCGTTAAAATAAGGACAAAACCACTATTTAATTCTATTTATCTCCAGTTTTCTATGTTAATTGATGTCTAGATTAGTCGCGGTGATTTGATACATAATCCACGGTCATAGCATTTGTCTCACGGAACGTTTTACAAAAGGAACATTTTTTTACGATGCGTTTACGTGTACTGTCAATGTTGTATCTCGCAGAAAATAAATAAACAGCGGATAGTCGGTGATCACTAGAACTAGACCAAATACTACTAAGTACTTACTTTTTGTAGACCTATATTGTCTCGTTTATGAAATTTTGCAAGCAGTCTGTGTGAGCGCCTGACCATTTTTCAATACAACTATTTATAATAGTGATAATAATAGACAATATAGCATACTCATATTTCATCTTTCTTCTTTTTTATGTATCATAACTTTAAGCCAGATCTGGAAATCGTAAAAAATGCTTTGAACGGGTATGTGTCACACCATCCAATTCGTCGGTTATCTCTCCCACTCCATCTTGTCGGTGGACTCAATTAGCACCCAGTGTTAATGACCCATTTATATTATACGAAAATTGGCTACACATTGGTGCTCACTTGGGAAATCGAGTCTCGAGTAGTTAGTTATCAGCCAGTAAACCTCGTTGGCCAAAACTTGTTATCGTTACGTCAACGACGTGCACCTCAGTTACTGCTGGCTAAGGACCCTGCTGTAGCTGTCTCTGAATAACTGATAGAGCACGCCCCACAGATACGAACAAGCAATTTCAACGTTAGTAAACGCATGCGTTTGCGTAGTGTTGCCGCTGGCATGTGGTGTCCTGCTGAGCCACAGCAGCAATGACAACCACAACAAAAATCAAATACTATCACGACAGCATTTACGATAGCTCTGATAACAACACCAACAGCTGGCAACAGCAGTGACAACAACTACAATATAAGAACAACCACAGCGACAACAACAAAAACAACAACAACAAACAACAATAACAACAACAAAACAACAAGAACAACAACAACAGCACCAGCAACAACAACAACATTAACAACAAAGGGCCGATCTTATTTTGGCCATGCGTTGCAAGGACGAGGCCAGCTGAAGGTGAAGGTCAGAGTAGAGCCAGGGTCAAGGTAATGACAATAAAAAGGATAGCGGCGCTTGCAGCAAGCCGCGATTTCTACGGTCGGCCTTTGCATTCACTTGCGGACGGATATCGACTGCTGTGTAAGTAGCTCTCAAGCAGACACTTTGTTCAGCATACCAAAATGTGCTTCTAGGCACCTTTAGACAGTAGTATGTTTTTCTGGCGCGTATCCGACTTAGGTATAAACTCACCCAATCCACCAATTTCGATGATCAATAGAAAGCCTCATTTTATTTATTATTATTGTTATTATTGAGTGCCATCGACGCTCAAGCATTAATACAAATATTAGCAATATTGTAGATGTTTTATAATTAATACATTCAAAATTGTGATACATGTATATATTGATACAAATAATAAACCCTTGTTAAAAAAAATTAGCTAAAATACAGAATTAAAAGTTATACACAGACATAAAGCATCATGTAACTACTTTGCTTGACACATTCACAATCGTTATACTGATAGTTTTAACAGCAATGTTTACCAGACGTAAATATATGCACTACATTATTATTGCCACTACATTATGTATATGCAGAAGAAAATATTACATACAAAGCGGAGGATCAATCTTCAGGTCACGGTTGAGGCGAATATTATCCGGAACCGTTTTAGTAATCAACTCCTCCATACTCTGCAACAAACAACCCCAGCAGATATAATAGAATAAGTAAATTCTTCGGTTATGTCCACCTTGTGAAATGTTACCAGTCGTGTTCGGCGCGAGCGGCTTCTCGGCAATCAAGCACGGTGTTTTGTTAGTAAATAGAGCATGTAGACCCTTCTATAGATTATCCAAACTGTGAGACGAAACGATAGATAGGTGGTCATTCGGGCTGCTGCTTGGTATCTTAGTGGCATGCAGGATATTAATCATTGGCAGCACACCCAACCAGATTTCCGATAAGATATCCGAATGTCGAGACGCTCAATGGAGAGGTTTGCCGTGACCGCGGGAGCGCGAAGAGTCCAAGGCAAAATGGGTCTACCCTGACTCGAAAGACATCCGCGTCTTTATGAATGCGACTCATGCGTGCCACGCACTATGAATATTCACGCAATGCGTTTTAGTAGGCACTCCGACACAGAATCATTTGAAGATCCAACTTCTGGCGCTTGCAATTATGACTTTCATTAGCAATAGCCGTGAATTCCGAGTATTATTATCATGGCTTCAAGTCAAATATCCTGGTATGATTCAATAATTAAGCTATATATCTTGGCTACTAAATGGAAAATCACGTTTTGTCATAGATAACAAAAAAACAGGATATATTGCTAGATAACTACATAAGTATACTGCACGTTCCTTTGCCTTACCTTTAGCCCAAGGTAGTCGAGCATGTCCTGTTGGTCCTTGACACGAGGACCAACATGTCGGGAGCAAAAATCCTCACGTGTACGCAGAATAGTTTGAACGCTTGCGCTTGAACTGTAGTACCTATCGAAGTTTGTACAACATAGAAACTTGTTTTTTCACGTTTTTTTACGCATATCTGCTTATATATATATATATATATATATATATATATATATATATATATATATAGTATAATCTATATATATATTATATATATATATATATCTATATATATATATATGGTCAATAACGACGCTATAGGGAGTAAAATATTAACGTGTCTAAGAAGGCTCATCAACTCACTATACAACCAAATATCTAATGTATGTAACTGCCGTGAAAAGACAATTTTTTTATTTGAATAAGCTCATGGTATTTCGAACTACCAAAACGTTTCTTTAAAGCATTTACAATAATATATATATATATATATATATATATATAACATACATGCACCTGTATTGTCACATAAAGTGGTTTATATCGAAGGCTTTGTAACGTGTCATATTTGTTTCAGAAAAAACGCACGCTTTTAATTTATATATCCTGTGGCGGGTTGGGTTCGTGTGTTCTCGCGTGGCGATTCGTCTTGAAGACAGACTGTGATGAGCTCCTAGAGAGCTACATCTCTAGAAGTGATAGAATGTGGAGATACTATGTAATTTAGTTTAGTGTCACAAAAATAGTTTAGGTTTGCTTGCCTGAGCTCGCGTGGATCAGTCAAGTACTTTAGAGAGATCACCAGTTAGGTCGAACAGGTACAGCGACACGACAAAGTCTACAATTTAGGACGAAGTTGAAAAAATTGGCGAACTTCATAGATTTTTATTTTCTTAGTTTGAGTTGTGGCTAAGCGTGTTGCTAGAGCCATATGCTTCATTCATCATCCAACATCACCATGATGTTGTAAGTACTTTTTTGTATTGTTCACAATGTGTCTACTCAGAGAATAATAGTAAGATCAGCTTGCAAACGAAGCGCAATGCAATAGAGTCACGTTTGCAATTAGAAGAGCTTTCTAGGATTTTACTCTAATTTTTCGCAAGTATACTCAAGGCTTTAGCTGCGGATGGCATCGCAGGCATATGCCAGGTATAAGTCAATTTCAACAGTACATAGCTTAATAAGAGGTTTAAACAACCAGTGAATATATTTCCAGGTACACCTTACTCTGTTGAGTCCCCTAGATAAAGATAGGCCAGCATTATGAAGAAGATTTTCGAGCATCTGCAATCAGGCTACAGGTACTGCAACAACCGCTTGCTAGATATCTCGGACTCACCTACAAACCGATGCACGGGCGAGAGAAACACCGGATCTGGTAATTCGGAGCATTGTCACGATGAGACAGCAAACAACTCTTTCTCAAGGTTAGAACAGCAAACAACTCTCGGCGCAAAAAATCACAACGAACACGCAATGGTACGCTTTCTCATACACACAAGGTTTTTTCTTAGCCTTACTGTCTTAAGGCCTTCGTTGAAAGCTATGACTAGATACAAATGCGAGCTGAGCTCTGTTCGAGTGAATCCTCTCCGTATCGACTGCGGATACTCAACGAACAGGACGTCCGCTCCTTTGCCTACGTTTGACGCTTACCGAGCCTTGCTTTTCGAGACAGACTTCCCAGGTAAACGTCATCGTCCCATGAGTACGTAAAGGAGAAATAAGGGGAGCGGTGAAGAGAAAGAGAGAAGAGATAGAGAGGAGAGAGGGGAAGCATGGCATGCGGACAGGCTACTCACGAGCACCATCGTGCTCGTAGTATGATAACATCTCGCTGCAGCTGATAGCGGGTGATACCGCACAAGCCTGGCGGAGGTGAGGAGAGTCAACAAGATTTGGATCGTCTCGGACGTGAAGAATAAGCGTGCATGCTATATATATATATATATATATATATATATATATATATATATTATATGTCTATGCGCGTAGGCATATAAAGAGATATTTCTATTAGTATCAACCGCTTGAACAAGAGATGTAAATACGCGTGCCACAGACGACACTATGAAACATCGCTAGGAGGCTGCTGCTGAGGACGACGTTGTTCACAACGCCGCCGTCGACAACAACAACAACGACAACAACAACATTAACAACAATAACAACAACGACCACGTCACAAAAGGTGCAACGAACAATTGCGGTAGCAGGCCGAATGGCCATAGCGGCATGTCGTCTTTTTGCCTTCGGTGCCTCCTCGAGCTGTTCACCTCTAATCGAACTCCTGCTTCAATAGCGTTGCTCTTCTTAATCTGGCTGTTGGAGCCAGACGAACATATACATATATATATATATATATGTTCTTCCTTCCTGCTCCTTGCCACGGACTCCACGAGAGAGACGCTCTCGTGGAGGTCCTGCAGCCGGACGTCATGTACGCCCAGACACAGATGCAGGGACGTTACCGGTGCAGATAAACCGACCAAAGATGAAGTCCTCATGGCGATGGTTTTCTTAGTTAACCGCCCGTTCTTAATGAATTTAGAGATTGGCGGTAGCGCGATATGAACAGACACCTACTCACTCGCTCACTCACCCGCCCAAACGGAGATCATGGTGACGGCGAAATCACCGGAAGACACCCAAAGGCCGTTCGTCTGTCGTCGACGATCGACATAGCCGACCTTCCGGCTATGACGCAACGGGATCATATGACTGGCACATATTTGGGTTTTGTCGACTAAAATGAAACAACATAACCTGGCTGGCTTAACCTCGGAATCAAGAAGCCACGGTAGCTCTAATCAACTACAATCAACTGCATTATTTGAAAGAAATTCTACGCCGCGCAATAATAGCACGTAGTGCGGCAAGATTCGAGAACGGATTCCTGTCCAACGCTAGCATCGGCCGCAATCACAGCACAGGAAGGGAGGAACAACAACCACAACAACCAAAACAACAACAACAGTTCAAGAAATGCTGACAGAAATGACAACAACGCACAGGTGGCTTATGAGGTTCCGTCCTTCCGACGGTGAACTTGGAAAATCAAAGCACAAAGTTAAACTATTGTAGGCTTGCGCTAGCCCGATTGACCTCGTCAGCAGTGTCCGCCGGCCTTACCTTGTTCGGGATTTTTTTCGCTACTGAATAACTGATTGGAATAGACATCCTTTTAGTATTCCTATGACATGCGCGAAAAATGTCATGCATTTTCTATTTCTTTCAGCAAAATGCTATCTTAATAAAAATGGGAGCACGTTTAGAAGGAAGATGTTAATTTTGATAGAATGCCACCTAAGTTCCAAATCCGCCGAAAAATAATCTTCAATATTAATTGAATTTACTTAGTACTTAGTGAACGCAACTAGGCTCTATGAAACAAAATAACTTAATTTTACAAGCAACAGGAGTAGAGATGTTCTTGGAAGGACGGATCATGAGCAGGAAGTTTAAGCCTCAGACTCCGGCCTAAGAGAACGCATAGAGGTGGCCTACCACCTTACATAGATATGGACGTGTCACGGATGCTTCCAGAAATACTAGCATACAACTGGCCCAGCGCCAAATACTACATGCGTCCACTGTAGCACGGTCGAGAGTGATGTTGTAGCCCGCACGCTAGAGCATTGCAGATGCTCGTACATTTTTTGACCGCTAGTTCTCATTCGGGAGCTGTAGAGTTGAGCCTAGCTAGAGTTTGCTGCATCTATTACATCTGGCTGCTTACGTAGATGACACAGTCGCCTGCCTACAGTAGAGCCTCGACAAGTCTCCGAGCCCACGGACCACTTCTGTTATTAAAGCCGCAAGAGCAGGAGGACGCATCATGTATGCTTGCTATGGTCCGGCCTCCTCAAGAATGGAAGGTAGTCCAATGCCCCGTCGTCAATGCTCACCTTAAAATTCTGCGGAATAGCAGCGGACGATACTGAATGATTTGAATGAGCTCTCACAACTGCCAAGAATTCTAGAATTCGTCATCTTAAAACTAATCCAAATGCATCTCTGAAGCCCTCAAGTGCACCATATAAGTGTTTATGAGTTTCAGTTAAGGTTCCTTTTACCTGTAGTATTTCGCAGGTCGTTTTAGTGGAGTACCATTTAAGGTAAAGCCGTTATTTAGATAAAACGACAGTATTTGCTAAAATTGTACAAAGCTTCCATTCTAGAAGTCACGGTGAAAGTTTGCAGCCAGTCTTCTCGTTCTTTACAATGCAGCGTCATGATGAGACAATAAATAAATAGACCCCCTTTGCTCTAAGGGGTTCACCAGAAAAGTTCTTCTCTCCAACGGATCGGAGTAGTGCCCAATCGGAAAAATTAGTTGAGCAGTTATGTCTACAGGGTGCCAGGAGTGAAACTCTTCGTGAGTGCCGATTCCTTAGCCCGTCTGATTCAGACGGCCTTTAAGGCCTAAACGAGCAGGTTGTCTGCACATTGCCAGCAGTTCAGTGCCATTCTGAAGGTTGTCTAAAGGTAAGACGTCAATGCATGCCAGGTTCCGTAGAAGGGATCCTAGAATAGAGCTCTGCGAAACCCCGGCCGTCATGTCGAACCTAGAAACCCTTGTTGAATACACGTCTCCCTCTCAGGTAAACCAAGTTTGCGCGATACACATAGAGCGAGACTCTCTTTTTGAAAAGTGCATTCAAGATTGCGTCCAAGATCACAAGTCTGCCATTTCAGGGCATGCAAGACTGCGCTTTGAACATCCAGCGGTTCAGCCAGTAGCAAACTAGCTGGGCAGATTGGCACATAGGAGTTGTACTTGTTCGGGATGAGTACATAATCGGCTTTCTTCCAAGCCAGAGGGAGGCAGCCACTGCGGGATAATCGTGTGATCACGTTAGCCACCACATCCGGGAACCAAAAAGAAATTTCGGGCTGACCCACAGCCAACATTTAACGTTCACGGGACTGCTTTCGCATTGCTTCGTGAGACAGACCCCATAAATACAAATGTGCAACGGTGGGACTCGAACTCGTGCACCTTTATATCTCCTTCGGTCCCAAGCCGCCACGCGAATGCACCACGCCGTTGAGCTCGACATCACATCCGGGAACCTAAATAGTGCACGTACTTTTGTGGGCGATATCGGGATGCTATCGAGGCCTGGCGCCCTAGCCCCAACTCCCTCCAACCTTGTTCTTCGCTCTCAAGCTCTCACTAGCACCGCGCAGAGTAACCCTGAGACTAGAATTTCACCCTGAGACGCAGTATAGTTGTATGACACGAGCCTCGTCCGTGTTGCCGTCTTACTCTGAGGGCTTTTCTAATGATCCAGATGCAGCGTCTATGGTGTAACACAATCTCCTCGTTCAACTAGCCCTTTGGCAAGACCGATGGGTAGCGCATGGAAAGTCCGCCGCTTTCGCCCGGCCCACTACAAATCTCTTGCAATCTCTTATGCAATTCCTGGGCGCTCTCAGGATTCCCTCTTAATCTTCTCTCATTTGCAGAATATCAGGTCTATGTTCGACTCAATTCTAGAGCGGTGAAAGGTAGGATCTTTACCCCTGTTAAGGACGAATATGTCCTCCGCCGGCAATGACTTATGTTAGTGTTAGTTAATTCCCACGTAGTTGAAACAACATTAAAAGATCTAGCGAGCAGCTCCTGGCCTACCATTCCATATCCTGCGTCATGCTTAAGGTGTTTTTAAATTACACAGGATATTTGCGGTTATCGACCATATATACGGATAGGTTTTGGTTCCCCTGCTATTTCTTGAAATTGATGTGCTATATTTTAGGTGACGAAGTCAGCTGAGTCTCCGTCACGTGCTATACGAGGCCGGAAACGTACTTTCTCTCACAATGCTCGCTTTGTTGAGGTGGGATACGGTACTCTGCCATCTGATCCTTCTCTCAAAAGTAGGTTCCTTAGGTTACCTGCAGTTTCGCAGTGTGATATCAAGTTATTTATGACTTCTTTTAGTCCAGTGTATCTGTCGGTCTGTTCTTTCGCAACTCGCTGCCGTTCATTGGCACGTCTTATTCTCTTTCTCTGACCGTGTTGCGTCTCTTGCTAGAAACCTTAGTCATTTTACTGAATTCCTAAATGCGATTTGCATCATTCCTAGAGTTTGTAATGACCGTGTAGATTTCTTTGATTAGTTGCACCATTTTGGCCAGTTTGCACAAAAGCGGATATTCCTTCCCTCTTTTCTCTAAATCTAGTTTAGGGCCAGCATGGTCTGCTACTTCTGGCTCTTCTCCTTGTCCGGTTGAACGCTCTGTCCCTTGTCTAATTCCTTGCGTAGAGGGGTACGACGTAAAAACATTTCGCTGGCCTGCGAGAAGAAGCAGCCCGTGTTAAACTAAAAATAAGCTTACAACACCCCCAGACTTTGAGCCTGGGAAGTTTTTTTTATAGACTGCGGTGTAAGCGTCTCAGCAGCGGCCCCGTTTGCCTGAAGACAACCGTATAATACACCCGGCACAAAAAGGGCTAGATGCGATTAACAATTGGGTCAGTGGCGACGATTGCGACAATGACGACGACGTTCATAACGACATTTTGCAGGACGTTTGCAACGCAGCTGTTGCCTCCACCAACCGTAGCGATGACGATTCCTGAGACGATAATAGTCCTCTACTATATAGACCACCGACCTATAACACGATAGCACGGTCCGCACAGATGATTTCTCGTAGGCTAGAAGCTCTTTCATGGAGGCGGAACAATCAGATCACAGATAATAAAAGGTCTAGATGGTCCGCAGTTCAATTGACTAACAACAGAAGCCGGGATGCAGCGAAAATATTTTATAATCTTTTCCGAAAGCTCTAGCAAACTTAACCGCTGCGTTAAAAACCTTTACGGCAAGTGGGCTGGCCTTATCCCTATTATTGTTTATAAATGTACACACATTTTCATCTGTGTCAGGGATGACCAATATGGCGCTATTGGATTTTTGTATTTTCTTTGTCCTTTAGTGACCAAGGATGTACTGCACAACAAAATCGTGCGGTAATTGCGACTGCTTGAGTTTCTGAAGCCACAGGCTGACGGTGGTCTTAGCTGCTTTCAGACCGTTGTTTAACATCTGCGCGTCTCCCTAAATGGCATCGATTTATTTTGCCTTGGTCAGTTCTGCCATTTTTGTGGTGATTGCTGTGTAGTGATCTTATATTGGTCTCGAACAGTTGTTTTCATGTATGCATATTAGTGCAGTGGACTGTAGATTGTTAAAATGGTAATTCCACTGTGCCCGCGCAGACTTTGCAGAGTCACTTGACACTTGAGTTTGGCTTTGCAGGGTTCCAGCGCGTTGCATGCACAGTGATTTTACATACCTTGCCTTAAGAAAGTAGCTACCTAAGCAACAATGCGGCCTGCTACCTGTGGCGGTGCTGTGCCTCGTGCAGCGGCGTTAGTTGGCTGTATTGAGCGATTATATAGGTGCACAGCCTGCACAAAGTAAACGACGTTCTAACAACACCCTAACGGCGGCGTTCCCTACTAGAATTTAGGTGATTGCTGACAGGCGTGCAGGCTTGCCGTGGATAACTTGCTCCTTTGGTTTTCTCCGTTTCCAGCTCTCAATCTCTTATGGTCAACTCTCTCACATTGGTCAACGCCTCTGACGGAACAGTGCGGTACGGTGCGACGGTGATCCCGCATAGTCCCGGTAGCAGTACTCAGCGAGAACTCATAAACAACTACGTTTAGGCTTCGGCAAAGCTTATTGCTTGCCGCATAGGCTTGGCAAAGCTCGTTCGAGGCTTTGAAGTGAGCTTGCGTGGAACTGGCTTGAAACCGCGGCCATCATGACGCCAAAGCCAAAAAGGGGAGAACCATACACCACAAATAGAGGCAGTTAGTTTGTACCATGTAGGCTAACCTATAATGGCAGCAGCAGCAGCACGGAGTCGGTGTTGTCGGCGGCGGCGTCGTCGACGCGGTAGCGGTGGCCGTAGCGAACAGCCCGAGATACCCCACGTACCCCCTCGATCCACAGATAGGGACGTCGTTGTGCGCCGGGCCACCGGCGTAGGCTATCTCGAAACACCCCGACCGACCCCGTTTATGTTTTCGGATTTACTACTACTGGCGCTACTGGCTGCAGCGATAAACATCGGCGTGTAGCAAATTATCTGTTTTATTAATTACCTTTATCACGGCTTATCGGAGTCGGTCGTAGACGCCGCATGAGTTGCGCAGCAATTTCGACGGCTCGGCGGATGGCTTTGCTAGCCATGGCCAAGCGCGTGGCCATGATAAAGTACGCCGCTTTTTATAACATGCGTCTAACGATGATGATGATGATCCGGGGAACGATGGTCAGCCCCATGTCATATTGAGCGCACCAACTCGTGCGTTCACTTGCGAGTACATACACGATGGCATATGGCTCTGTCAAATACAGCCCAATGGAAAACGTATAGTTCTATTAGTTAATAGAAAAATAATAGAACAATTGATTTGGCCTATGGATATTTTACACGGCTTCGTACAGCTTCCCACTCTGTACGCTACAGTCTTGCAGGGCGTGACTTTGCAGCAGTTCTGCTTCGACCATCTGCTATTGACAGTAAAGTATTTAGTGTCAGGTATGTACCATATGTAGACAGCTTATTGTGCTGTTCACACGACGCTGAGGGTCAACGGAAAAAACAAAAGAGGCGGTTTAGGAACAATTGCTTTAATCATATTTAGTACACTATCTGGTTCGCCCTATAATACTTTCGCACTATGCTAGATTAATAATACGCCAAATACTGAAAACAAAACATGTTTAATTAAGTCGTTTTCAATTGCACCATGGCCGCTGACTCTCAGCGGTATGGTTTATCATTCCGGAAATTTGATCAACAACAGAGATCGAACCGGCGACGCCCCGGTAGATGACAATTATGGCCAGCACACTAGACCACGCTGTCACTTGAATGATCCGTCATGAGTGGTAATTGATTACAAATGAAAAAATAAAGTTGTTTTAGTCTAGAGGTTGCTTGTACAATGTATGAAAACCAATGCAATGTTACTTTCCACAAAAACGCTGCAGGAGAGTATTAGTTGATGAAAGCTGTAGGACCAACTTAGACGTACTGTGTAGGGTAGTGAGGATAAACGATTATATCGAGGTATTCTTTTGGCCCCGCGCTAGGAAATAACAGTCTAGTATTTTGAGAGCGGAACGGCGTCTCGATCCCCACTGAGAGACCCCTTGCATCGTCCTGGTGAAGCAGCGCTGAAACCCTGATAAAGCCTAATTTAAATGGCTTTTGCACACCTTCAAGCAGGCTATAACATTTTAGTATAGCTCTCATAAGTCTTTGTACGGTCTAATATGCATACATATTGTATAACTAGGCACCAAATAATCTGTTCACTAAAACCACGCGCGTTATGGCAACGTGCATAACATGAACACCAAACTTGAAATCGACTATGCCCTGAACACCCAGATCGTGTGCACATAAATTACAACAACATATTTTTGAGCGAGCAACATATTTATGGTGGTCTGCACACCAATGTGCAACATTGTGGACATGGCGCGACCCGATAGGACAATATATCTTAAGGCTCGTTACGTATTAGATGTGTTATTGCTACCTACCACGTTATGTGGCAGAATGCAATTTATGTCTATAACATAAATAAAAGTCAACAGCGAGGCACGGCCGTAGCACAAGGCCGATGAGTGCCGTGTGCTAAAAGATTGTGCTAAATAGATTTCACTAAAACAGATTAGGAAAGTGACCGCACGCACGCCGCAGCATGCGTTTTTGCACTAGAGAGAATCTCAACGAAATGTCAAAGCAATTAGTGATTCAAATATTGTCGTAATAAAACTTGGTTTCGCTGTTCAAAAAGTAGTTCTAGCCGAGGTAGAGTATGAGTGACAATATTTTGTGGCACTTCAGCCTGAGGCGCCTAAGAAACGTGTTTCACACTTTGGACAATAGTTTTCTATATTTAGCTAATTAAGTTAGGCAAGTGGTTTATACGGACGATAATAGAAATTAGGCGTCGGTAGGATAAAACAAGAGAACGTTTTATGAGCTATGCGCAGCGTACTTTATAACAATACACTTAATAAGGTAATGTGATGACCGATCTCTATCAAACCGGAGGTCTCGTATTTGAGCGTAGCAGCGTGGATGCTTGGCAGCACGAGTAGAGCGCCCCGGCGGCCGACGACAAAGGCACAGCCGACATATCTATCCTGCGCGACTCTAGTAATTCTGACAACGTCGAGCATACGGTCTACCGGTGCGCAGCTGAGCGTTTTCTGCGGATGTGCAGAATCTCTGTCTGGCGTACTTGGTTACCCATATGATCACACCACCTGAAGGCTCGTGTGAAGGATACAAGTGCTTAGTTAAAGATGGATTTTGAGATGAAGCAAATGGAGGGACTTGACGCGGCGCTTACAGAGGAGCGGTCGAAGTAAGGAGCCGAGGAGAGATCGACTAGAGCAACTGGGCGATTAACACACTTTCGACGTACCTCGTTAGGGCAGCAGTGTTAAAGAGCATTGGCAGGGCCTCTTCAGAGCAGCAGTGGCAAAGAGCATTGGCAGGACCTCTTCAGAGCAGCATCCCCAATGAGCATCGGAAGGCGCACGGAGCGCTCGAATGTGAAACTCCCCCCGCGGGTGTCGAAGTGCTACCATGCAATTCCGAGCCTGAGGAGGTGGGGAGGATATCGGTTCTATTCTCCGGGTCCCACACTAGACACTCCTAACTTCAAGTAACGCAGGTGCATCACTCTTTGGGCGATTTTTCAACAACAAATAAGGTGTAGGGTATACCTTTAAAGTATAGCTCGGTAAGTATGTACAATATTTAAAATAATTATAATATTAATAATTAATAACAATATTGTCAATAATTTCGTAACCCAAATCGTTACCGCCGTATTTTAGCACAACGCATTTGAGACTACTCTGCGATACTTCAGAACAAAGGATATACGCATGACTGGCTTGGTCATTAAACATAGCTCGGAAAGAATGCTCACTAAATTATGTCTTTATACGCTCCAGTTTGAAGTTATATATCCTAGTTTGCGAAGTGTACGGAAGTCCAAGGCGGATCTTGGGTCAAAGTAGATGCAATAAAACATCCTACGGGAATTTAAAAACACAGGCCAGTTCCTGGAATTGGGTAGAAGTCGACTGATCTAGTCTTTAGAATACTAGGTCTAGCGGCTTAGCAGGAGAGAGCGCAAAGGGCGATTCGGGAAACATAGTCGGTTCGTCTGAGGGAGTTGTTCAAAGTATTATCAGTTAGTACATAGATCAGTTTAAAATTGTTGATAATCTAACAATTAATAGAAGAAAACGTCGTTAAATGTGTGGCCAGGAGCTGAGCCTTACTTTAGTCCGTCATGGCCACGGTGAACTCAATTGTACACGTATGGGGCGTTCGAAACCCTTAGCCGCACGCTTGCATAACGTAGAGGGTACGGGAGTCTCTGATGTCAAGTTTTATCTCCTTCGCGATGCAAATCCTTCTGGTTGTTCCTATGAGCTTATGAGCCATGTCGTGTTAAGGAGCCGTGAGACCATGGAGCTTTCTGTTGAGGCCTTTCATTCAGCCCCAGAGGTTCCCACTATGCCTAAAAAATAACGAACCACGCGATGGAAGCAGCAACCCATTTTTTGTTAATCACGTCGAGCTGTCGTGGGTAGCGGCCACTTGTACGCTAGTATATATATACAAGAACGTAAATATGAAAATGCATTGCTGTATGGTCGGATGATAGGAAGAATATAGTTTTAAAAAAGAATATTGAACTGAATCAGTTGAGAGTAAGTCAGCTTACTTTAGGTAGACTAAAATCTTTTACAGCCAACACTAAGCAGTTAGTTTGACGCAGAACACTAGGAACCGCACACGATTGTCAGCCGTGCGCTCAAATTACGCTTCCAGCAAACTTCAGCTAATTAAGAATCAACGTAAGTGCAACTCAATGATATTCCGCGCATTAAACAGTAAGTCAGGAGTTTCTTTAGTTCACTGGGTCGCTGACAGGAATCGTAAATGTATCGGACCGGTAAGCATTAGCGCTGGCGGACGATAAACGCTGGGGCCCGTCCAGTGTCGGCTGTCAATTGCTCATGGCACCTGTGTGACAGTTTTACTAGGCGGAAGGCATCGGGGACAACGATGACGACAACGATAAAAGGGCGCTCGCTTCCAACTGGTTGGTGAAATCCCTAGCAGGCAATTGGCATCGGGCCAAACTGCTCGTCTACTTGCTTACTTGTCTGCCTGCCTGCTTTCCGAGCGTCATCATATTTGACTGACGAAGTAACTCACTCACATCTCTGGTGTAGGTAGTCTGCTCCCTCGCCCACCTCTGGAGCTGTTCTTCCGGCTCCTCCGGACGCGCTACAGCTATGTTCACCGTTACACAGACATGCCAACGCACTTACATTGTACACGCACCTTGGCACGTAGTGACGTACGGACGCCGACGACGACAATAACAACAACAACAACAACTGCAGCATCGATTTGTATTGTCGGGCCCGGAGACTCATCGGCCCCATCGGAAGAACTCCAGGAGATCTCAGGCGCCGTTGTTCTGCTCAAATCATAGAGAGAGAGAAAGACAGAGATATGAGAATGCGAGACAGGCCGGAGGAAGATTAGTGGCAATGGCAGTCGCAGCGGCGGCGACGATGGCGGTGGCCTGTTCCCCGGATCTTCTAATTGAGGGGTTGGGCAAGGGGGTTAATTGACAAGCTGTGATTCGGTTAGCAGCTAGCTGTTAGTGACTGCTAGGTAGCCTGCCTGTCTGCTTACTAGTCTGCTGGACGGATTCCGCTCTAGGAGACCCCACCCCCCGGCCCCCCCGCAGCCACTCAGCGCTGACGCCACTGCCGCCGCCGACGCTGTCGTCGTCGGCCGTTCTGCTGCCCCGGTGCCTCGACCTCTGGCGTCTAGGCTGGCAATGATCGCGCCCCAGCGTACCTGCCATCACCTCTCCACCCCCCCCCCCCCCCAACCCCCGCTACTCAGCGTTCGCGTCGCCTCTCTTTCTTTCTACCTGCCTCCTCGCTCTGTATCTCCCACTCACTTATTGTCCGCCCCATGTTCTTCGTAAAGGTCCCGCATGCCCTCTTTCAGACCTCGTTGGAGCACAGAAACACAATAATCATAATAACGCCGCTGACGTTGTTAGCAAATTATATTCACTGCTCATTAATATAACGAGCTTCGACTAATTGAGGCATCGTGATTTCACTTTGTAACCCCAGAGCAATAAACATACAGGCGCACACACACATATATATATCTCTTTTAAAAGTTAGTAAAACGTTGGTAAATGGGCAACCTGCACGATGAAAATGTAACCAAGTCTAATCATGAAAGCAAACGAGACCGGCCCTTGTCAAGTATGTGCTAGACATACCCTAAATGTAAACATAGAAATTATTTGCAGTAGTTAAGGTGTTCAAAAAAAACTTTTCGTATGTAATGTAAAAACGGTATATCTTCTTAGATGATGCGGAGACACTTGTATAGAGGTAATATTTAACTTGACAACATAAACTGCTTTAATCATATTTTACATTATGCAGAGTTTTACTTCGCGGATAAGATCTCTCCGGGTAAAGTGATTCTGTTGTTTACCAAGCAACCCACCCCACGTCAATATTCTTGTCGATTTCAAGCGCACCAAGTTGTGCTTGAACCTGACCAGCCTAGGCTTTGCCGCAACTGCCTACGGCCTGGACATTTCGCAAAACGGTGCTCACAACACCCGACGCTGTAACTAATGTGTCGTAAGTCGTATCAGGGAGCGGATCTGATCTGTTGGATCAACTTAGGGTCTTAGTGGTTGTTTTAGAGCTCTTCTTGCTGATATTTCCAGCGTTGGAGAGCCCCAAACATATATAATAAGGTAGTTCAATAAGTTCTTAGAATGAGCTTTTTAGAATTTTGGCACGCTTTCACCGCTAATAGGAACTGCAACTTTTCGACTGCTAGCACTCAATATATTATGGTGATTGGCCGTTGCGATTTCGTTTGATAACTTTTCCCGTGCAACGTATCGTGATTTTTAAAAAAGGAGAAAAAAGAGTTTCGAGTGGTTATCAAGCCTTTTTAATTCAAAGGTTGGAATGCGACCCAAGTAAAAATTGAGTTAGACGAGACGTACAGTGACTCTGCGCCATATTTTGCCACTGTTTTCAACTGGATTAATGTGTTAAAAAGAGGTCGCAGGAGCACCGAGGATGAACTATGTCCAGGAGGCCAAAAAACGGCAACTGATGAGGAAAACGTAGAGAAAGTGCGAAAAATTCTTGGCACAGACAAGCGAATGAACATTAAGGAAATAGCGGAGGCCTTGGGGATCAGTTTGGCTAGTGTGCATTTCATCCTGCACGAGAAATTGAAGATGAAAAAACTCAGAGCAAAATGAGTGCCGCATTTGCTCAACCAAGGCCAAAAAGACGCGCGTGTTTCCGCTTCACAGCGAAATTTAGCCAAAATGTCGAAAAATCCGTCGGATTTTTGGCGCAGATTCGTGACCGTCGATGAAAGCTGGGTCCATCACTACACTCCCGAGACCCAGGAAGCATCTCGCCAATGGTGTGCACCTGGTGAAGGACCTCCGAAGAGGGTGCGGACAACGGCATTGACCGGAGAGGTGGTGGCTACAGTTTTTTAAGACCAACGTAGAATAATGCTGGTCGACTACCTTGAGAGCTGTAAAACGATCACAGGAGAATATTATGCAAGACTGTTGGACTGCCGTTAGCAAGAACTCATCGTGAAACGGCCCGCTTTGCAGAAGAAGGTTGTCCCGTTTCACCAGGGCAATGCTCCTGCACACAAGTCCCGGCAAGCATCGGCAAAACTGGCCCAACTGAGGTTCGAACTTATTGAACAACCCTCCTATTCTCCAGACCTGGCCCCCTCTGATTATTTCCTCTTCGGATATTTTCAGTCTAACGACGCGGAATTCTACTCAAGAGGTATGAAAGCTCTGAAATATCGGTGGGAAAAGTGTATTGAGCTTCTCGGGGAGTATATCGAATAAGAAAAATTTAAAAACATGATTTGGAAAATTCTCGGTTTTCATTCTAAGAACTTATTGAACTATCTGTATAATAATGACAGAACATGAACTCAATAATATAGCCAGTGACGGGTCAGAGTTGTCTGCACACACACAGCAAATAGCTTATCAACTATAAAACGGGCAATATACAAGAAGCGGGGCTCATGAGGCGTATAGCAGCCAAACATCTACCGGCCTCTCCTAATTTATCTACCTCTACGTCCAGTCCGACCGATAGCAACGCACGGCAGCCTGCCCGCATCATCAGAGATATCTGGGTGCAGCGAAGAGATTAAGACTTTTAAGGGTCGTCCAACACCTCTAAGGAAGCAGCTGCCGGAGGGCCTGGGAACGATGCAATCATGGTTGCTTACGTCGTCCGGCGCATGCTTGATTTTCGTGAGACATTGGGTTTGAAGCTGAATCCCGAGATAGGTGAGATATATGTTACAGGCCAGAGTGCACAGGACCTCGACTTTCGCACCCACCGGGCCTTATTGCCAGAATGTAAGTTTACCCTCGACAATGGCCTGGGGCTTCTAGGAGTCCTCCTGTGATCGCAAGGGATTGAAAAATGGCAGAACAGGCCGAATGATGTCGCTGACAACTTGCTCAGTGCCCACTGCGCGCTCTTTTTACTTCGATCTTCGTTTTCAGCTACCAGGGTCACCCACCTTCTCCGCAAAGCTGATCTAACAGGGCAGTTGGACGACCTGCGTGGCCTAGTTGACTCTAAACGCTCTCGAGTCTCTTCTTAATCTATCGCCGGCGCCCTCCGCTTGAAAACAGGCGCAACTTAAAATCTCGAAGAGGCCTGGGGATTCCGGATCCGCCAGTCTCCGCTGGGCCAGCAATCGTCTTTCCTCTTTTTCGATCCAACAACAACGCCATCGCACTCTTGCTAGCATTGCTCAGTATACTAGGAACTCAAGAAACGCTTGTACGGAGAGCTAAAATTTTTTTGCAGTGGCGCTCCGGATAACCCTTTAAGGCAACATGACTGGAGCGCATTCTTACACGACAAAATGTGTCACGGCTTACATGAGGGCGCTATCGACGATTCCGCAAAGGCTTGCCTTCCAGCGGTCGCCGCTATGAATTCTGGAGCCTGGTTGTATGCGACTACCAGTGACCCACCGGGCACCCTTTTGGACAAAGAAACGACCCAAATCGGGACAGGTCTTCGTCTTGGCTGTGACCTTATCTCCACTCAACAATGTTAAAAAGACCCGCTAGGCCCATTGGCATAGCTAATCTTCCGTAATATGTGTCCCACATACAATGTAAATGTGGCCAACCCGTTGACAAAGTAGCCCATCGCGGGTAATCGGGCATCATGAGTGTCGGACGGCGTGCTAGGCATGCTGGTATTAACGACAGCTTCAGCCGAGCAGTTTTGGTGATGCGGATTTCTCTGCATTCTAAAACCCCAGGCCCTCTCCGCCGACGATGGTAAGTGCACGGATGGGATGATTTTTTACCTCCTTCAGTAGGAGCTTGTCTGGGGCGCCAGAATCACCGACTCATTAACAAATTCAATAATCGGTGGCGGGGCGATTTCAGTAGGCCACACTGGTAATGTAGCCAAGATGGAGAAGCTCGCGAAATACGTCTCAATATGTTACCCACACGAGTTTTAACCGCTAGCGTTCAAGACCTTGGGAGGCCCAGGCAACTTCACTCGCAAACTCCTAGACAGGGTCGGTGAGCAGCTGAACCTCGCAACTGGAGAAAAGCGATCTGCGGCGTTCTTGGGATAACGCCTCGATATCGAGGTCCAACGCGAGAGCGCGGCGTCCGCCCGGGGCACGCTGCTGAAGTGGCCCCAACCCACTCTAAACTGCGAGAAGACTACGAGAAGGAGTACACGTGTCTACAAATATCTTTACCTACATTGGAGCTGAACTCAAAGGTAAACGGAGGCGTTGGGCAAGTGAAAGTTCTGCAATTAGATAATTACGCAATTCACTTCGGTTGTGAACCTTAGCGCTGTAATGAAGTGCGTCACGCGCTTGGAAGCTCGGTGGTTAGCTGTAATTGATTCCATGGCCACTGGCAGGGTGCGTTCGGTCTTGCAAAACCACAGCTGACGCGGTCTATGAGATGTGAAAGGTTAAGGAGCCCCAATGTTAAATGAGGTGACCTCTCGGCGTGAAAAATTCTCATATGTCAGGAGTGACGTCAGTCGATTGAGAGGAGACAAGTCTGGTGGTCAGTTTTATACCTTCAAAATAAAGATTTGTACGAAGGTTACCATAAATCTGGCTCTAACAAATTTGCCGACGGATGTCTTCATATATGTAACGTTATTTACTTGCATTGTCCCAATTTGAAGATATACACTACTTAAGCTGGTACTCAGTGTGGGTAAATACAGAGGGTCCGTGAACTTGTTGCAGCTGTCGGCAAGAGACACTGCACCTGTTACGGCGACATGCGTGCCTTTCGTCCCCTTTAAAGCGAAAACACACGGTGTAAATGTCACGTTTACGGACGATGAGATTCACAAAAGGTTGGTAAGCTGTAGTGTAGTACGTGTATGCAATCCAACGAGGATTTCCCTAAATGAGTGAGGATTGTGCTGTTTGGAGGTGGGGAAACAACCGGCCGTTTCAGGAACGATTAGAAAATAATGTATTGTCTTATTCCACGTCGGAACTGTCCTCAATATTTAACGGGCGGCAACTATCAGGGGGTCAAATATGTATATTTTAAAGTATAAGTATATACATAATTGCTAGGAACTGAGAAAAGTATCCTGTTTATACAGTATATAAATACGCGCATTATAAGTGTATTTTAAATACTTATAAATATCGACAGTTGAGGTCAGACGTTTAAATATATATCTCTGAATAGACCTGAAGGTTCTAGTATACACGGGAAGTACACACGGGAATATATATATATATATATATTCCCGTGTGTACTTCCCGTGTATACTAGAACCTTCAGGTCTATTCAAAGACGATGGAAGAAGGCCTGACGGCCTTACTCTAACCTCCTTTGAGTGTGACCGCATGCTTGTTTGGGACGCACCTGTAACCGACTTATTAGCCCCTTCGATGGTCGGTGCAGGAGCGGACCAGGCAGGCCATGCGTCCAGGTTAGCAGAAGCTAACAAATGTAGAAAATACTCTGACGTTGGTCATCCGCACCAAGGAGGGAGGACCATCCCGCTTATATTGAATTTGATTCAGCGCGTAGGCAGATGCCTTAACCTTTCCACGAGAGACTTGAGAGCATCGGAATTTTTGCGTCAGAGGCTGTCGCTCGACATTCAACGAGGAAACGCAGCATCTGTTCGGGGCACATTGTCGAACTGGGCTAATCCTGGGTTAGAGAACCCGTGACTACACGTTCATGTGGAGACAATTGTTCACTCCAAAATGCTAACATAAAAAAGTTATATAAATAAATGATTTCTAACTGCTACCTAGGATCAAAGAACAGTCATGTGTGTGCCGTAATAATAATAATAATATTGAGAACTAAGTAGTTTGACTTTAATGGCAAATCCAAGTCTTGTCCACGGTCACAAACTGACGCCAAATGTCGTATGAAATGCGCTTAAGCGTCCCACAGATACCTCTGGCGGCTGCTTTGTTTAATAGTGTTCAGTATTCGCGGGCCGATTTTGCACACACATTTCTACTCGTTGAGATGTCTGCGTCTTAGCTGTCTCACGCACTTTAAGTCAGCTACCTCGCATAACTACACGATAGTTGTTTTAACCCTCCTGCTCGTTTTCTGTTCATATTCTACAAATTTATTTGTAGGGTCATCTGGTGGAACTTTTGGCTATTTACTAAGCGACCTATATGTACTCGTGTACCCGCCGGTTCCATTATTAGCTCCAGAGGATAACGTAGACCTGATGCATCAAACCAGTTAGGTTAAAAACCACAACTCACAAAATATTTGACGAATATTTAAATAATTATAAAGGCCATTTTGTTCATATTCATATATACTCTTATGTTTATTAAGAAAAATCATGTATTTGTTTTCTTAGACATCAAGTTTCTGTTTATCTTTCCCTTATCTGGACAACGTTTAGTTAGTGCATTGTAGCAGGTTCCGTGTTCTCTATATAGGTTAGTAATTATTTGCTATGCCTCAAATGTATTTGACCCAAATTGTTCAAACGCAAAAACTTCCATGAAATTGCTTTATATTAACTTGTAAGCCGCCTAGCAATAAATTTTGCAGCGCATTAAATTATTGAAATGAATGGCTAATTAAAGCTGTAGATTGCGGATATCGCCGTTTTAATTAAATGGATCATCAACCAAAATGCGTAACGCTATTATAATGTTGGCAATTTTGTCCCCAGATTGGATTTTTAATACACAGCTAATTTGTGAGGCACAGCATATATATATATATATATTTTTTTTTATATATATGTTATCGCCGTTTTAATTAAATGAATCATCAACCAAAATGCGGAACACTATTAGAATGTTGGCAATTTTGTCCCCAGACAGGATTTTTAATACACAGCTAATTTGTGAGGCACAACATATATATATATATATATATATATATATATATATTCACAAATTAGCTTTGAGAAACCTATCTGGGGACAAAATTGCCAATTTTATATATGTATATATATCACATAGTATAATGGGATAATTTTCTACCTGGGGCAATCTCGTTGATGGAATGTTGCATTCTGCGTACCCTATCATAATTAATTAACAGTAAACAAAATAATCACATCGGAGCACGTGCGGCGGCATCCAATGGTTGCGCTTGTTCAAGATACATACACTCAAAAACACACACACACACACACACTCATATATATATATATAGTGACTCCGTGTCATATTGAAAAATTGAGCCAATTTTGCATTTCGACCTTAACACTCTACGAGTTAAAAATCGAGATTGGGACAACTTCCACTGAGACGAATGGAGGGAGGGAGATAGACGGCGAGAGGAATGTCCAGGTAAAGCACGCTCTGCGGATACAGATGGTAGCTTTGCAACCGCTCGTAGAATTTACTCGAGGTGAGCCGTGAAGTTGAGCACATCGTTCGCGCAGAGGGTGGTGGTGTTTAATAAATCAAGGGTACAGCCAGGACGCCGCTGGTCAGTGACTCGGCTGACCGCGCATAGATGTGGTCGCTACTCGCTGCGTCTATCCCAGAGGTTAAAGCAGTGCTCCTGTTAATTATCGTCACTGCTCGAAGCTTAGCTCATTACGCACATCTACAAGAGTGTTCTAATTATGTTATCGATTATATATGAACTAAATCGGTCGCGTTGGCAGAATTCAATATACACACCGGGGCGTGAAGAATGTATACGGATAATAATCATTTGTGCGGAGTAACACTCAAAGACTTACATTGTGTATTGTTTCTAAGCGATTATTCAATTTAAAAGCGGTCAGCATTGTAATACATCGTTTAGGCAGCATATTCCGTTTTGCAGAACGCTCATGGCAACGCTGCTTAAGAAGGATTTCGTAAACCTATTTCGGACTGTGCAGCTTAATGCCTAAGTACGTCTTACTATCTTTGGCAAGCTAGAAGTAACTGGTGAAGATGGAAAAGCGCTCAATAGTACTAGTACATCAGTATATCAGTTAGCAAATATTTTTACTAAAATCGTTTTAAAAACATGTCGAAAGTCTTTGTTCACACCTACATTAAGGCACAGCCTTGGCATAGCCCACAGCAGCAGAGCGCCAGCAATTACTCAGAAGCAATTCTAGGAAAAAACTATAATAGAATTTACAACAACTATTTTAAAAAGGATCGCATCAAAATACCCTAAGTCAGGCCAAAAAATCAGCCAAAAATATTTGAGCATAGACCAAGAATGACATCAACAATATCCAGCCTAGAAATATCGCGAGGATTAATAACAGCAGATAAAGAATTGGTAACGAGAAAGTGCTAGGACTGTGTCATATGATTGAACGTCACTGGAGTTCTAATGGGGAAACGCCTGGTCATTATTTAATCGACGGATGCCATGGATAGTATCATCTAGCATTGCTTTACAAGCCAACATCTGGACCATTATTTGGTCCTCTAAACCCTTACATCTACTAAACATGTCTGTTTACAGCAGTTTTGAGAGAAGAAAGGCAAAATAACGATGCATGGGAGGCAACTATCAAACGGACTTCAAAGATCGGGAAATGAATATATTCTACTGCAAATAAAATTAGTTTTTCATTCTACTTATAGATGATAAATGTGAGAAAGGGCGAACGGGGGTAACATAGCGAGACTATGAGCGAGAATATGAGCGATGACACGCAAAGAGCTGATTATTATGCTTCATCCTGCAGAGCGCAACTAACGGCGGCGCATTGAGATGGCAGACGGCATTAATCGTGTATCGTACGCGAACAACCTGACTATTCTCGTAACGGCTAGAGAAACGCCCGAGCTACACAGAAAACGCCCAGCAGAGCAGCCCAGCCGGAAGCAACAAATACAATCAACTGCGGTTAGCGTCTCACAAAAGCAGAACAGTTTCCTTATCGGGCCGAGTTGTTTGGATATTTTTGTTAGACTAGGAAGCGACAAGCCATAGGTTGCTTAAAAATGCAAGACTTTGGAGAAGTGCTCACATCGACGAGTCACAGGAAGCTCACATATATAGACCAATACAGTGAAAGCTCCCAAGACGCCAAATAACCTATGGCGCTTGCGCCGGGAGGGCAGGGGAGCTTAGAGAATAAAATGCCCTAAGCTTGCCAGCTGCGTTCATAGACCCAGGCCCATAGGCGGTCCTCGTGTGGGCAAAGCAAGTATGCCGACTAAGGTAAATTGCGAATGGTTGCTAAGGGTTTGGAGGGCCTTAGTGATTAGGGACTCTACACATTTTATAAGAGGATCTTCACAAACGCTACAATAACACCAATAAAAATGTGTATAACATATGTTGCATGAAGTAAAACGTTGCTACAATTATCTGCCAGTCTGCCGAGGACACCGGTAAATTAAGATTGTAAAGGTAACGGCGGAAACGGCAAAATGCGGGGACAAAAGCTATGTACCGCCTGATACGCAAGTTGATCCCGAACTCAACAATCTAGTTTGATGCAAAGTACGGCTCTCGTAGGATAGTAAATCGCGGAAACGTTTTTATCCGCACGTAATTCACTCTTTCACGAATATTGGCTCTGTCAACATGACAAGTTTCACTGACGGTTCTACTTTGCATTTTATCGGTTTATCCCAACAAGGAGCAGGGCTGTTGGAATGTCTTGTTTAGCGTACAAAAGGACAGCTTAGGTAGAACTCCAGCAATTCAAATTTCAGACACACATAGCTAAAACAGCACTTCATGTGTCGCGCTCATGCAGCTGTTTATTGAGACCCCTTATCCGTTTATTCAAAGTAGGACTCAAGCCATTGCACCCCAGTTGCGATACTTGCAATACATAATTGGTCCTCCAGCAGTAGCGACCATTTATTATACGTGATATCAAGTTTTATACCAAGTTACATTTTGCTCTTATTGTAGCAAAAATAACGTAGTGTACCCACGTTGAGATGCTTTTTTACGATAACGATGTCTCATTACTTTAGCGAGTGAAGGGCCATTTCATAAAGCGGGTTGCTAGTCGCTACTATATGTATATATATATATATATATATATATATATATAATGTTGGATTTTCAACCATCTACAAAAAAAGCAGACTCAATTTTTGCAATTTTGAAAACTTTGTTCAACATATTCAAATAATCTGACTATTTAATTTTGAGCAGAAGTTCTGTTCTCCTTACCAATATAGTGGGACTAGATCTATTGAATCGAGCCTTTGTTTGGCGGAATACTTGGCGCTCTAACAACGTGATGACTACAGTTGCTTTGTACAGCCCCTTGTTTAATCAAGTTTATTGTATTGTTTATATTTACAGCAATCTATTCTGAGAACTAACATGTATAGAAAAATGACAACCACGTAAAACTTGAACGGTAGAAAACTGACACATATTTAGTTAAAACCACGCATACATTTTATTCTTTTTTTTTATAAAGTGTTGTTTTTAAATCATTAGAGCTCTCATAGAGAAATCATTATGTCGTACCTTCGCGCACTACGACTGCTAATGCTATTCTTGCCAGTAGTGTTAAATAGTAGCGAGACGCAAGTAATTGCAGTCGTTTTTTTTTTATCAAGGATAACACGTTGCGTTGTACGATATTAAGGGAATCTGTCGAATATAGACATATATATGACAAATATTGCAACAAGATCTCATGTTTTACGTTTAAACGTTTTTTAAAAGTGTACCTTCCACCGAGCATTTACTATAATTTTCCAAGCGTGATTTTCTAAAGAAAAAGGGTAGATAATTACTAAAACACATAATAATTAAACTCTGACTCAAAAATATAGAAATACCCACCGATTGGCTGTGAGTCGTCCCAAACATTGAAGGAGGAGATAGGTGTAACGAGATCATATAATTCCTTCAACCATATGACTTCTCTTTATTGGAAAACAAATGCATTACTTTTATACTAACGCAACATTGTTTTTCTTGATGTTTTATGTGCAACAGTGGATTTTCCCTTTGGCAGACTTTCTCTGAAGTGGTCCTTGGAAGTGTTTTTTTTTTGTTGTCGAAGGCTAAGTGCGCACAAACTTTCAATTCGCCAATCGCGACGTTTGTACAGAGCTGCAGGAGACGACCGGCACGCCGAGGCACATCTAATGAAGAAGGCCACTTGCATTAGTAGTGAGATGCATCTGGTCAGGACAAGCTTAGCGGCAGTGCAAAACGGCAGCAGAAGCTTCGAAACGGATTACATTTTGCCTCGGCCCTGCAAGACGCGAAGTGGGATTACAGGCGAGTCGTTATCGTCGGCCGAAGGCCGTCTCGACGCGGACGCCGATGAAGCCGACGACGGACGCTTCCGACGGCTTCTTCCTGTGACAAGCAAAATCTGCCTCAGGATCTATCTGCAGCGAACGGGGCTACGGGGCTCGTGTGATATATGCATGGCTGTCGTGGCTGCGTGTCGATGGGTGAACAAGCCTAGCAGTAGCTGGACAGTTAAGGTTAGAAGCAACGGAGGACAAGCTAGCTTGCTAGGTAGGTAGGTAGCTGCTCGATCAGCAGCCGGAGGGCGCGAGAAAGAGGTCCGCTCGCTTACACCGCTAGGTGGTGCTACCGAGATCGGGTCGTGGTGGTGGTGGTCTTTGGTGGTAGTAGTGTTGGTGGTAGGGTGAAGCTTGCAGCGGCCGGCGACATTCTGCACAGCCTCCAGGATAGCCTTCCTTCACTCACGCACACTCACATCCATACATACATACACACACACACACAGACTCAGGCAGACACACCCATGCAGGCACACAGCCACAGCCAGGCGGCATACACATAGACATGTGCGCACGTCTTCGCCACGGGGCTCCCGTTCAACTCCTCGCCTCGTCCTACTCCTCCTCGTGCTTCTCCCAGAATGGTTGATACAAGCAATTTGCACTCAGCGGGAGATTGCGCGCTTTGTATGAGGAGCGAGCGAATAAACGGCAGGCGGGCAGTGTTGTCAATGTTGTTGTTGTTGTACTACCGATTATTGTACCCAAGTTACAATGTTAATTTTGTGCGCAATACAATTTATCGTCGATCGGTGCGGGAGCGACAACGACAATCACATCAATAACAGCAACAACAACAGCAACAATCACAACAACATCAATAACAGTAACAACAACATCAACAACGGCAATAACAACAACATCAACAACATTAACAACAACAATCAAGAAGGAGGGCGGCAGCGGCAGCAGCAGCAGCGCCGGTAGCAATGGGAGGGTACTTTGTTCCTTGGCTTGGCGGGGGAAGGCACAAAGGGGAGGAATATGGCAATTGCTGGGCTGGCAGAGAGCCCCAGTCCGGACGCACCGGCCGACGAGGTTTGCGAACCGGCGAGTTCGTTCCTAAGGACCACGAGACGATGTTCCGTAATGGGCGGTCAGCCGATGAGCCGCCCCAGCCGCGAATATTTAGCGGAGGTCGCGAGCTTCGGCAGACAAAATCAGCCCCTAATAGTTAGTTGTCGGTCGATCTGTTGGTGTCGCCGTCGCTTCGATCCTTCGTTTTTCCTCTCGGCTCTTTTTCCTTCTCTGCAACAGCCAGCTCCCGTCCTAGCCCTCCTTCAGCTCCTCTTCTTAAACGGAGCGGCCGTGGCTTCGTAGCGTTTTCGCTACTTTTCTATGACGACAACACAACACAGACAAGCATATTTGCTTTTCTAAGCGGCCCTATCAGTGCCGGATCGGAAGATTTGGGAGAATCGATCTCTCACTGACTGGGTCACTGCACTGCACAACCACGTTATGACAGCCGCAGAAGCAGAGTCGGTTGCGCCAGCAGCAGCAGCAGCAACAACAACAACAACAACAACAACGGCAGCCGCCGCCACCGCAGTCGTGACAGAACAGCATGAGTCTTGGCTTGAGCCTCAGCGTGGCTGGCACGACGTTGTGACGGTATTTTTTAGTGATCTCATTCATTCATTCGTCCGGCTGAATTCTCTTCTCTCTCCCCCCTCTCTTCTCTCTCTATCTCTCTCTGTGTCGCTGGCTGGTTGGCTCGTTGGCTCATGTATAAAGCTACTTCTCAGGCTTCGTCAATTGCTTGTCGTCATGTTAGCTAATGACTACTCGATCTAGTCTAAACATGGCTGGTGGCAGGCAGTTCGTTGTCGTCGTCGCCGTCGTCGTCAGCACCCATAGTCGCTAAGTTGCTGCTCGCTTTCGGAGGTGAATCGACGATCGACCGACGCAGGTTGGGCAGGCTAGGAACGCACGGCGCTAGACAGAGAAGTCATGCAGGCCCCCCGTTGCGAAGCTGCCTGCCAGAGAGCTACGGCCCGACTGGTCGACTTGTTCGAGTTGTTGCGTTGTTAGCGAGGACGGACGGACGGACCATTGAAACGAATCAACACAAACTACTGTTGTTGTTGCTGCTGCTGCTGCTGCTGCTGTTGTTGTTGCTGTTCTTGTTGTTGTTGTTGTTGTTGCTGTTGGTATTGGCTCGTCTAGGTACAATCCCATTGCAATCAAGCACACCGTTGAGAGGTGGTCCGCCGCCGTCGAATCGATGACAATACAAACACAGACAACAGTTGACTGACACGTTAACGAACAGTAAACAAGCAAACAAACACGCGCATTAGGCTGGACATGCTGGCGACATGCATCCGCCCGGATCCCCGTAATGGGTGGTTTCATGACACCGGTACCCTCATATGCAAATAGGGCGGACGTTTGACACGTATGAGAGGGGGGGGGGGCACACGAAGCTAACGTAACTACCGCTAGAAGCGGAACGAGAGTCTGCAGTAGAGTGACTGCCTAAATCAAATATCTTGGATGCTAGCATATCATAGACAGTCTATCTTAGATATCTTCTGTTTATGCGGAACGCCACTATTTCTTCTCCAGGATTCGTTCTCCGGATCAGCCTCAATTTCCGCTTAACAGATTCTAAGAAAAAGCGTTGTTTGTCCCTATGCTAACACGTGTTTGTCCGGCTTACTTTGGCTGCGACGCTCACCTTTGCGAAAATTGCCTTAGAGACCTTGCAGAAACGGTACTGAGTTTCACCAACGCGCCTATCTAGCCGCATCATTCACTTCATTAAATGTCACTTCGTTTTTTCTATTTGTCCGTCAAGGGAAGCTTCTCTTCACCGCGACCCTACTGAAACTATTTTATTAGCAAATTCATCTACAGTCAGGATCATTGTCGCTTAGGTTCACTCAGGCATAGAATGTGAACTAACTTATATTAAGCACACATTGGATCCTATAAACATGTTGAAAGAGTCTATAAGATGGCGCTCGTAAAACCCAGCCACATGATAGATAGCCTTATTGCGAGAAAATGACGAGTTGCGACGGGATGAAGGCAAAACCCAGATTCACAAAAAATGTGGTGCGTTCCATCTCGCGCAATTTCATGTGCAAATCAGAGTTTAAACAGAATAGTGTATCGCGGTAGGAGAGCTCTTGTTATTGTTTAATATTGACCATAAACCCCCGTAAGCGACGTTAAAAATAGAGACAAATGTCAACTTTGCGTAGCAATTGAAGAATACGGAAACAGTACACATGCATCGCTGGAAAAAATATTGGACCTAAGTATCCATTCGCTTCATAGCAATCTACCTTGCCACTTTGCACTCCGCAAAACATGCTTTTTGGCAGTCGTATACCTCTATAGATCTTATCAGTTTTAACAACTCGAAAAGCCCTGAGATATGGAGGTTTGGACAACGTCTAAAACCTGCTTACAACCAACGCCCCAGAACAGCAGACACCCGTTGAAGCGGGTCCCGCAAGAAGCAAGGCGCCAGCGGTAGACTGAAGAATTAGTTTAACCAATTTTATCACCGGGAGCGAAGTTTTAATGATCATAAAAAACGAGTTAGGCTGTGTGCTAATCACTGAGTATTATGCGAGTCAGTACCTACTACTAAACTGCTGGAATTACAAGGTGACACCTCCAAGAATATCTTGACCAGTGATTCCTCTAACCGTGACAACGTCCCGGCCGATGTGTTCAAAGATGCGCGGATCAAGGCAGTGCAGCCGAAATTGTGACAGATTGTCTTTCATATGTACTAATATATGTTCTGTAGCGGCCCTCATTTTTTTCAAAACGTAGGCAATCTCCTGTATAAATAATTGTAATGCTTCTAATACCAAACCCACTACGTACGATTTGAGTCTATGACAAGCAAACTATAGCAATTACTGACATTTCTCAACTTCTTCAATAAACCGTTGTGGCAATTCACACAATTAAATTGTTAAAATCATCACCAAACGTGTGGCAGGTGGGAAGCACTCGATGGCGGTACATGCTTAATGAGGCACGTCCATAGAGCAAACTATAAAAAACCGGCAACTCGTGCGAACCATAACAACATAATGAGGAGCGCCAGCGTATGCGGCTAAGTGGGTCCGATATAAACAAGCAATTATTAAAACAGTAAATAAATTAACTCATTCTAGTAATAGATCGAGATCCGTCTACCTATAAAACATAAACGTGATTGCTACTTTACAACATTTTGAATGGAGACTCAATATATTCTACTCCTAGCGTTAACTGAATGTATATAAAACATGAAATCTATAGCTATTATATATTTTAGATAATATTGAGTGAAATCATCACTTCGTATGTTTTTTTAAACCTTGTCTTTATTTAACGTTTGCCTTTGTTCTACATTTAAAACACTATATGTAGGTTAGCTTTTCAGCTTACTAATATTTAATAAAACTATTTAGTTCCCCCTTTCCGTCATTAGCTTAAATAACTAAAATATTTGTCTGCTCGTTCAACAGAATCTTATGTTATAGTACTTTTACAAACATTACTTTAAATGCACACATTATGACTATTTAACAATTTCCCATGTATCCGCATGGGCGTTTCTAAAGATTATAAAAGGAGAGCGTCAATCAGTGCCTTGTAGAGTGCATAGACCTGTAAGCTTTCTAATTGAGTGAATCTTTAGATCATTCAAGTTGACAAATGCAGTTTTGTTGCCTTCTCCGAGCAGTGAGCTCGGTCGGAAAAACATATAGTGGTATATTCGGGAGCACCAATATTCGCAGACGCCTTAAAAATACCTGGCACGCCCTCCAGTCATTTTCTGTAATGGATTAAGGTGAGGCCCAAATCGGGAAGCTGTAAAAACGTTTGAAATAACAATGGGTTTATAATGACAGATGTATAGGCAGGGCTTTTCAGATAACAATACACAAAATAGGTATTTATAGGTTGAGATGATGCCCTGACTAGTTCCTTGATGTGGATGTTAAAATCAAGGTTCTAAGAAAAGTGGAATATCTAAGGCACTTGTTGAATATGATAATACTTGAGAATTATTAAGACAACATAATTAATTTTATATTCAAATTTAAGCGCACTATGTTCGTGTACGATATATTTTGAGGAAAGAAGCATACACTTTTTGACACACCACCGGGAAACTCCGTTGACCGCATACTATATAGGACGACATGCAATTCAGTGGAGTCGAGCGGGGCATAAAACATTGAGTCTCTGCTGTAGCAGAGATAGTTGATTTTGGTGGAATTCATCTTTTAACGTCTAGGAAAAGAATCGTAAATAGTAGCGGAGTCAAACATCCGCCCTGAGCAACACTAGACAAAACAGAATTCGGTTTACTGAGTTCGTCATCAACTCTAACTCAAGAAAGACGGTCACTTTAAAATACTCTTTCCACTGCAGAGTGCGAGAGTCTACGCTCTGCTTTTAAATGAGGAAGGGAATAATCAACTCTGCACACTGTACTTTTTATCAAAGTAGTTAAGCACAGCACTTCGACATGTACGACATACGAAAATGTTTTATGAATGTTTACGAACATAGCCCAACCCTGTGTCATCTTCAACCGTGGCAGGTGCAGGTAGACCGATGTGAGGCAACAGCGATATTGGGCAGGATCTGGGGTGTGATTGAAGTATACGCACGTTTTTTTCATAAGTAGTGTACTAGCCTTTCAAAAAAAATACGCTAACTATAGCGCATTGGGAAACATTGACGGTAGTTTTCAACCTTGTTTTTCGACCCGTTTTTATGGACATGCATAGTGATATTCAGTCGTCGGATGACGACGATGATTAGAATACGAGTGACCGTGGTTGTCTTTGCGGTTTGCCTTGGCACGTTGTCATATCACTGGCCGACGACGAATAGCCTAGCGTTCCCGCCTGCGGGCAACGGCCCGTGCTAGCAGCCCCTAGTGGCTGCTGTCTCACGCGGCTCACGATCTGAATCGTGAGCCGGTTGAGAATCGGTTGTAAACGCATCGTTTAGATTAACGCAATAGGTTGCTACTACACCTTGTGACTCGTGAGTCGAGACTCGGTTAGAAAGCGAGCGTCGACTCCGTACTCCGAATAAATAGGGGCTGTCCACGGGGCTATGCCTGTTCTTTCGCTAACTATTCTATGGCCGTTTGGGAATACTGCTGGTATCCTCCTTACTAACTTACTCTATGTAACAAAAGGACTTCTTGTCTGTCGAGCTTCCACTTATCTAAATTTGCCTTTGTCTCTCCATTCTCTCTCGCATGTGGAGTTCGGCCCGAGTATCCTACATGTTACACCCCACTCAAATATAGAGACACGGTATCCGGGTGATATCAGTCAGTGCTGCTGCTGCTAGTCTGGACATGCATTTTATTTGCTTGCGCCACTTTGCCGTTTTATGAGTGTTATTATAATTGCTATTGCTATTAGCTTGTTGTTGAGCAATACGAGGCAAATTACTCATTCATGGCACGTGGAGTTTATGATTGCTCTATTAAACTGATTCCAACCGGCTCGGCTCGGCTCGTGGGATAAACGAGGGCTAACGCGGTCACCGCCAGGGCAGTCTCATGGGGGCGACGACGGGCCCGCCCGCGTCCCGCTTCTCATGCACCCAAAGAGAATCAGTTGGAATCAGAGATAGGGAAATCAGGGAGTGCGTCGAGTCCGCACAAGCGACGACCGGACCTCTGCAGCATTCGAAAACGAAGAGAATAACGGGATACAGTAATAGGTGCTCTCTAGTTTAAGAGATACATGCGTAATAGGGCCGTGCCACTAAAATGACACTCGCTGGAAATGGTGTTGTTGGGGGCTTTGCAGCCACGACATTGCACGACGTGGCGCTGTGACGGCCGCCGCTGCGATGGCCATTATTGTCATCGAGGTTGTCATTAACGGTTGTTGCGAAGTCGCCATTCTCAACACGAGGCGTCTTTCGGCAAAGCTGTGCCGGTTTTTGACCTAGTGGAAGACATCTCCTTCAATAGTGTGGAATGCCCCAGTTCTAATGATCTAACGCACCTATTAGTTAATGAAGACAACCATTCTAAAAAGAATAAAAGATAGGCACGTCATGGCAGCATACTTTTCGGCTAAGTCTTCGCACTGTTACAGGGACATCCATGCATTGCGTAAAGATGAAATATCTGACAAGAAAGAAGATGCTCGACATAGTGGGCCGGAGGGGTGCCGCAACAAAGCAGACGGTGCTCAGCAACATATTGACATATTCTCCTTCTGCGTCGAATCTCTAATAATGTGGGCTGATCGATTATGGGTCTCCCTTTGCTAAGTCAGAAACGAGATGCGCTTCTCGTAAGAATGCCAAGTATTGACATCTTGTTATCGCATTATCAATTTAAAGACCGACAAACGCATTAGTGTGCACCGTAGCTGATGGGGCGACTATTCCGTGTGACCTATGTCGCACGGAAATAAAGTGCGACCACCATCCAGAAAATGGACAAGCTGGGTCCATTTTCTCTGCATGTAGGTCTTTTAGCGCAACGTTTTAATTAATGTTAGTAAATGCTTAGCTTCCTCAATTGGCTGGCGCGTGCTCTCCTGAGTGAACGTTAGGACCTATAAAGATCAGGCACGCTTCCGATGTACCGAAACGGTAAACTCTCATTAAACGGTGGACGCCGGCGGCTCATTACAGGAACCTGCAGAGACCGGTTGGTCGCACGCGTGACCCACGGGCCGGCTGCAGATCAGTGGTTAAGCAATAAAATCAGGATTAAACTGAGGGTCGCATCGAATGTGGATGCTTTTGTCATCAGCGCATCAAAGTGTGCCCGAGGGCATGCTCGTCTGGATTATGCTTTTCCTTTCACAGCCACCAGCGGTCAGGCTTATCTACTACACCGCGCTAGCAGAGTCTACTGTCCCTGCCCTACCGTCCGCCAACAAAGGCGCCACACAAAGCTTGCCAAGAATACCCATCATAATCACGCTGAGCTACGGGAAAGGGCACTCCTGTTCATCGCACAGCGGGATATGCCTACGTTTATATATAATGTTGTTTTGAACCTGGCAAAGCAAGGTATTACATGCCGTAATAAACGCGCTTTGCATAGAGAGCAGTTCGATTTACACAACAATCCTGATAACACTGATTAACTACTTGTTTCCTGTTAAAATGGTTGAAATCAATAATTTCGTTTGTTGCAAGCATTAACTGAAACCGAATTGAAATAGCTAATTGCTCCCTAAGCAGAGAGATTTGTTAAATGAAGACTATAGCTTGCCATTTAAATCACGCTCTAGCGTGCGCCCTGCTGTGAAGGTCGTCGACTACGTCACGCGGCTATAATGACACATTAGCAAGGGCCCTAAAGACGGCAGACTACCTAAGTATGTTCGAAACAACTGGACTAACCAGAAACGACAGCACGCGTTCCGGCGGGATGACTCTCATCCCCTTTGAACGAGGCCGGACCCTCATATGAGAAGCCACCGTAACCGACTCACTTTGTCCTTCAATGGTCGGGTTCGGTCGAGCTAGCCACGCTGCGACTTAAGAAGAAAAGAAGATGAACAAATACGCCGAACTGACAAGAGCCCATAACTTCCGCCCAGTGGCCTTTGAGACCCTGGGACCACCGGGCCCCTAACTGAGAGACTACTTACTAATTTGAGCGACCGTTTAAAGATAACTGTTAAAGACAGAAAAGCCACACAATTCTTACGCCACAGACTTTCCATTGACGTCCAGCGGTGCAACGCGATCTCCATTTTAGGATCGCTTGCCGAATGGTGCAGAGCAGGGCTGTTCTAGGCTGAAAATAACCACGTTTACCTATACAATATTATAATATGAATCGATGAATAAACACAATTAAAATTATATAGAAAAACAATCGAATCATAAGACTATTATAACCAGCACATCGTGACTTAGAACTTTAGCAAGACAGGTGGCCAAGTCTATAGACAGAAGCAGGCTGGTCCCCGTGTTGCGCTGTACGTTAGCAAGTTCTAACGTAAAGTAATTAGGCTTCATCCCACCTGAAATGATTGTGAGTCATGCAGACGATTTAACTACCTTAAAAATGCTTGCCGTCTGCTTTGTAGGCAAATCAAATTGAAAGTGCGCGTATATGGCTGATCTCATCAACGAACCTTGATCCATATTGAAAGAGAACGCATTATTTCAGTTATTTAAGTTACCATTCAAGTTTAAGCACACATTATTTAGCTGTAGGCGAGTAGGCTTTGCTTTTCGTGGTCGAATAATTGGTGTGGCTTGACTATAGGTAACGGAAGCAGAGCCAGATATAGAGGTAGAAAGTTAGGCGTACACACCAACGCATACTCAAAAATGCTAAAAGTCAAATTTTAGATTAGAAGAGCACAATGCGAGTTAAGGTCCTGCCATAAATGATTATGAACGACCGTCAAGCCGAGAGACGAGAGCCACACCGAAGAGCTGTGATTTTTATCTAGACAGTTTGTTGCACGTGTGATAGCGGTGACAGTTATACTAAACAAAATAAAAAAAATATCGATAAAATAATAATAATAATCACGTTTAGATCCCACAATTGTAGGGAAACACCGAAATATTGAATAAATATATATATATATATATATAAAAAGAAAAAAATAATAATAATATTAATAATAATACAAGTAATAGTATTTTTAGTAGTACTGTTCCTGTTCCGTACTACTGCTGCTGCTGTTGCATTCGGCGCGTTTCCGAACGGGACGTGCAGCCAGCCGCTGTTCAAAACGGTTTGCGGGCGAAGTCATAAAAATGTGTTGCATCATATCACGACCGAAAATATAGGTACTAACTAATAGTAAGTACCACTAGCCTAGACCAGATAGCTTTGAAGGTAGCAACCCACTCGGTGGCCCTGACAGCGAGTGGTCTGAACAAGCCGGTGGCGTGGTCGCTTCAGGCCCGGCCTTACATATGCCGCGCTAGCTGTCCTGAGAGCGCTGGTGGTTCGTGGTCCTGACACGATAATGGCAGGGCTGTGCTTTTAAAACAATGTTACAATAGGGGCCGTGCTACAGAGCTCGTGAGCTCTTCGCACTCGAACTGATCAGTTCATGTGATCACGCTCGAACCGCACCTGCTTTTGAGAGGAGGCGCACTCGCCGTCCGCGTTGACCTATCGAGCAACACGATACGAGACACATATCAAGCTGATTACGATGTTTGCACTGATGGCCTCTTGACGGATAGCTTGAAGTCTGTCCACCTTCAAGTTACAATACCGCTAGTCACAAGTTGCACTCGGAACAGTGAGCACACCACGCATTGGATTGGAGAGACTCAGACAGGCAGACAGTATTCATTGGAGAGGCATACCCAGGCAGATTGACAGCAGTGTCCTTACGCATTGTTCGCTTCAAGCCTGATGATACGATTAAACTCGGCCTATTCATGCCATTGAGATAATGAAACAGCGTAGAGGTAGCATATATGTGTGTGTGTGTGTGTACATATGTCACCCATGTGCTCGTCTTGTCCTAACGTCGCTACGTAATGATTGCAGCCCGGAGTGACAATTTCAGCTTGTAAAACGCGCGCTGTTCGCAATGCTTGGAGTGTCCCTTAATCCCAGCATTAGTTAGATTCCGGTGGCTTAAAGCCAAAATGTAATCATGCCGGCTTGGACCGGCTTACTCAAGTGAGACGTGTTCTGTGTCACGGCAATACTATTGACTATGTAAAGCACATGCGCTGTAGTCTATTTGAACGCGTACAACATCTCATCTTGCTAAGGGGCCGAACGAAGGGCTGACACGGCATCCGCCTGTTTCTTGGAGGTAACAGCTTTAAAGTGGCAAAGCCTTCAAACGATGAAGATGTCAAACGACCGCAGAAAGGCATAATCTCGCGCAGTGGCAGCAACGACAACGGCATTCGGTTTAGAAAGACGATTTGACGCACGCACGATCTCGATTCGTCAATTTGGCAATGGCAAGCCAATGTTCAACGAATCAGGGGAGCCGATGGCGCAGCAACATCAGCAGCGGTTCCTTGACGATGAGGTCGGTCGATGAATGCAGCGTCGTTGTCGTCGTCGCCGACAACATCAAACCATTCATGCAAGGAGAGCAGCGAATCTAAAGAGCGAAGGGCAGAATAAGGGATAAGGGGTGGGGGGCAAGATGAATTTATGAGGTTGTCAATTGCAGGCTGTCACCATCCATTGATATCGATGGCGTACGAATGAGAGTGCGGCGCAACTGACTTACGCCAAAGTCAGTCGCGGCCCGGCATAAGCGCAAATATATGTTGACGAGGACAAGCACACTCACAAACATACATCCAACCACCTCCAGACGTGCAGACAACCTACGTCCATGTTCAAGTATATGCATGCAGGCATACTGAGCACGCACGCCCGTCCGTTTGCTTAAGCTATGTGCCAAGCCAAACCTGTTTGCGTGGTCGCGAGAATCGCCCTTTGTGCACAGACAAGGTAGCAGAAGGAGAAAACGAGGAACAGGAGGAACAAGAAGGCGACAACGAAAACGAACGAAAAAAAATGAGGCAACGACACTGAATTCGCTTGATGCATGACAAGCGATCAAAGTTGCATGGCGTATTGGCCCCAACGTCCAATTTTGTTGCAACGCGCGGTCAACAACAAAAATATCATTTTCTCCGCCGAGATAACTTACTCCGGCTGTGGAATGTAAAGGTTTTGTCTTGTTGTTTGTCTCCTATAATGTAAAACGAAGGGCGTTGCAGTACCGTGTTCTTGCCTCTTACTTCCACACACTTAACGATTTGTGCACATTTTGCGAATGTATACAAAATATTTTTAGCTAAGGTGTCTATAAACATGATCATGCCCTGGTAGTTAAGAGTAATAATGTATTAGCGTGTCAATTACAGAGCTTGTCAGCTAGAACCAGGATACCGCCGAGCAGTTCACAGTATTACGTACATTTTACCTGGGGGTATATTCGAAACGTTGGCTAAGAGTAACGCTACAAATAGTAATAATTATAATAACAAGGATTATTGTTATCTAATTTGTATTTTACTATTGCTCTCTGTTACGAAAGCTTGTTGTTTTAAGCGTTGCTAAGACCGGCGATTTAGCTGTCTTCCGCATAATACCGATTAACGTCACCAAACGTCATCGCCCACGCTAGCGTCACCACAGCTGGCTGAGACATAGATGTATAGATGTTGTAGTGTTTCGATTTTTGTTACAAGTCAGCTGTTCAGGTTGTCGTATAGTAAGTAGCACAATTGATGCGCCATTGGCAAACACCAGCCATCCCCCCGGTCTACTGAATTGATGCACTTATGAAGAGCCTTCGTTATTGCGACTGCTGATGCTACCGCTGCTACTGATCATTCTGCTTCGTAGAAGCGTAACGAAAGAATAGCGTCGAGAGGTGAGTCAAGTGTGCCCTGGCGGTCCCGCTGACCCACTGGCCACTGAGGTCGGGGCTAGTTGTATTAGACGTCCTGGTCCAGCCGAGCATTACGCCTCAGCGTCATTCTGTATGTAGATTGTCCGACGCTGAGACCGATATCTCCGCTTGAGCAGGCGGACGAACGGAACGACGACGACGACGAGGCTATACAAAAACGACGCACTACTTTAGACCTCCCGGTTCTGCTGCCGCCGCTGCTGCTGCTGCTGCGACGGTGGCGGTCCGCCCGCCGCTATCATTATATTATTATTGTTAATATGACAGTTTTGCTATCGCTTGTAATGCAGAGTGGTGGCGGTGGATGGTAATGCTGCTTCTGCTACGACTACTTCGACTACTACTACTACCAGCACTGACCACTCGTTAGGTGTCTGCGTGCCAAGGCGTACATGCGTCCCCCTCACAGCCGGGTGGGTGTCAGGGCCGCGACGTGTTCAAGCCGGGCTCCAGCGCGGGCGGCAAAAGCAGCAGCAGCAGCAGACGCGGGGGCGACAGGACTCTGCTGCTGTTGTCGTTATGCTGTATGCTCCACTCTGCAAGAGCAGCTGTCGAACCCCGCCGGCTGGCCAACATACCCCTGCCGCCTCACGGCTTATCAGAGCCGTTTATCGCAGATATATCTCGATAGGGCTTCGAGCGAAGGCGGTGGCGGCCACCAACAGCGGCAGCAGTCCAATCCTGATAATAAAAATGAATTAAATTAATTGAAATGATACAGACAGTGATAACGTCGAAGTAAGAGGAGGGGAGGGTGAGTGAGTGAGTGAGTGAGCGAACGAGGGACGGAGGGAGAGGATGGAGAAGCGAGCAGGTTTCTCCTCGGCGGGAGAGACAGAAGCGCCGCTGGAACGGCCAGGCGCACGCTTGGTCAAATTGAGGTGATTGTGCCACCCTCACCTCGTAGGTTTTGGACACAGACGGTTGTTTCATTCACTTGCTATTTCTTGCATATAGCAACGCACGGGCAGAACACTAGACGATCATCGTCTTTAGTCGTAATAGTAACAGTAGTAGTAGTAGGCCCGCGTTAAAGCTATAAGCGTAATCGTTCTACCAGGGAGGGAGGTGTCGCGGTTGATACAATCAACAACTCCATCACAAATGAAAAAATTGACTTTATAATATATTAATTAAATGTTTAATATATATATATATATATATATATATATATATAGTATAGATATATATATATATATATATATATATATATATATTATATATATATATGTATATATATCTATATATATATATATATATATATATATAGATATATATACATATATATATATATATATATATATATATATAATATATGTATATAAACTATTGTGATGATTTAGTAATCAATTAACATACGTTTGCACACTTAAAGCAAACATTTTTTCAATGGACCATGGTCTTTGAGATGTCTTGTCTCAGAGTGAGAGTGAAATTACTACAATTTGTGACACTGGTGTTTTAACCCGACATAGGAGCATAAAATGTGCGATTGCGAGACAAGCAGTCCTCATATTCAGAAACTAAGCACACCGTCGTGTTCGTGAGAACATATAGCGCCGGTCAGAAAATGCGACATGGTCGCTTAGAAGAAAATTCGCGAAAATATAAATTTTTTATCAACTCTCACGCCAAATGTTTCAAAATTATTACCTTACGACCACTCATAGCGCTCAATTTACCAAACTTATATCAATGCGAGCTGTGGTTGTGGAGTAATTAAGATTTTTCGGTGGGACGTCCAGATTAAGTGCATGTAAAATGACTATGTGGCGAAGTGCTGCGGCTGTCGCGCGACACGTTGGCGGTAGTGAACGTCGCCACACAGTAATTTTACATGCACTTAATCTGGACATGATTTTGAGGTATTTGGCGTGAAAGCTAATGAAAAACTTAATTTTTCGCGAATTCTCTTCTAAGCGACCATGTTGCATCTTCTGACCGGCGTTATATGTCCCTCGGAAGAAGCACGAAGTGTTTCTTTCTCACGAACACGACGGTGTGCTTAGTTTTTGCATATGAGGACTGCTTGCCTCGCAATCGCACATTGTATGCTCCTCTGTCGGGCAAAAACACCTGTGTCACAAATAGTAGTAATTTCACTCTCACCCCGAAACAAGATTTCTCAGAGACCATATTCCATTGGAAAAAAGTGTTTGCTTTAGCGAGTTCTACAGTTCACTCGCCTCCGAACTGTTTCTGGGAGACCCTGTATTTATATATATATATATATATATATACTCGTATATATATATATATATATATATATATATATATATATATATGGCAGGTAATGATGTATCAGATGTGCTATTATTTTTTATGACGGAAAAATGTATAGTTGTAATAACCATGCGTTTATCCCTATGCTGGAGCTACGTTAGTGAATCAGGTTAGCGGTAGTCCAGCGGAGACAGGTCAAAAGTGTCACATAAGATCTGGCTTTCAGAGTTACATAGGAGAGCGGCTACACATATTAAGGCAGTTCACCTTAATGCAGTTCGTAGCATAAACTGAACTCCAAATATTTCACCGCAAGTTCCCACTGTCACAAAAGTGCCTACGATGTGTGGGGATTCAATTATTAAGAACGATGGTTGTTGCTTTGTGTGATGACAACGCAGCAGTGGCCGTTGTTGTTATTTCTATTGTGTTTTGATCCTGTCGTGTTTGCTTGTTGTTGTATGTGAATTTTGTTGAGTTAAATTTGACGATCAATTGAAAATTCTATTGAGCTATATGCCGCTGAGCGTCAGTGGTCATGCTGCTGTAAATTACAAACCAGAACTGTTAGGCAAAACCTAAATATTTCAACATGTTCGGTCCTCGACGCATTGAAGATATGCCGCGCAACGATTCCAAGCCTATGTTGTTGCGTCTAGTTGTTGTTTTTGTTCTGTTGTTTCCATATTTTATTGGTGTTTTTGTTTCGGTAGTAGTAGTGGTATTTTTTTTAGCTACGGTGGCTTGAGTGGCTAACGCTCTGCTGTAGACCGGGGCATTGCCATAGAAGCCCTACGGATGGTACGAGCAGACCAATTAAAGCAGGTTCGATAATAAGCTATTTTTAGCTTCGGTTGTCTTGTTTTTTTCTAGATTTCGTTTAGAATTATCTTGCTTCTAACTTCTCTGCTGGAGAAAACATATATGTGTTTAGTACAAAAGCAAGCTTATCAGGAGCGTCAAAAAAGCGTGTCACCGTCGCGAAAAAGCTGCTTTTGCTGTAGTTGTTGTTGCTGCTGTCGTTGCTGTCATGATCCCGGGGTATTGCTGGTGTTGTTAGCGTTGTTGTCATGATCCCGGGGTAGTGTTGGTATTGTTAGTGTTGTTGTCATGATCTCAGGGCAATGTTGTTGTCATGCTCTCGGGGTGTTGTTGTTATTGCTGCTGTTGTTGTTATGATCTCGATGTGTCGTTGTTGCTGCTGTTTTGGCATTGGTGTGTTGTTGTTGTTGTTGTTGTTGCTGTTGCTGCTGCTACAGTTGCTTGGTATACTTTCTGCTCTGGCTAGTAAATCCCGTTTTGCGCGTCGACAGTTCTCATAATCAGGAGGGGTAGACAACCGAACCGCGGTTGACGCGGATTGTCCAGCGCACTGATTGACGAAGACGACGACGACGATGCGACGACGTTCGCCGATCACCTGCTAAGTAGGCGGATGTCAAACTAACCACCGCCAGTAACAGTGACTGCCCCGCGTTGCTTGCTTTCCCGCTTTCTCGACGCCTTAGTAAACGCAGTTGAGTAAGACAGCCACGCGGTTATCGCATTATTATATCGCATCATCATCATCATTATCAACTCGACTCCGGCGTCGGCCCTTAGGCTTCCACCTTAGACCTAACCGATGGTCAACAACAACAGTAGCAACAGCAACAATAACAACAGTAGCAACAGCAACAACAGCATCAGCAGCAGCAGCGCAGCCGACTCCTTTGCCCCGCCTTCTCCACTACTACGACCACGGCCGTGGTCACAACCACGACCGTAGTCACAACCACGACCATGGATCTCACCAAGACCACTACCACCACCATCACCACCTTCTCGTCCTCCCTACACCTCCCCTCCCTTACCTTCTCTATCTCTCCCCCTCTCTCTTCCTCTCTTTCAGCCATCTGCCTGTGAGCGAGTTGCCGATCGGGCATGCTGCTGCTACTGCGCCTTGAAGCTGCCTGTCCTCTGATCAGGCTGCCACGGCCGCCGCCGCTGCCACCACGCTCCGCCTCCACAAAAACCCCGACGACCCCTGCCTGCCCTGGCCTCTCTGCTCTCTGCTGTAACGGTCGTACCCACCAACGCGGCAAACTCCTCTCTCCAGCAGCCTCTGGCCAGCCTCAGCGGTTGGGCCCCTCACCCATTCGACGAAGCAGCCACGAGTGTGGCCTCCGCACGCCGGCCTGCCTGCCTGCAAGCCAGCCAGCCTCCCTGCTTGCCGGTTGCCCGCGCGCGCGAACGCGTGTGGAAGTCAAGAGGTGCCGAACGTGTTCGACGTGTCCGTCTTTCCCACCACCGTGCCACCCACTCTTTCCCTTTTTCCCATCTCACTCTCTCTCCCCCTTCCTCTGTCTATTTGTCTCGCTAAATCGTCGCACGAACGGTCAACCGCCGTTTAAAGACACGCTGTGATCGTGCCGTCGTATGTATCATTGTGGTCAACTTCCTCTTGCGTCACAGCGTCCCATGCAAACCGTAGTGACAACAACAGGAGCAGCAGCAGCAATAATAACTACAACAATAATAAAAAGGACAACAACAAGAACAGCAATGACAGCGACATGGCAACACCACCACCAACAACAAGAACAACAGCAACAACAATAACGACAACGACAGCAACAACAATAACAACAAAAGCAACACTAAAGTGACAGCCGGACGCAAACCTGTCTGGTGCCGTATGCCGACAGTAAACTCAGAGATCTGGCGACCGGAATACCTCTGCGAGCACTACGACAAACCGCCTTTACCGTTGCGTTGTTTCTTATCAACTTCGGCTCAATTACGGCATAATAAGATACGATGACTAGTTAGCCTAACATGGCGGAGCTGAAGACAACAACGATCGAAGCAACAGGCCATCCGCAGCAGCAGCAGTGGCAGTGTTCGATGTGCAGACGTTCGAAAACCTCACTAGCACCCATTGTGCTGTCTGCCGAGTTTTACGAAGCTGCTTCGGTGGGTGCGAAGCTCGTCTAGATCGTCGTCGATTGTCGACATCTTACCCTGTCGTGCCCTGCAGTGACCCTTCAAAACGAGTGCGCTAAAATAATCAATTGCGTAACAATCGTGCTTGTGTGAGAAGACTATTTAACTATAGAACCAGCTGCTGTTGGCGAAACTAATCGTGGTGCAAACTTGGAAAGTCTCACGGACGTCCAAGACTGTACTCGGCGCAGCGGTGTCAAATCGGTGAGGGACATCACGCGATAGTCTTTGGAGGACGAGGAGGATATGGCTTTAAGTGAGGAGACACATCGATGTCTGACGTACTCGATTGATGCCATTCTCGGCCTCACTCGGCAGCAACATCAACACCGTCAACATCATCATCAACAGCAGCAAGAGCAGCAGCAGCATCAACAACCACAACAAACACGACACCATTTCCCGCAAAATCGACTGCCCGTGAGCAACCTCCGATTGAACCACCCGGTTCACACCGACATCGACCAACGTCAGTAAAACTTGTTCCATAGATTTTTCTTTGCCCGTTTAATTTTCAAGTGCATGCAGCACAATGAGAAATGGCTTCCGCAACTTGCTGTGAGCCGGATAAGCCGAAGTCAAACACGAAAGTGGCTAGGACCTCTCCACTGTTATTAAAAGAACACGCTTTGCATCAATGCGTTTTTAGGATATGCTTAATGTTCGTTAACATTATTTGACTTAGCTTTGCATATATATATATATATATATATATATCGGGCTGCCGAGTTCGACTGGTATTACTCCTCGCAAGCCCTAGTGTAGTGAGTTAAGCACATATTCCTGTTACCTTACGACTATATAAGAAAAATATTATTATTAAAAAAAAAAAAAATATATATATATATATATACACAAATATATGCATTTAAACATGTATATGCAGAATTATAAATACACATAAACATATGTATATATACGAATATATATTTATCAATACGCATCGTAAAAAAATCATGTACTTACTGCCATATTACACATGCAAAGGTTTATTCACACATAGTATATATAAACATGCATGCATAAATATATATATATATATACTCGTATATATTGTTTTGAGCTCAATTGCCCACCCGTAAAAACTACAAACATATAAACAAATCTGTCTATTTCCATTGACACTATACATTATGATAATTCTACTCTTGCATTATGTGACGGTATGGTGACGTCTGTCCGTTTTAGTCGAGCGATTAGACAACAGCTCCTGCTAATCAGCCTAATGCTTATCTAGTTTGAGTTCTCAACCTCAATCTGGCTGGCCTAAGTTATTTACTTTAATAGAGTAATTTCGAACAGGCACCTATTTTGCAACGGTCAAACACTCTAGAGCCGGTTAAGCCATTCTCCGGGCGACCGGTCGGAACGCCCCGTGCTCACTCAGATATACGACTCACATAAGGCTGCCTATTTGTGACGTACTTTTTCTACGCATATCCGAACTGGCAGGGCATTTTGATTGTAATTAAAATATAAAGCAGTGTTTTTCGTTGCATAAACTCTAGTTATGATTTGAATGCACAATTATAACGTAGATCACAACACAAACTCACAAAAAGTAACTCTGCAGGGCAGGCAGTAAATAATATTTAGCCCAATTGCTTTATTTACTGTATATATATATATATATATATATATATATATATATATAAGTACACATATATATACTGCTCGATATGTTTTGTTGCACCCTATCTCGGTACATTCCATTGAATGAACAATCGTATGCTTATGGCTAGGGATTAAGAGGTACATTCAGTAATCCTTTCGAAATCCACGTTAATTGGCCAAGTGTAGTTGTTGTACCCATCGCCCAGTTGCGGTTGACGTCAGCTCGACGCCCCAGCTCAAATTCCCCGGGTCGCTGCGGCGTGCGGCCCACTCGACTTTGAACATAATTGAATGATATCTCTATTAGTATCTCTCGTTTTCTCTGCCCCCCTCCGCCTCGACTCTCTCTCTCTCTCTCTCTCTCGATGTATTTGTTCTCTTCTTTGTCCCAAAGGCCGGCCAAGTAGCTGCTGATATTGCAATTGTTACTACCGCTGTTGAGGCAGCAGCAGCAGCGGCCGGGACGGGGGCAGTTGTCCCTCTTCAATGCAACATGCAAAATCGCTGGTCTGTCTACCCGTTGATTAGCATCTTCACGATGCTCTGCACAAACGGAACGAGCCACGCAGGCAGATAGGCAGGCGATCCGTCGAGATGGATGACGGAACACGAACTTGAGCGGTTTGCTCGAGCCTAGTCTGACTGGCCAAATTGAAGCAAGCACCAAGTAGTGGTAGTAGTAGTAGTCTAAGCTAAGCTGAAGAGCGGCGTGTGCGAGAGATCAAGGCGTTCATCGCTGTCTGCATATCGCATAGCCATAGTCTATGCTTCTGCTGTTGTTGTTGTTGTTAATGTTATTGTAGTACTTGTAGTAGTGCTAATGGTTGTCGTAGTACTCGTACGTGTAGTAGTAGTAATGCTAGTCGTCTTCCTCGTCGTCGTCGTCGTCGTCGTCTCCGAGTACCCTCGGAATGATGGCCGGCGGCGGGCGGGTAGAGTCCATCATCCACCCGCCCGCATCCAGAGGTAGGTAGTTCGGCGTCGTCGTCGTCGTCGCGCAAGCGAAGCAAGCGACAGCACAGCGCGTACGAGTGGATGAATTGGTTGTCGCCATTGCAAGCGGCGTCTGCAAGCGTCTCGGAGGCGGCGCGCGGCCGCCAGCCAGCCAGCCAGTTCGAGCTCTCCTCGTAGCCGACTCGGCGAGGAACTCCAATTACCGGTGTCGTATTGCCGTCGCTGTCGCGAACGAAGAAGCGCCTGCTCATAGCTAGCCCACTCGGGTTAGGCAGTTCGACACGGACAGCCATGCCACCACTGACATCGACAATGCGCCGCCCGTGTGAGCTGGCGAAATGGGCCGCTAGTCTGAGACCGAGCAGAAGCGCGAGAGATAGCGAGCGAAGGAAAGAAAGAAAAGGGGAGAAGTTAGTGGAAGAGAACGGCCAGAGAGAGAGAGAGAGTTGGGGGGGGGGTGAGGGGAACTATAAACGGCAGGAAAGGAGAGGACACAGAGGCTGGCGATCACATATCCACTTGATGGATTTGAATTCGTCATGGTTGCTGCTAACGGTGGTGCTGTTGCTGATAGTGCTGGTACTGGTGCTTCTGCTGCTGCTGATGATGATGATGATAGCCGCGGCGGCGCTGATGATGATGATGATGATGACGACAACAATAACAAAGCTGATGATAGCAAATATGATCGTGATGATGTGGAATGACGAATGATGTTTGCTCTTCGTCTCGAGACTATTGGCTGGTGGCGGCGATGAGCCGCTAGTTACAACAACAACAACTATTACTACTACTACGACGATGCCACTTCACTAGGATAACCACTGCTTTAAAACTGCTGCTGTTGCTGTTGGTTGGATTGTGCATCCACTAACAAAGTGCATTGTTCTCGTTATCGGCCTTCAGAAGCACCAGCAGCAGCAACAACACCATCAACACCACAACCATCATCATTATTATTATCATCATCATCATAATCATAATCATCATAGATGGAGTCATTCAGGCGAGGCGACAACGACAACCGTTGTTGCCCACTATTGATCACCCATCGAGAGATTGAGGAACCGAAGCAAGGAGAGCAAGAGATACGAAAAGAGAGAGAGATTAAAGGACCGACGGAGAAAGGGGGTGAAATAGAGAGAGCCCAGATTGATCTAGTATGTGTAGTTTCGGCCTAAATCGCCAGCCTTTACGCGACTGATTGTCGTCGTCGCAATGCAATTGCACTTCGGTTGCAGCCGACAAATGACCCAACGGTTGGTCGGTCGGTCGGTCGGATGGACGGACGGACGCACAAACAAGTGAAGCCACACTAGTCGGACTGCTACCTCAACCTCGAGCCAAAGGGTAGCACCACCACCACCACGACCAGCAGAGCAGCCACCGTCGTCCGCCGCTGCTGCGTTTACAGGTTGCGGAGGTTTGCGCTTTCTTCGGCGTCTCGTATCGTGATGAATACGAACCGAGCGAAACGAAACGTTCATTCGACGTTTCGTACGATTGTCCTTCACCTTCAGCATCATTATCATCATCATCATCATTATCATTATTATATCTCGTGCGCAACTAGCTAATAGCCAGTTTTCATTCAGATTTCTTGGCGCACGCGCGAAGAAAGGAACTGACTCTGACTGGCGGGCTGATTGTAGGACCAATTCAAGCGGTTTCACCCAAGAAGCTGCAGCAGCAGCAGCAGCAGCCGCCGCCTGGCGGCACCTCGGCTGGGCGACATTTCGAGGAACTCATGCAACAATTGTGCACAACTTACGGAGAAACGGATGAAATGAGAAGATGATGGACGAAAGGGGGGGGGGGGGGGTGATGCGTTGCACTGCTATAACAGTCCATATTGAAGTCTGTAACTCTCCGGCGGTCATTTTATCCATTGTGAATGGCCAAAATGGTGTATTCAAAAGGTTCTTTCTGTGTAACTGTGTACGTAGGTATGAAAGCATATCGCATAGGTCTTTATAAGTTTGATTTTTTCTATGGCGTCCCATACCTCTGCATACTTAGGTGTTTTCCTGTGGCAGGACGCGTACGAAGTTCGCGTTCGGATCGAAACAAATTATGTTGGGGCTCTGTTTTCTTCCTGTTGGGGGGGGGGGGGGGGCTCTGTTTTCTGCCTTTGATATACTGTCTCATATAGAACATACAGTAGAAAAGTTTGAGGCGACTTGGGATAGCAAGTACGCTTTTCATATGTGCGTGCGATGCACTGTAAGAAAAAAATAACATAGTCTAAGCTGTTTTTGCTTTAACACGTCTTAAACGAGACCACACACGCAGTACATTGTCACAGCGTATTGTATATAGTTACAGCACAATTTCCACTCTAATTTAAACGTTTCACCGGAATTATTTTTATGAGGCGGCATGTTCATGCACCCATTTCTCAGTGTACAGGCCCAGTGTGGCTACAATTCGAAAATGTATTCTGGACGTAAAAGCAATTATATGTCTGCAGAAAAACGGACTCAATAGCTTTCCGTCTGCAGCATAAGTAGATCCTTGCTTTTTTCTATGAGAGTAGCTGCGTTAAATTAATAATCTTTTCGGTGCATCATTATGTTAGAGAGTGTGAATATAGCTCCGTTACTCCGCCAACTAGATACTCATTTTGTATTGGAAGACTCGCTAGCATTGATACTCAGCATTAGCATTAGTTTGCCTAGAAGTGTGTTTGTTTAATGTTTACAGTTTGTATGGTCATGTCTGGATACGTGGAGTTTTAGATTTCGTCACGAGGTTTTTAAACTAATAGAACACCTAAGGAAAAGTATTTGCTTTAATTTAACGATTTGAACCCAATTTGCAAATCTCTAAAATGTAAACATATGTGTTTTCTTGCCGGACTGACTAAAAACTGGCAAACTGAATGACTTCTTAAGCATTCAAAATTTGTATTTCACACTCGCATGATAAGTAATATTTCTTTTAGAGCCATTAGGTCATTAAAAATTCAACTACATTAATTATAGGGTCGAACTAAAAGAGACGTTTAATCTGCCATGGATTTAGTTTTCCTATATATATATATATATATATATATATATATATATATATATATATATATATATATATATATATATATATATACGAGTATATATATAGGACACTTTTTTGATGTACGCTCCAATAACCTAAGGAGTCAACGATCAATCACCTCAAATGCCGTGGCCCGCGGTGAATTCGTGAACGAACTGTTTGCTTGGCGTATGGCCAAATGGGCCCATGCTAATCCAAATAGCGCTCGCCCATTTGGTGATTAGTCACGATTGTCTTACGAAAGTATGTATATTGATACCAACCCTTTTATGTGAAATAGAAGTGATGTTATATATATATATATATATATGTTCATTTGCATCATTCACATAAGCAGAGAGCATGTTACACACGAAGTACTTCCCTAAAGCTCTTCTGTTCGTTGTTTTGAAGGTATGCTCATATATAAAAAATGCATTGTATGTGTCACTAAAAAGCGTCACCCTTCGTACATAAGTGATACTCACTCGTAAGCGGGACGAGAAACTCGTTAGCCAGCAATCGGGCAAAGCGTTCGATCTTTTGATCCTCCGCTAATCTAGCGGCAATATACTGAATCCGTGTAAGAACTCTGTTTTCGTGGTTTGTTCGCCACCTAGTAACGAGAGGCTCTAGGTAATTTGGGCCTTGTTCCAATGTTTGGACGTTTGACATTATTTGTTTGCCAATTAGGCAGCGGTGCGCTAATGCACCGTCGCTGCTGACTTTGTCGGCATCGAGTTGCTCTCCGCTTACCGGCTCTTTACGGACAGCCGTCGATTGGAAGATTGTCCTAGAGGCCTCAGTTGTCAAGCACCGCGCTTCCTTTGTTTCGTTTCCTTCTCCTGTTCTTCTTTCTCTTTCTTTTATCGCCACTTCTCTCTCTCTCTCTCTCTCTCTCGCGCGCTCTCTATAAATATCTACTACCCGCCTATCTTACTGTATTTATCTCTTAGTTCTTATCACTTATTGACAAGTTCCAAATCAGAGCAGTGAACCTCGTGCCCCGAGGCGTCTCGCTGACACCAGTTGCGGCGTGCTGTATGGTCGGTGGTGACTGGAGGTCGCATGTATCTCTCTCTCTCTCTACTCTCTCTCTCACTCTACTCTCTCTCTCTCTATATATATACATATCTTTATTTATATATATATATATATATATTTCACGCTCTCTATCTCGCGCCTTTTCTGGTTGTGGGTCGGTCCTGTCGTTGGTTGGTTGTCCTGCCGTTGGTGGCTGTCATGACGTGATCAGCTGCGTCCGGGATCCGAGAGCACTTCTTAGCACCGCCGTGTACGCTGCTTGACGTGTGGAGGCCGAGAGCGCGATCTTCGCCGCCCATCTATCTCTCTTGCTTTTTCACAGCTGACGCCGCAGTGCGCAGCGCAGTTGTGTTGCTGCTGCTGCTACTGCGGTTGCTGCTCGTAGTAGTAGTAATAGGAGTGATGATGCGGCCGATGCATCATGCTGCTCATGATGTTGCTACGGGCGTCACAAAGCATGACCGACTGTATGGAAGAGCGTCCGTTCGTCCGCTTCGTTTTGTTCGTTTCCCTCCGCTCGGTCTTCCCATTTGGATGGCGGACTCTTCCGCAACGGGGCGCTAGCCTTATCGCGAGCTCGACAACCAGCGTAGTTAGATGACAATAACAACGACGACAACAACAACAAAACAGCAGCAACAACAACATTAAAAAGCTGGCCTTAACTCGGCTGTCGCACGCCCAATGTCGCTTCTGCTGCTGCTGCTGGTGCGGTACCATCTTCTTGTTTTTCGTTGTGTGTCTGCTGAATTTGAGTGTGTGGCTATATGTGAATATGTCTGGGCGCATGGGTGTGCGAATGAGTGCGCAGGTGTATATGTGTTTTTGATTGCATTTCTGGTAGTTCAATCAGTTCGGAACTGAACGATGGCTTTTTTTGTTAGCTCGGTTAGGAGTGAAATGTCAGGAAAGGAAGAGTAAGACGGTGACGACGATGATGACTGTGAAGATAATAGAGACCATTGTGTTCATGCTGTGTGATCACGATTGGGACGGCAACAACGACAAAACTAACCATCTAATAAGAAGCTGAGATGGAAGGATGGGAAGCGAGAATAATTTGAGAGTGAACAGAGTGAAAGCGACAGCTACTTGAAGGAGTTCGCGGGAACACAAACGAAGGAAAGCGAAGCACAGCTAACTAAATTGTTATTGTAGTAGCTGCGTTATACAAGCGAAATAAAAAGCGAGCCACATCCGCGTCTGGACAAGATAATTAAATCAATTTAGTGTGAAACAATCTACCCCATTAATGTGGCTTAGTGGCAGCTTGTGTGCTCGGTCAGACCTTCGACCAAAACTGTAACGGAAGGGGTTAGGCAATATTGTGTAGTGATGGGTGAGACGAATTATAGCGTTGAACTTTGAAAGCGGACCGACAGATTATCGCTTTCATTTGACTCCCCTCCCGATGATAGGGTTAACCAGGGGAGTTGGACGGCCCCCTGCAATAAAAGCATTATTTAGCGACTGCACGTTTGTATTACTAAGCCCCTTCCGTTGCTGATAAAGCCAGATGTTTCAAGTCGTTTGTTAGTAATGGGAACTTAGTTACATGCTCTTTTGGACGACGAAACGACGCGCAGAAGAGCAGCACTGCGGCTTGGTGTTGATCTAGACGTGCCACACTGATGTCGTACTGGTGATCTTGTGGACGCCTTGCCACGCCATGGCATGTCATGCGCCTTGAGCGTAGGCCGAAGAGCACGTCACTCCGCTGATAGTAAGACTTTAGTAGGGCACCGAGGTTTGCCGGCTTTCCGTGTGTACTGGAACCCTGGGTCTGTCCAGGGACGATAAAAAGAACTTGACGGACTGACCCTAACCCCTTTGAACGCGACCGCATGCTTGTCTGTGACGAAACTGTAACCGACACATTAGCGCCTCCGATAGTAGGTACAGGTGCGGATCGACCCGGTCAAGCTTTCAGGTTAGCAGAGACAATTAAATGCAAAAAATATGAATTACGAAAAGTCCAACTAACGATCTCTGGAAGGTTCCTCGGACCGAGGCCGCGTTATCCCGTTGCACATTCAGCGATAGGCGCTGTTTGAAAAATCGCTTGCTCGCCTATTACCGCTGGCTAGTTCTAGTCGCTTCTGGACCTTCTGTAGCAAACCGCGAGGAGACGGGCCCGGTCCGCCAAGGGTCTTGAAGGCAAGTGGATAAAGCTCGTACGGGTACCCAATGTTCCGGTACTTTCTCGCCTTGCCTGCCTTGGCAAGAGCTGAAGCATACCCGGTCCGGGCCACGCCAGCACTGACCATTGAAGTGGCTAATGAGTCAGTAACTGTCGCTTCCCGAACCAGCATGTAACTGTACTCGAAAGGAGTTAAGATCAGACTGTCAGGTCTCTCCCGCCTTCCCTGTCCAGTCCGAGGGGTTCCAGAACGCACGGTAGGCCAGTGGTCCAGCTTCGGCGGCCCGTTGATCTCACAGGCCAACTGCCTAGAGGGCACTAGAAAGAGTCGACTAACTCCTTAATAGCTAGGCAAAACAAAAGGGGCCTAATGGATCGCCCTGCTGCACCCCACTTTGCGAAATTATGGTATCATGTGGCAAATGAAGACGAGATGTCTCCTTAAAAGCTAGCTCATCCTGGTGGAACAAATGTAGAAAATATTCGCGCGTTGGTTGTCCGCACCAATTTTGTCCGTTGGCGGTCGAAACAGTGAGAGGTTTAGTTCTCCTTTAACTCAAGTTGATTCAGCGCGTGGGTAGAAGCCTTAACTTTTCGACGGGAGACTTGAAAGCATCAGAATGATCGCGTCAGAGGTTTGATATTAAACGACGAAATGCAGGTACATTGTTTAGCTGGACCAATCCTTTGTTTAGAGAACCCGAAACTTCGCGTTCGCGCAAAGACAATGGAGAGAATTAACATAGTAAACAAACTTTAAACTTTTTAATTCATATATATATATATATACAGGGTGTGACAGAAAGAATTTTATAGCGATACATAAAATTGTAGAGCTCGTTAAAGCAAATATTTTTTCCAATGGAACATGGTCTCTAAGAAGTCTTGTTTTGGAATGAGAGTGAAATTACTAAAATTTATGAGACTGCCAATTTTGCCCGACATAGGAGCACAAAACGTGCTGTTGCGAGACAACCAATCTTCCTAAACAGAAACTAAGCACACCTTCGTGTTCGCGATAAAATTCTGCTGCATCTGAAATATATACAAGGCCGATCAGAAGACGCGACATGGTCGCTTAGAAGAGAATTCGCCAAAAATGAAGTTCTTTATTAACGTTCACGCCAAATACTTTGAAATCAAACGTATTCAGCCAATGCGCAATTCATGACGATCATTTTGGTACCAAACTTATGGCAATGCGAGCTGTGGTTGCGGAGTAATTACGATTTTTCGGAGGGCATGTCCAGATTAAGTGCATGAAAAATAACGCGCTGCGGCTGTCGCGCGACACATCGGCGGTAGTGAACGTCGCCACACAGTCATTTTACATGCACTTAATCTGGACATGCCCTCCGAAAAATCGTAATTACTCCGCAACCACAGCTCGCATGGACATATGTTTCGTACCAAAATGATCGCCATGAATTGCGCATTGGCTGAATACGTCCGTTTTGAGCGCTGTGGGTGGTTGAAGGGTTATGATTTCAAAGTATTTGGCGTGAACGTTAATAAAGAACTTCATTTTTGGCGAATTCTCTTCTAAGCGACCATGTCGCGTCTTCTGATCGGCCTTGTATATATTTCAGATGGAGCAGAATTTTATCGTTTTTCGTATTTAGTTTCTGTCTAGGAAGATTGGTTGTCTCGCAACAGCACGTTTGGTGCTCCTTTGTCGGGCAAAATCGGCAGTCTCATAAATTGTAGTAATTTCACTCTCATTCCAAAACAAGACTTCTTAGAGACCATGTTCCATTGGAAAAAATATTTGCTTTAACGAGCTCTACAATTTTATGTATCGCTATAAAATTCTTTCTGTCACACCCTGTATATATATATATATATATATGTATGTGGGGTAGAGCAGCATGATAACTACATGATTGTACCCAGCTTATCGCGCGTTTAATTGCTGAAGGAGCCGTATTAAACACCTCATATGGGGACTAGTTGCAAATATGATCGGTGAAATGAGACCGCAAGAAGATATATAACTTGATTACTAACCTGATAGCGGGGCTAGACTTGCTGTCATCGTGTCAGTGGTGTGCTGCCGTTAACAAGCTAGTCACGCCCGCATGTATCGATAGTTGTTGGTGAGTTTATCGGGCACTTCATTGCGCGTTTCCGCCCAAGTAAATACAGTGGTGGCTGAATGAAACGATGATGTTACAGCGAATCTTGCTGATTCCGGGAGAATTCAGTGGACGCGCATATTCTGCGCGTGAGCTGATCACTGCACCAGCTGGCGTGAATAATCTCGAGGGACGTCAAACATGTCACCCCGGCTCAGCACGTCACGTCCTCTCCAGCCACAGGTGTATGACAACAATAGTTGATCTACCATCATAGACCCATAGACCTCTCGATGAGACCAATCAGTAGGACGTTGATTGAAGTTACGGATCAGATATAGCACTCCGCTTGGACTATATTATATACGCGCTCAGTCTCAGTGTTAAGTCTCATGTCTCCAGCGAGGAAGAAGAGGGGAAAAATGCCGGTCAGATGACCTTCACGAACGGTTGCGAACCTACAATAAAACCGTTTCTGTTATGAGGGGCGTGTTCAAGACTACGACTAGAAAGAAAGTTATATTATAGGCTACAAGTACGACGGCTTCATTAGGATTTCTTGGTCACTTGACGTCGTGACCATGATCACTTTGATGTCGTGATCCAGCGGACTTTGATTGACACAAAACAGTGCGCGACAACCGTCTCATCTCGCACACGTTGTCTTCGGGCTTTCTCGGCAATACATTAGTGATTTTCTTGATTTAGCCACCTTCCTTTCAAGTGTGCGTAATCATCTTATTTGAAAACGTACTTCTTGTTCCTTACATTTTGCATCTATTAAAAGCCATTCGCGTCATAAAGGTTAGCAGATGGCAGGAGAATCAAGCACATGGGGCTAGCCCTAGAACGCTAACAAGAATAGTCGTGCCCATATAAAAAACAGAGGCTAAAAACTATTATAAAAGACAGCCCCCCCCCCAAATAAAATGATTAAGCTGCTGGCGTATAACTAAATGAATACGCCGGTTGTTAAACACCGATTGCCCGCTGTGTCATACGATGGAAAACAAGCTACAAAAAAAGAAAATAATTTAAACGGACTCTAATGAGTAAGTTATCTCTGAGCTCTGTGAATTTATTGGGCGCCAAGTCTACATACGCCAACCGATCACCCAAAAATTCTAGCGAGAAGGCAAAAAGTCGAACGATATATGCCGGACCTAAAATATGCCCCGCATATACCGTTAGTGCACGACGTAGAAACACACAAGTTGTAATCAACAATTCATCTTGTAAGGTAGTTAGATAGTTAGTAGGTGACTGACAGAGTGGGCTATTGGACACTGGCTGACAGGGCGCGTTGCTAATCAACAGGCTCGCGTGTTAGAGCTTTATTCGCGCTCTTTATTAGCTGAAACACCGATGCTTGAAACCGCTCTCGGCTCATACGGGGACGGCGACGCCGCCGATGACTCAGTGATGGTAGCAGTGGTAGAGCCGTTTTGAGACGCCACCCAAGCGTTCGAACAGCGGGCAATTAGCCTTTCTATCGAGAGGTCACAACAGTCCGTCTCGTGGTCGTCGTTGTTGTTGTTGTTGTTGTTGTTGCTCTCGTCTTTGTTGGGGACCTCATGTATTGGATTTTGAATCGAGTCTTCTTCCGGCGGCTGCTTTAAAATCGTCTGCACGTGTGTCAGGCACCCCACCGTCGTTGTGTTCGTCATTGTCGTGTTGTGTCATGTCATGTCATTCTGTTCTACCGACCACTGTACACAGCTGGTCCTGACATTCACATAGCCCACATAGGTCTGTCTACCTATCTCCTTTCCGAGCTCTATAGTAACTCTAACTGTCGAGCTTGTTACCGAGGCACAGTTAGTTGTCTGTCTCTCTTGCAGGTTACGTTCAACCGTTGGATAAGACTAATTAAAATGAAACCACCAATACAGGCTTTACATTTAGCTACACTAATGCAGAGAGAAGGATGCGTCACAAGTCGTAGTTGTTGTTGCCTATGGATTCCTGGCGTTGCCTTAGGATGGCGAGCATATAGACAGTACATAATTGTCGCCGCCGCCGGCCGACCCATTGTGCTTATGTACAGAGAAAAACGACTCTTGAGAGGGCTTGCATATGCGAGGTGTAAACACATTTGACCTGGTTAAGCTCGGTTAGGTCCATATGTTTGGGCTATGCTTGCAATTGGCTTTGTGTCGAAGTACCTTTGCATGCACGGTGCTCTTCCTATACAAAGTAAGCTCCCTTATGTACGCGTATTCAGTTGGATGTCCTTCTAGACGCATGGCTGTCAGAAGGTGCAGGTAAAGCAATGCTGGAACAACTACGTAGCGGTACTGTAGAAGTCGCAAGATGGCGAAGAAGAACGAAACCATCTCTCTGATGGTGGCCCGTCTCAATATCTGACAGGATAGAGAAGCGATTCGGAAGACCTGCAGTCCCGCACGTGCAAGAACAACACATGATCGTGATGTTCAAATGATGATGGCCGGCGGTCAATAAACAAATAGTCTGCGGCCAGATCGATCTATTATTGATCGATCTGGCGCAAAAGGATCACATATGAACAAGAGTAATACGAGACCACAACTAGTATAGGAACAACAAGAAAAACAACAACAAAAACACGAAACACGACAAGATATAGAAGTCGGTCACGATCTAACGACCACTACGACGATGACACGCAGAGCAGGAGAAACGGGTGGAGGTGTAGCAGGAGCAGCGACGGCGGTGGTGGCATCTGAGCCGATCTCTACCACAACTACTTCAACACACCATCTTGATTCCCCTTGACAAACTGATTGGCCGATCGTTGCCGCAAATGAGCAACGATTCCCTCGTCGTCGTCGTCGTCATCATCAGCCTCTTCTTCCTTCTCCAGCCTATTCCTCCAGCACTCGGCTCCTGTGAAAGAGGCTCCGTGCAGCCGACTTGTGGATGACTACGAGACGACATGACGCATATGCGACGGACGGACGCACCCCCACCACGAGAAGGGTTGTTTGCACATGCTGATATCGTCGGCCATTAGGTGCGGTAGACCGAGCCAGCCAGCCAGCCAGCGCGCGACCGCCCAAGTCCGCCTGACGGGCTTTGCGATCATTTGCAGATGCACCGTCCTTATTATTATCTCTATCGTTATTAGCCGCACGACTGTGTAGGCGGTCCGGCCTGGTCTGGTCAGCCGTGTTGTAGTGATGGGCGAAAGACGTCGTCGTCAATACTCCGCCGCCGTCGCCGCCTCCTCTCCTTGCGACTGTACATCACCCCTCATCTCGCGCGCGCCCGCAACACGCCTCACCCTATCCAGACGACGACGACGACGACAACAGCGAACGGGAATCGCGGAAGGTTTGTCGTCACTCCAGGTTGGATGCAAAGATGCACCTCTGCGCACCGTAAAGCCGCGCACAGTTACTCCGGTTCCCCGTCCCAGGTGCCAGAGACAGCGGCACTTAACTCGCGCAGACGGTAGAGATCTTGCTGTGGGCACAATCGACATCGAAACCGAATAGCGACAACCCTAGCACTAACGAGCGCTATTTGACCTTGTCAAGGTTGGATTACAGACCCATCTGAATTATTATTATATTTATATCTTTATATATTATTATTACATATATATATATATATATATATATATATTTTTTTTTTTTTTTAATGTCTCTAAGCTTCAGTCTAAATCTGCAAACATCTATTCGCGTCCGTGTCGAACCTGCAACTCTTAGTGCTTAACTTACCGGTCATCTCCTCCACTGCGTTGCTGCTCATGCGTCGGTGACATATATATATACATATATATATATATATATAACTTCGCCGCCAATATTGAAATTGCCTTATGGTCTTTTGACAAATGAAAATGCCTTGCACAAATTGGCTTTGCCGGCAGTATGTATTGGCATCAGTTAGTACAAGAAACATTTATATACAGATGACGATAGCACAGTTTAAGATATGCGACTTAACTTAACTTAGCTTGGTGTTCTGATACGGTTGACTAACCTTCGATACGGTTATAAAATATACCGAATCGTATATAATATTTTATATACCGATATTCAGGTATATAAAATAATTATCGAGGGTAGTACTAACGTTAGAGCTACGTAAAACAACGAAGTAGAACGGGAACAAGATCGACGGCGTTACCTTGCAGACTCAAGTTTGTCTAATTCTACCCGTTCAACAAAAGGGGCAATGTACAACGCGCACGTAATGAAAAATTTAAATAAAAATACAATAGAGGATAGAAAAAATGCGAAATATTTCAAATTAGGAAGTTGTCTGAGCGCGGGAAAACAGCATCCATAACGATGGACAGCCCCTCTAGTATTGTCTAAAACTGTAACGCTGTAATGTGATCGGTTCAAAACTCTTTCAAAAAGAGGCTCTAGGTTCGTACTTTTGGGCACTAACTATGTAGTTGGGCCAAGCTAATAAAATCAATTGTGGCCGTACTGCCGGTGTGTGAAGTGCACACCGGATCACCGGCTGATCGCTTATTTGTAGGTCGGCTGTCATTACACAGTGAAGCTCCAAGTAAAGCGAGTCTCTAGTGCGTGAACGAACGAGCAGTTGTAGTGCCTGGGTGCTGCTCACTCAACTGCGTTCTATACTGAGATGCTCACAAGCTACATGGGCTAGGATAGTGGAATTTTCACGAGCAGTTGCCTCCGACTCTGTAGCAAAGATACTGCGGCTGCCGCATAGACAGCAGCAGCAGAAACTGAGCTTCCGCTTCGGCCATATTCTGGAGACTTTCTCATTGGGCCGCACGTGTCCCGGCTCAGAGCGTTCGTCCGTCCGTTTTCTTCTGTCTGACAATCATCAGTCTGCCAGTCAAGGCGAGGTCGGCCCGCCTGTTCGGCCTAATGCTTGGGAAGCAAGCAGGCCTCAGAACCTCAGGACGACGACCGGACTGCTACTCCTGCTGCTGCTGCCAATGATGATAATAATGATGATGGCAATAGCCATAGGGAAAGGCAGCTAAACAAAGGCATCACTCCTGCTCTGTCACTGCATCTGCAGCTGCTGCTGCTTCTACTGCTATTCCTCCTCCCGTAGTAGCGGCCACTGTCCCAGCGGTGTCTAATGCTACCTGACAATCACATGCTCACCCTTGGCCCATTGCAATGGGGCCAACGAAGCCGAGCCACTGGGCTAGTTGTGTGTTCCTCTCTTCTTTTGCTCTCTTTCATACTTTCTCTTTCTCGCTCATACTATCTTTCTTTCTCTCTCTCTCTCTCTCGAAGTGAGGAATCTTCACCGGTGTTTGCTTAACAAGAGGTTAGAAAAAGCGGCAGGCAAGTACGAACGGAAGAACCAGGTCGGGGGCGGGGTTGGGAGAAGAGGAAGAGATCATCGTCGCGTCGTCGTCGTCGTCTTTCTCCGCTTTCGTCGTCACTTGAACAACGACTCAATGAAGCCCCCACTCCTACAGCTCCTCGATAGCTTGAATACCCTGAGGCGTGTACTACTACTACTACTACTATTATTACCTCAATCTCCACTACCACCACGAGCACAGACAGCTCTGACCACGACGAGCCCTGCGAACGCTAATTTGCTGAATTTCTATTCCTAATGCCATCATCAGCCAACTGTAACGGGTGATCTCAAATCATGATAACGAGTGCGATTGGCATCAGGAGTTTGATATTACCTACGATTCATTCAGTATCAACTAGCGACGGAACGATATTGTTCGATTGTGTCCAGGGATGAATCCTAGGAGATCGCAGGCGTTTGCACGAAGCTGTGGTGCACATCGCTGTCTCTTCCCATGCCTAAAGGGCTGCATGGAAACCTCTAGAGAAACTGAGAGCCACACTTCCCGTTTTGACTGCCTTGCCTTAAGAGCAACTGCCTGCGATAAAGTTCCGCTAAGGAGCCGCTTGTGAACCGCGATATAATGCCGCAAATTATATGTCCCTGTAATAAAATAGCATTCAAAATAAGGCAGTTTTATACAACGATGCTACTGTTACATACCGACAGTCTGCGTTTCTGTTGTTCTCTTCGGCCGCTTTCCCTTGGATTAGGCTTGAATCTAACAATTAACTTGTTGAACTAGTTGATGTTTTACAAACGACCACTCATATGGCGAGAGATCCCTTTTGGGCGAAGCAACTAAGGCCTGCTACCAGGTATAAGCAAATTCCTTTGCGAGTTGCCTACTTCGATAGCAAAACATAGGATTAATTAAATGCGTGGGGAGATTATGTTGTCTCTCAATGCAGTGCTGCGTTAAAGCGGATCATGATGCGTAACTTTAATAAGTTGTAAACGTAATGTGGTCGGAGATGCTGCAGGTCTAATAAATGCGACTTACTTCGAGAACTGTCGCATGCGCCTGTGCAACGAGAGGGGCACAGCCAAATTGGACACCGCTCACGTCCAATGATGATGAAAGAGGTTCGCGCCCCTAGGTACTCAGACAGATTCGCTCACATCACCCGTTCCGGTACTTCGGTCTCTATCGCCTGCAGGAGAGCTACAGGCCCAGCCCCACAAAAGCCAGCCAGCCAGCCACCCACCCACCCGCGGCCATCTTTTCGGCAAACACACGTCTTAATATAGCTCGCCACTGCACAGCTTCTAGCGGCGAATGGCCGTGTACACAGACGAACGGCCATGAGCGAGCAAAGGCAATCGGCGCCGTTCACTGAGCAGCCTGGTGAAGTTTGCCTTTATGCGAAGGCTTGCCTTTATGCCCCTTCGTCAAGCGATTAGTAGCGAGACGATGATAAACAGGGCGAGAACGAACGAGGGCGAACAAACGAGGGCGCCACAGATGAACCAGTAATACGGAGCAACCGGTGGTTCACGAGACGCAAGTCCGTAGTTGCCGTGCTGAATTTGATGCATGCCTGCCTGCCAGCTTTCCTACCTTGGGCCACGACCGTTACTAATTGAGTTTTTGGAACAACACAAACTGTTTGTTATTGTCTGTCATTGCTGGCAGTAATAGCAACGTATGTAAGCATAATTTGAATGCATGATTTGAGATCGATCTTAACTATCTAACTAGTGGTTCGTTGTGATTGTGAGCCCGCAGTGCGCCTGCTTCCGACAATTCCTGCCATTCCGGCAGACAAATAGGTAGACAGTTTAAAAGGTAGACTGATGTTGACTTCAAGCGAACAGGTTTAGTTCCTTCTCAGCGTTCTTTTTTTCTGTTCTTGTGAGTGTGAATGTGTGCATGTAACGGAAATCCCGCTGCCACGCGTGTAACGTGCCACACCGCACTTCGATGTAAAATACAACACCTCAAAGAGAAAGCGTTTTAGCACTGGCGATGCGCAGCGGGCACGACACGAAGCAGACCGCGAACGGTCATCAATCAACGGCAGCCTTCGCCTCCGGCAGGTCCATTATCGAAACTGACTGGACTGGAAGGGAGTGACTACATGACCTCCTGTGACAACGACGCACCATGATGCCATGAGCGGCGGTTTTCCTAACAAATGCGAATGACAATGAACATCCAACGATCAACCCGGCACCGAGTACGAAGACAAAGATTTCCGTAGGTGGTGTCGCGCGTTCCATTGGTGCTCAACACGCACCTAGTACACCGACTGTCTATGGGCCAACAGCTAGATATCAGCGACTCGATTGGTATTGTGGTGGTGGTTGTTGTTGTTTTTATTGTTGTTGTTTTTGTTGCTGTTGTTGTTGTTGTTGTTGTTTTTCTTATTGTTGTTGTTGTTGTTTTTCTTATTGTTGTTGTTGTTGTTGTTTTTCTTATTGTTGTGGTTGTCTGCCTTTTGTCGGTCAGTTCTCGGATCAACGTGTTGTATCGTCGACGACGACAACTAAGTCATTATCGCGTTTTCTCACATTGTTCGTATCGTTGGGAGAGTCGGAGAGAGATTGTCGTAGATCTCGCATGTTCTCACTATCTGCTATGACAACATATATGGCCGCGAGTGAGATGCACACACCTCAGATCACCCACCCGGCGGGATACCTGCCAAGTTTGTCGCTGATTGTTGTTGCTGTTGTTGTCGTTTTTCTTTTCGGTCAACTTTGCTAGGCGCCATCAGTCTCGTCTCAACCTCAAATGGACCCGAGATCCTATATACTTTCAGTCTTTTCGGCTTTTTTTGCATCTAGAGGTACGACGTGCTAGGTTTGGTGGTTCAGGTCGACCTGTAACAAGCTACTAAGCAGGGGCTCATCGACATTATGCAACCGCCACCATCCTGTATCATCCGCTTCATCAGCAGCATCGATATCGGTGGTAGCAGTGCCATTATCCCGTTGTAAAGCAATCCATCTAGAATGTATCCATCTCGGATTCATGTCGCCATCTCGGCATAGACAGACACGATCCAGCCCGAGATCTATACGTACAGAGCTTTCGACAGGCACCCAGTTTGCCTTGTCACCATCGTCTGCAATAACGAATGCTCTACGACAACACTAAAAAGCCGCACAGTGAATATGCAGCACGCCATGGCCACCAGCTACACAAATCAGTTACATTGTACAACGGCTACCCCACAACTAATTATTTTAATATATATATATATATATATATATATATATATATATATATAGTACGGCCCAGGATGGCTCGAAAACGTTATAGAGAATTGTAGAGCCTGTTAAAGCAAATATTTTTCCAATGAAACGTGGTCTCGGAAAAGTCTTCTTTTGGGGTGAAGGTAAAATTTCTAAAATTTGGGACACTGGTGTTATTCGTCCTCATGTTCGTGAGAAAATTCACCGGTTATAACATGTTGAACATGTCGCTTAGAAGAGAAATTGCAAAAATAAAGTTACTATGATAAGCGACAATTTACAGCGCTCAAAACTAAATCATTCAGGCATTTCATGTGATCGTTTTGGTACCAACTCTATGGCGATCCGATTTGTGGTTACGCCTCATTTTTAAAGCGTCGTTTAGAGGATTGCACGTTGTTTTCATGTCGTAATCGTAAATCCAAGACTCATCTCTCTCTCTCGTGTGGGCAACCGCATTTTCCAGTTAGTAATCTTAAAAAAGAATTATCTCGTACGACTACTCGTCGTACCAAACTCAAACCATGTTCAAGCGCTTCAAGGTTTAACTCTGCGATTTTTTTGCGAGTAGCTTTCTGCTGTAATGCATTCTCAGACCAGTCCTCTGACTTTCAAGAATGACAGAATCTCTCTGCTGTTTGTTTTGTAATTTTTTGACAATTTTCTAGAGTGAATTGCTCAATGTTGCCAATCTTTTTATACGTCACTCACAAAGAAAATCGCAGCCCGGACGTGGCAAGCTTTTTACCTCTGAACTAAGAAGTACTTGCATTTAACTAAAGTCAGCTTAAACTATCATTTGTACTCTTTCATACTAGGCATATTTTCGTAAGAAAGCTTTATGCCAGCCGAGTTGTTGTTGTTGTTGCAACGAATGTTGTTTCTACGTAAGTTCAGCAGTACGTATGACATAGAGGCAGCTATAGCAGTTAATAGTGAGCACGATGTCGTTACGTCTTCTCTCCCCCCTCTCTCTCTCTGTGCTTCTCATTTTCTTCGGCACGATCTACTAACACCCAATATCTCTTTCTCTCTCTCTCTCTCTCTACCTCTCTTACTGTCTGACTTTCACCTTCGCTGGCGCGCCTAGAAGTGCAGGAACGAACGAACGAATGAAAGAATGGCCAGACGAATGGACTTATGGAACGCCCGCCCGTCCTCTCGCTAGCCCGCTAGCCAGCCAGCCCGAACACCGTCGCTTATTACCGAAGCTAATTATGTTTGAATTACATTTCGTGAAATCCCTCCAATCCCTTTGCTCAGCCGAGCCGCCGACTGCGTTGTAGTTCCCGTCAGAATCCCGTCAAGCCATACTTTGCCCCCCCTCCGCCCTCATCGCCTGCCTGCTTTGGCCTTCCCTTCCCTGCCCTGTCCTGCACTGCAGCTGCTCCTTCTGTGTGTGTGCAGCTCCTGTTCAGCCGCCCAACTGACGGTTGTAGTAGTATCTCCCTTCATGGCCAGACGGCCGCCCGCCCCCCCGCTTGCCCGCCTTAAGCCCGCCGAACGGCACCGAATGGAGCCGGGTCCCAGGCACTACTCACTTGGGAGCGAGTCGCAGTAGTAGTAGTAGTCGTATTACTAATAGTAAGTAGTCCGACTACAACGACGACGACGACAAGACCGTGCGATGACGAAGTGGGCGTCGTAGCAGTCGTCAGCTACAGCAGCGGCCGGAGCGGCACAGCGGCGGCGGCGACAGCAGCAGTAGTTCCGAAGAAGACTGGTGGAGTTGGTTGAACTGAATGAGGTCGGGGCAACATCATAAAGCTGGCCGGCGCTGGCCGGGTGAGGAACAAGGAGCAAGTCACCCAACCGATTTGTCCCGCCGCCGCTGCCGCCACCGCCGCTTCCCGATTTGATTTCCCGATTTCCGAATGTTGGCCTGCCTGCGAGCCTGAGCGGTCCGCTCGACGACCTCCGTCGCGGCGACCCGGGTAGACCTCTGTAAAACCCAGGGGGCAGCACCAACAGCAGCAGCAATCACAGCTAAACTGGCGAACTTAGCGGCGCCAGCACAGAAGCGCAGTGCTTCTTGTGGCCCCGAGGCCAGGGTCGGTCGGCCTAGACTCTTGCCGCTCGATAGGGGTAGACGGGGATTTTAAGTTGGAATAAATTGCTTTGCTTTTGAGGCTGGGTAAAGCCTCTTAGCATCGTCTGCTTTCCTACAATCATCCATCTTCCATTGGGAGAAGGCTCTCGCGCAACTTATCTGGCTTCGCTTCCTTTATCTATCGTTCTTAGCCTTCTCTCTCACGTACACACAATCCCTCTCGCGGCCTTTCTGCTTTGCCTGCTCGCCGTATCTCTCTGGACACCCCTCGAATGTCGCACGACGATCGAGGGCGTGCGCATGCGAGTGAAATTCATATCCTCTTGTTCGAATCGAGGCGCCGCAATGTTATGCCCGTCAGACGACGACGCGCTCAAACCAACAAACCTGCCTTTTGCCAGATGAATTTATCTCTTCGTACTCCTCGTCTAAACGTCCCGAGGTAAATTTTACCACATGTGTCAAGTGGCCGTCAAAGTTTGAGTCTTGTTGGCATTTGCAGCCCACTTTGGCGCAACGAGAACGAAAACGATCGAGACGAGAACATGAGCCCAAGGCAAACCGATTGCCAAGAAGTAGTTCTCCACTCTTTACTGTGAGGTGTGCACTATGGTGTTCGAGTTGTCGGTCTGCGGGTGTACCTGCCGTATTGGGAGTCGCGACCGAACCGCGGGTGCTGGCGTGTTGATATTTGCTGTACCTGGCCGCTGCCATCGCTGGCAGTATGGGCCTCCAACGTTTTTCTAAGGAAACGACTCCTTCGTCGGCCTGATTTCGGTATCGGGGCCTTTCCACCACGTATTGGCCGTAGTCGAAGCCGTCTGGTGAACTGTTTTGCTGGCGGATACACCGAGCAGGAAAAGAAGATTTTGCAAAGGGCACGGCGTCACGTAGCGCCCCACGGCCGATAGTGAGTGGCGCCTCACTCCAGCTATGGGATTTGACTATGGCCATCGAAATGAATGTTTATATTTCAAACGATGTGTATTTTGCAGACGCCTCAGGCTTTCCTGTCGACCAAACTATGCCGGGAGGGCGGCAAGGAGAGAAGCATCCGAAGGAAGGCTACCCTAGACAGGGCAACTCAGAACAAACGGGAGTTACTTCTTCTCATATTGGAATATGGTCTTGTGCTCCCAGCAGCATTGTCAATGCCTACCTGCTACGGCTGTCCGTGTTGGCCCTCTGAGATCCTCTAGAGGAGGTCGAAACAGACGTGGAGCAGAGGTATACACACGCCCAGGACGTGTATATATATAGATGTATACCTATATACAAACAAAGTCGAAGGAAGCAAGACCCGCCTTGTAAACTGGACATGGAAGCTAGGCGTAGCGAAAATGCTATTGAAATTGAAGTTATTGATTCTATTTCCATCGTGGCCAAGAACAATAACCGGTGAAGGGGACCGGCCTATTCTCAGTCCAATAGTGCTCTGAGTTCATATATAGCCTCTCGGTGGTATATAATACCTCTCACCGCGTTCGCGTTCATGCTTTGCTGCATTGGAAGCTAAACAAAAATCTACCTGTTGAGCATTCCATGCGTCAACCGTACATGCAGCAGTTGGCTCTCAATGAGCTGATATGGGCTCTGAAAACTATAGCACGAAACTACAACAAGCAAATATATAGTGCCTGCGTGCTTGTTGTAGTGTATATCTTTGTAGTATATTTGTTGTAGTATATATATATATATATATATATATATATATATATATATATATATATATATATATATATATATATATATATTTATAATTTTCTCGTTACAATTGTGCTGGTTCTAGTGCGCAAGTCTCCGGTGTCTTCGCCACGCACCTCGGTATCGGAAGATGATGATGATCCGTTGCGGCCGCCATCAAAAAAGCATCGCAGGAATCGTACCACATTTACAACGTATCAACTACACGAGCTGGAACGCGCGTTCGAAAAATCACACTACCCGGACGTCTATTCCCGAGAGGAGCTGGCGATGAAGGTGAACCTACCTGAGGTCCGAGTTCAGGTTGGTGCAACGTTCAAAATGCTATTTAGAGACCATACATTTTGCACGAGTAGCACCTCTCATTGGCATTAGCATGATTATGCAAAGACCGGCAGTAGCCTTTCAGGAAATCAATTAGGTATGTCTGCGCGATGCTCGCGCAGTGGTTGTTGTTGTTACAACCAATTTGACTACTGCCACTACTAGTGTTAGTAGCTGTTAGCAGCAATGATGCCCTCTTCCTGTAGGGGTCTAACAGCCCCGGCGGCGCTAAGTTGATGGGGTAACTGAGGTAGACCAAGCGCTCAAACGTGTAGGTAGGCACTGGACAAGGCCTAAACACGGGCGAGGTGATACATCAGCGGCCAAATTAAATTCCCCCGCTGCTTACATTGCGGTTTTGTTTCGAGCTGTGAGGGGCGGACAGGCGGCAGGGTGCGAAACCACGACGTGCTTATCGTCACGCTCGAAAGAGGCCTAGCTTCACTCACCTACACACACCATCCACGGCTAGCTTCACTCACCTATACACACCATCCACAGCTGACTTCGCTCTCTCAGAAATAGAGAAAGACCCATAGACGCCCTCCGTGATGGCTAGCTACACTGCTACTAAGCGGGACCGACAGTCTCGACACGTCATTGCAGCTTACCCACACGCCTATATCATAAAACACATACACGTGTCAGTTGTTGCTGCTGCTACCGCTGCCGCCGCTACTACTGATGGTGGTGCCACCATAATTGAAGATAAAGCTAATAGAGAAGCCAACCGCATAATAATAAGAATAATTTTTTTTTCAACAAGGGTTTATTTTATCAATATGTACATGTATCACAATTATCAATATATCACCTATATAATATTTACAATATTGCTTATATTATTCTTATTACTTGAGTGTCGGTGACCACTCAACATCATCTTGGCGTTGCCTCTCTGTAATTCTAATGACACTCTCTGTCGGAGGAACGCGGTCGATCTTGGCTCCGCTGTGGCCTTGAACAGGTTCTTCCCAAGCTCGTTTGTCAGTTTGAGTGCATCCTTGCCCCAAACGCCAGATGACTCGAGGCCGAACGCCATTACAACGTGGTGCTCAAGGAGATGCGCGTATAGAAGCCGTTTGTGCAATAATAATAGTACTAATCATACTTTTCATTCTTACTTATGGTGTTAGCAAATCATTGCCGAGATATAATTTCGTGCCGATTGCAATGGAGACAATGGGCCCGGTCAGCAAAAACACAAAAACATTTATAAAAGACTTAAGTGACCGAATCTAAGTAAACACCGAGGATGCACGGGCGAGATTCTGAGGCAGCTACTTTCATGGCAGTTTGCAGAGGAAATGCCGCGTCGATATTAGGTGCGATGGGGTGTGTATAGCTAGAGAAAAACCGTAAAATAACGAGGATATACATTCACACCTCACATACATTCACACAATAATAATAATAATAATAATAATAATAATAATAATAATAATAATAATAATCGTCATGGTGAGGCGGGCTTAAAGACCCACGTAAAAATGTCGACTAACATATATCTGTTGCCTACAACTGTTCTCCTATATCGGCGTTCACTCTACTCTTGGTCGGCATCTTATTTGGTATCCTGGTACAACAAAGACCTGCACCCGTAGACAGCACCATAGTCATAAATTTTCACTTTCTCATATTAACTATGTGTGTATGTTCGTTACAAAAAAAAGAGCTAAACTTGCGCTTCGAACATCGCAGCAAACTAAGCTAATATGACGGGATTAGTGACGTCAGACAAAATTTTATGAGCGCGTATGTTTGAGTAGTAACTTCCGTGCTAGCTTGCCTCTCTACTTAAATAATTCTGAACAGAGCGAAAGCCCTATACGTTGCCAGTCTGCCTGGTCGTCAGGCCTTGCGCTGGGCCGCAAACTTAAGGTTTGCGGTCTTACTGCGGACTTACCTGTTTCTTCTGATATATTTCTTTTCCGCGTTCCGCGCGACTCGGTTACTAAAAGGCGTCGATTTGTCTGAATGCAAGAGTTTTCTCAAGCTGCTCAACAACATTCACAGGAGGTGGTCCCTCTCAAGGTTAACTAACGTGGATCATCCAGAATCTACCCGTAGCAGAGTTCTACTGTCCATTTCTAAGAGCAGCATTGGAGAGGGGGGTGAGCATCCCTGACGTCATATTCACAGTGGGTCCAGCAGTGGTGTCCTCCGTATCGATTGCCGCCGAAAGGGTGCGCCGCATTTTCGACCTTCCAGCTCCTCGCATCGACCGAACCGTCCATAGTTCGCTAACACAGCTGCTTTTATGGCCAGCACGTTCCAGCGTGTGGACATCAGGACCGGAGCTCCTCTAAAGTTCCGTGAGTCCTCGGAGGTTCCTGGAGTTCCCGGATTTGTGTTCACACAATAACAAACGCCCCGATGATCTGAAAAATGGCATGGCGGCCAAATGCCAAACATACTTAGACATCCCTCAGATTTTTCTCCTTTGGCGTTTAAAACTCTGGGCGGTTCAAAAAACTAGCTACCAACCGGGGTCAGTTGAATTGCAATACGGAAGCGCCGCTTAGGTTTCAGGCACTTTGCACACGTGGTCAACATCCGGACTTGTTATATATGAATATTTTTTCTATATTTTTGTTTATGACTTGTTAAATATCTATAATTCGACGTATGATTGTCACGATTGATAGTACCTGCCACATTCGCTAGAGTACAATTGTGAGAGTTTGATATAGCAGCAGCTGGAGCAGGATAAGCAACACAGAACAGAAGAACGACGTGTAAAAAGCGCCCGTTTTGTGCTGGCCTTACCACCGTTGGCCCGCCGTACCACGTTTCGGGCACATTAGTGGCTACGACTACAACTGCTTGCTGCTCCAGTAGCAGCAGTTGCTGGTCATCAGATTATGTCGTGTGCCCAATTGGTGATAAATATAAAAAAAAAACAACGACGACGACGATAAAAATGGGAGAGATAAGCGGGCTACGTGCCGGGGTCATGAACAGTTGCTGCAAAAGCGATAAAAACGCAAAGTACATATGGCAGAATGAACAACATTAGGCAGATTAGAGCGACAGATAACAAGCGGCGGCGACGACTGACCGACCGGTGGTTATCGGGCAGACAGGGCCTCGAGGCACAGGACTGCCGATCAGACATACGTACTTGAGGTAAAACTCAATCCAGCACGACAAAGATGCCACCGAACTTACTGCAGCCGTTCTAACTCTTACTAAGCGATTTGCTACCCGAGTTTAGCCGCATAACGATTATGGCCGAAGCGAAAAAAATGTGTTTGAGAAAAGAAAAGATAGAAAGGAATGACGGCTCATGTTTCTCAGAACAAGGGACGATCCGTTCGATTCTGCGCGTAGATCGATAGAAAGAGGAAAAGTGTTAACCGCCACAAAAAAGCCAGAACAAAGTAAACCGACACTTAATTCGGATACATAGCCAAAGTAGACGGCCTACTTCACACATAGTCATTGTTGCAAACACTATTTATGTAATTATAGAGAATATGATAATGGAGCTTAAAATAGGGCTACACATAGCAGAGATATTCAAGTTTGAATATTGCTTGCTAAAAACATGATCATTAAATTTGTTTGCTAAAAACATAAACACATGAGACTAGCTTGCAAGCATTTCAATGTTTTCCTATGTATTTATTGGGTTGGTGGAAATTTGTGCTGCATGGCCGCCGCTGCCGCTACCGCCACCGCCGTTATCGCCGTCGTGGGTGGTTAAAGCGAAGGCGCTCGTGGCCAAGTCAAGCTGTAATGAAGTCGGTCGATGGACGATGACCGCCTGGGAAAGTTGTTGTGGCGACAGCACGCGACATAAACGGAAAGAGGCAAGCAAGAAGGAAGAAACTGGCGACTGGCGCGTCAAGATACAGGCAAATCGCCGGCCAGTCGACACCGGATGAACGGACACGAACAACAGAGAGACAGGCGTATCTATACGTATAGAGCAAGTAGACCAAGACGGCTGCTGCGAGCTGGAATGAGGCAGGCGGTAAGGCGAGAAGGGAAAATGCTAACCAACTGGTTAGTGCAGCCGCATCAGCATCAGCCAAAACAGTAGTAGTAGTAGTAGTAGTAGAGTCGTCCCGTCGTCGTCGTAGTAGTAACAACAGAAGCAGTCCATCAGCAAATAGCAATTAGCAGCAGGCTATTTGGTGATGGAGCAGTCCTCATCGCTGCTCTTCTTCGTGTTTGCCGAGCTGGTCGAGCAGAGCGGGCGGCCAGCTCTAGCGTGCAACTAACTGCCCTTTGGCCTCACGTACAAACCAGAATACACACAGAGAGGCAGACACAGTGGTTCACATCCAGGCGTAGGGTCATCCACACCCCGACAAACGCACACGCCTATTTCCCATATATATATATATATATATATATAGTATTCACCAGATTCAGCCTATCACCACGATAGGGGTGCTAGGAGCAGTAGCTAGACTACTAATTAGTAATGATAGTAGCGTAGTAAATGTCTTCTTTTTCCTCTCCTCCTCCTCCTCCTGCCAGTGTCAATCAAGCGGTCAATCAATCAATCGCCATGCGAGCAGCTACAACAGTTCTCATCGACACGCTGCTGCTGCTGTTAGATTACTACTCGTACAACCTGGCTAATATGCGGTCAGTCATGGGGTGACGCGCTTGCTGGCCGACGTATCGGGGCAGGCGAGTTCACGCCATTTGCCCCGCGCGTACGCCTGCAGCACGTTAGCTGAACTTGCAGCAGCAGCCGCAGTAGTAGCAGTAGCAGCTTCGGCAATAGTTAGCACGTTGATAGCATTAACGTTGTCACTTAACTCCTTATCCGTAGCAGGACAAAGAAGAAAGCAGCTGGTGCTCATCCCCCACATTACGCTACAGTCACCCCCTCATCCCCTCACCCCGCTCCCCTTTTCACTGCTGGTATTTTGCCTACTGAGGAGTGAATTAGCTCAATGGCCGTCAGCCTACCAGGGCAGGGCGGCGGCAGTGGCCTGGCTGATCACGGCAGTATCCGGCCACAGCTAACGCGAGTAGCAGGAACGATTAATAAACGTTATGGAAAGCCACAACGGCCCACGGACTGGACCTTCTCTCTCTGTGTCTATCGGTCTGCTGTGTACAGGCACATTGTTTGGTGTGAGCCTTTCTGTATGCGTGCGTTTAGTGTGCAGCCCGTGGAGCGGGGACGGGCGCCATCTGAAGAAGCTGGGGGGCGAACGAGAAGAAGACAACAACAACGCACAGCGTGAGCGTGGGACACCAAAACATCACCAGCCACCGGGACCTAGGCCCGAACCCCCACCCCCCTAGATCGCTCTGCGGGGACGACTCACCATGACGTGATGGCGGACGACCGATGACGGGGCAACGGTTTCCTTCTAAGTGGCAGTGGCACGCTATTGCTGCTGTGTGCGGCCAACCCTACCCAGCCACTGGCCGTGGTAGACTGGTCAACTCATCACCCCCACTCCCTGTGTGTTCCTTATCTCACTAGATATATATACATACATACATGCATATGTGTGAATATGGCCTTCTAGGGTAGTCGCATTACATTAATTATAGTTCGCTTTGGCCTGATGGGCGTGCAACGGCCGCCGACCGGGCTTTGTACCTTGAGCGCATCGGGCATGCACACCTATGACGAGTCGCCTGGTTATTGGTCTCGCTTTCCCCGTTTTGCTTAATGGACCGACCCGCTACGAGCGGCTGCTTCGGGCAAACAAAAAGCTCGTTGATCCTGGCGCTCGCCCTGCCGCTCAGGGCTGTAAGGGTTTTTGTCTGCGTGTACTCAGAGCTTTTCCTTCTACCAAAACACTATTGGTTTCTTGATCAGCCTGGCCTCAGCTATGCCACTGCTAGTTGCTGTTGTTGTTTCCTTGTTTGCCGTCGTCCTTGTTGTCCTCACAGTCACCGGTATAAATGTTTAGCGCTATACGCTTTGGGCTGTATAACAACTACGAGCGACTCAAGCAATGACGTACGTCATGTTGATTGTAACGGGGACAACCGCAGCGACCAACGAGAGGGAGGGCGGTCGGCCGAGAGGTGGGCTAAAAGGGGCTACAAGAAGGAGGTGGAAGTGGTTATGTCTAGGCAGAGGGGGCGCCGCTGGCGGCGGGCCCAGTGTATGCATGTTAGTGTATAATAAAATTATTATCGTCATCATCGTCATCATCATTATCATGGGGTATCATTGACACCATGATGACCATGATCACTATTATTACTTGTACTATCATAGTCGTGCTTAGGATCATAATCATCCATGTCTTCATTCTCGCTGGCATCACCGCTGTCTTTGGCCACCGCCGCCGCAGTAAGTTCGTAATGGCTTCTCGGGGGTATCTCGTGGCGTGTCATGATGCACCTAGTTAATGCGCACCACCATGCCAACATGAGCATAGTAGCACAGTACATCGCGCAGCCACTCACCCACGGAGAGACCACGGTGCGATGCCAGCTGACCAGTTAACGAAGACATTAACTGGTTGCCGTAGAGCAACGATCGTACCACGATCATTGCTCTAAGGCATGGCAGCCGCAGCTAGACAATAGGGAACATGAGAGGAACAGACAGAAAAAGAATGACGGGATCTAAACCACTTGACGACTCGATCCCGCCGCAGCTTTTACGTTCATTCCTTCTGCGGTTATCATTACTGTTGTTACAGGTGCTGTTAACATTGTTGCACTCGGTAGCATATATATATATATATATATATATATCTTCAGATTCGACTGAACAGCTAAACTGTTATTATAAAAGTTGAGCTAGGACGCATAGCAAATAGAGAAATCTAATTAATGGAAAAAATGCTGCTATCGTGATATGAATTGTAAAATGTGTTATTTTGTGCAATACATGTACGACCCTCCTTAATAGTAGTTCATTATATATATATATATATATATATATATATATATATATATATATATATAGACACGAGAGATAGCCATTTCTGCCAAATGTCCCTAATTGTAACAATTGAAAATTGTACTTATGGGTATTTTAAGCTCAATGAGAAATTTTAGAATTTAAATAACTTTGCCGTCCGGAAAAGACAGTCCTATAACAACCAAAAAAAAAATATATATATATAATATTTATTATTGTATCACCTTTCGGTATTGTTAATTACATTATATTACACGCGCTCATTGAGTCTCGAACACGGCATTCGTTTCCGTTAATCTAGGACATATATAGAATATGTTGTATATGCATCTTCGGAAAATGTGACCGACCCAACACCCAGATTGCTGGCGATGATCGACGTAGTTCGTTATGATATTTGATGCAAATGAGGCCGCAACATGTGCCGCGACACTCAGCTGGAGGTTATGGAGCCCAATGCGATGGTACAGTTTGCGGTGGAACCCATGGGCGGAGAAGCTGGTGAGAACGTGACGCTGCTCGAAGAGCGGTTCCATTCATGCATTGCCCAACAATGCCGGTGTTTTGTATAACGATTCTGGCACTTCCCTCATCTTCTGCTCAAAGTGCCTACGGAACTCCCGCAGTGACGCGGTAGTCGGAAATTGAAAGCGGTTTACCAGATTCTCGATGAACGGTGTCGTCCTTGACGAACCACAAGTTAGCCTCTTTTGTACATTTCTAGGGAGGCTCAAAACCTAGCCCTTACAACCATACAACTTTTACTTTTGTTAGCAAGCAAGATTTTCTTGAAATCTATCAGCTGTCGGTACAAGCGGCAATGTCTACAATAAAAGTCTCTCATCTCTGGGAGTTCTCGGAAGAAGACGAGGGCTTGAATAACATAAGCTCTCACACGACAGCAATATGAGCCAAATCACTCGAGTGGCCTATTTCCCCTCAGTGAATGCCTTTATGTAGACGAGCACACCATTCGAGTCAACATGTCGGAGAGCAGACTTGACAAGATTTCTAGCAGGTGATTGGAATGCCACGCGCAAAGCTGCATGCGTAACTTATTTACGTCGATGCATTTACCAAGCCCCTGTCGTCTACGCGTACTAGCGCTCTCATCTCCCTCTTTTCATTAATTTGTTAAAACAGTTTTTTTTATTCAGTAACTACAAGGCCAATTACTTGTCCGCCATATTCGATGTCTCCTTCAGAACCCGAGTAAACAAACATGTTCACTTTGGAGGACCACTCCTCTGCGGCTTATCGCCAAGTCCACGCCATCAGAGTAAAAGTTTGCGGTGACGGGGTAGTACATATCCCAATAAAACATACTCCTCAAGCGCTTGGCAAACGCCAATTTTCCGGGGAGGCGCAGCAATCGCAAGCCTACAGTTCTAGTCACCGGCTAAGTCAAAAGCTGGTACACCAGTTGGAATAACTGCAACATAGCGACCAATTTTTCCAAAGATATCTTCAACGAAGTCCCGGTTGCCTCTACATATCCAATAAGAGATCATTGAGAGGTGCTGAGGACGATGGGGTTGTCTTCGGCCAGTAAGATTCTTGTCTGCATGCGTCAGGGATTAACCAGCAAAGAGACTCCTCCAATTGGCCGGCCGTGCGAGGGCCTTAAAGATTGGCAGTGTTGCGAACAGTACCCATTAACATCGAAACCCCCAGTAGTGAACATCTACGTTAAAAGGACAATATCATAACACATGCGAGGTCGCTGTTTGAGACGACCGGAAGTACTGTCCGTACGCCCTCACAGTTCGACTGGCACACCCTTAATTGAACGGTTGTCCTCTGCAACGATTTGACCGGTAGCTGGGGCTGTTGGACTGGTCGAATCGACGAGCCGAGTTGTTCTGCGTGTTCTTCTTGGGGCCGGTTGCCATTTTTAACCCCTTGATAGCTTCCTCATACGATGTGCTTAGGCGGATTAGGTCGGGTGGGAACGGAGTCAGAGTAACCGTTGAGGTGACTCTCTGCTCGATTTTGGCGGCGCCTTTCTTTCCGACCGGGATAACCTTTGGGGGCTTCTTTGCCTTTTTGAGGTGACGGTAGTCCCAAAAAAGCAGTTACGTTGAGAGCTGCAATAGAGACTATGTAGTGATAGCTTTAATTAGCATTGGTTTCTGGGCCTTGGTAAGAGGTTGATATATGATCGATCCTCCATCGCAGAGCACCTTAAGAGCGTCGTTGGCACTCTTTATGTAGCACCGGGATTAAATAAACCGTCAACTTGGCCCCCCGGCATATTGATCCAGCCATGAAGCCAAGTCCTCTATCCCAGAAAGTTTTTTTTTTCTGAAGTCCAAGCAGTCATCCGGCCCAGTATGGAACAAAACCCAAATATAGTACCAGGAATTTCTTCAATATTTGTCTTGGCCTCATAAATTAATTCTAATCATTGTGATTCAGATTTATCACTGTGACTTGTTGACTATTACGCAGCTGCATATGCAGTGAACCTCGGAGCTTCTTAACTGAAGAATTGCCGAAGTGTACAGCCCGCTTCTTTGTCCTCTATGAAGGCTCAGCCGTGCTTACATCATTGGCGGCGGGCGTCGTCTGCATCCCGACCTAAGCCTGCGGCTGGTGGTGGACTCTCTTGCGCAAATTAACCAGCCCTCTTTCGATAAGGATGCTCCTTTGGAACACCATTGTGAGTACGTCGGCGAGCACCCGGTCCGCTGAGCTTTCGAGCGTCGAATGAACCTGAAGCAAAATGCTGCCGCACAGTGGGTCACTAACGCGGCAGAGGGCACATCTGTATCCATTAGGATTTTGATATGCGAGGGTCTGGCTGACGGCTGATCGGCAGCTGCGCGTGAAAATAGTGCGAGCAGCCCACACACTGTACACCAGTCCCGTTGCACGCAACTGATGCACTTCATGGTTACATGTGTCGGGGCTTAACCCTTCTCTATGAGACCGTCTTTTGTTGCATTTACTGCCGTTGGTTGTTGCTGTGGTGACTTATTGTATGTTTTATCTTTTTAACTAAAAAAAAGAAAGCAACAACTCCGGATTTTGAATACGCAGCCCTATACACAGTAGTTTCCTGCGCAATCGCTGCGCCACTGCGGTCTCGGCTTTTTGGCGGGCAATTTAGCGGCTGAGCGTGTTCAGCAGGTACTGTCGGCGGTGGTTGTATTTCCAAGGCAATAAGAAGTTGCGCTTTCTAAGGCAAAACAACTGTGAAACATACTCAGAAAGTTCCAGGAACTACACTCTGTTCTTTGCAGTATATATATATATAGACACCCGAATAGAGCAACTGCGGCGTTCTGAAATACAATTCCGAAGAGTTTTCGTGGTTCCCTCCGACATGCTACGTTTCTTCGAAATTATTAACTGTCCTGATTCACCAGAACAAAGTAGTCTGTACGACATTCTAGATATCGATAAATATGAATGTAGAAAATAACCTATTTGGGTCTATGGGATTCCATTGCTACCGTTACCTACTAGAAGAGCTATTGCAAAATGTTTAATTTGTATTCATTTATTGTCAGAACCAATTTAACACACTTGAGACACCCGTGTCCAACTTTATATATATATATATATATATATATATATATATATGTGCCGATGTGTCGCAATGAATAGGTAGAAGGCGAAAGAGGATGCCGCTGTTAATTTTTGTAATCAGAGGAGACCAGATAACGTAATAAAATTATATTTTTAGTGCTGCCGTAGAGTTGTAGGAGTGATATGTCAGTGCGTGAAGCGAGTGCGTAATATAATTGCTGCGTCGCTGCGACTGCTTTTACCGCGTGCTGGACACATGGGAGCTGCGTGCCGTGTGCCGTTTCGCCTTCGCAGCTGGCATGGCCAGGAGAGGTGCTGATATTTAAAGCGACGACGACGACAGCAACAACGATGATGATGACGACAAGCGCAAATAGATGCGCCGCCTCCCTGTCGGCACGTTTGTATGCCTGCTTTGCTTCCTTTTCGTCTCGATCTGTGGGAATACCCAGAGGCAATTGACAGCGAAAACAACCTCTTCCTCAGCCTTAGTCCTCTCACATACACTGACGGACAGACAGACAGACAGATAGACAGAATGAGAGTCTGTCTAACTGTCTCATCCACCGACGGGCATCGTGACAGCGACTCCGGACATCTGCAGCATTTGTCGACCTCGGAAGAAGAAGAAGCAGCAGCCGGCGGCGGCCGCTTTAGTATCTATGGTAACGATAGCCCTAGTCGTCACATAGTAACAACTGAAGTAGCTGCAGCAACAGCAACTTCACCACCACCACCCTCACCCCCACTCCATCAGCAGTTCTACATAGTGGCAGGGGGTACTAAACGAAGTCCTTGTTTGCGGCCAGGGGATTTCGCGTATATATATATATATCACTCCCGCGGGGAGATAGGCAGAGAGATGTGATAGAGTTTGAAGTAGAGAGAGAGAGAGGGGGGTTGAGATAAAGGGACGAGGACGCAGGAGGTTTGCTCTATACCGGGTGAGTTAGTAAACGGTCCACTGCTTCGTCGGAATGAAATGGGTCCTAGCTACTCGACCACGCACGGGCAGCCTGTCTGTCTGTCCGTCCGTCCGTCTGACTCCCTGTTTCGTTTTTCTTTTCCTCACCTTTTTCGCTTGTTTAGCGTGTGTTTCCTTTCTTTTCCTACTGCTGATCAACGGTCAGCCCCTTCCCCTTCCGCTTTCCCTCTAGCAACCCTAGCCGGCCCTTACTATCTCTGCTGTTTTCCGTCTTTCCCCCCCCCCCCCCCCGCATATGCATTGGATGACGGGCGGTGCTAGGCGGCCGATACCCGCCGGGGGGTTGAGTTTCAACAGCACGCGCTCTCATCGTTCGCTTACGATACGTTTGTCCACTTGAATGCATCTGGCTAGACACACGCACGACGACGCCTGACGCCCGACTAGCTCGCAACAACACACCATCGTCGTGGTCCGTGGTCAAGTACTATCTTCCCTCAACAATTTTTCGCTACCTTTTAGTCTTCTCCTTCTACGTACTTCTCCCTCATCCAACCTCACCCCAACACACCCAGTCCAACCTGCCGGGACTGGCGTTTTCAATAGCGAATAGCCATTGAAAACGAGCTATGGAAGCCTACGGGGAGACCCATGTAGCTGGCTGCTCTGCTGACCTTGTTTAATTAATTGCTTTACTGTAAATTTGATAATCTACGGTTGATTAGAGTAGGTAGTGCGCGAGCAGGCGGCTCGTGTCGGAGAATGTTGCTGACACGATCCAGCGCACCGATTAAGAAGTCACGCCTCTCTTTTGCCTATTGCTTTCTCTCTTTGTCTTTTCTTATGTCCCTTCTTGTATCGGCCTCGATTATCAACGGAACCATTTGACAGGCAGGATTACTTACACTAACAAATGCCTTTTACCAAGCCTGCTAGTGAATACAGCAGTTCACGTGTGTACGCCGAATGACTGTTTAGATAGCTGTTTTTGTTAAGCGTGCATATTATTCATGCAAATCATTGGCAAACGTGTTGAAATCGATACGCTGCTAGCAAATTATATATATATATATATATATATATATATTATGCCCTAGCCCGAGCACGTCTGCGTAGCTACAACCACTGTTGAGGTTCGCTCGTGACGTTGACGTCTATCGCTGATCCTCATTTTGGGTCCGCCCACAAATATTGTTAGTTTTCTAGCTGTTGCCGTTTTGACACGAGCCGTCATGGCCGTCGGCGCAGCAACAGCAGAAGCTGAATGGCCCCAATAGACAACATCTCTTATACTACACTGTTACCCGCACCCCCGCCCACGCACGGCGACCACCACCTCCACCTCCACCCACGATACATGGTGATTACGATAGCGGTGATGAGTATAATGATATCTAATTAAATTTGTGTCAAAAAGGGATCATCACGCTTCAAGATACACAAAGGCCGAGGGAGACGAAGTGGGAAGGAGAGAGGGAAATAACGAGATAGAGAGAGAGAGAAAGGAGGGCAGATGTGGGATAAGGCTTGGAAGGTAGACGGATGACGGGTTGATATTAAAACAGGGAACGCGCGGGAGAGAGAAAGAGAGAGCGAAAACGGAAAGGGGCTTTTCGAGCCGGGTGGAGACCATGAGTCGTTCATGCGTTAGTCGAGAGCGTTAGCCTGGCTGGCTGCCTGGCTGAGTGACCGACAGATCTGGCTACGTGAGCTCATCCACGACGAGGTGCCGCGGCCCGGGGGGAGGCGGCTCTATCATCTCTACTGGCTCGACAAGTCTCTACGAGCTCCCACGCGCGGCGAACCTCTAGCGATACCTCGCACCTTTCTCATCTACTCATTCACTTAATCACACAGCATACAAGCCCCAAAAGACACCTGCTGGTGGTGGTGGTGGTGACGGCATAGCCATAATCTTTCGTCGTTTAAGACACGACGAAACGCTTACGCATCGCAAAAACACACTTGCGCAACCTACCTATGTAGGGAAACATGCAGCCGATTTATTCCACTTGAGCTAATGTAAATAAGCGTACGGCGTTCTTTGGCGTACACACCTTACCTACTCGTTTTTCTACAGTCCGAGCTTCCAACCATTACATCGAGATGATCACCAAACCGACGTTTACACTCTACGCAACGAAAGACAACGTCCGGAACCGGGCCCCTATAATCCAAAACTATAATCAAAAGACAGAATCTTCTACCACTTAAGAAAGGGTTCTGTCGTTGACGCTGTGCGCGTGCATATTAGCCAGCGAAGCTATGCTGTTGATGTTTAAACTGATATCGACGACTGGCATTCATTGTTTTATATCTGCAGCAAAACTTCCACCATATCCACTTAAGTAGGATCACTGGTAGTACACTGCCCGTTAAGCCGTAGCGGTTATATATATATATATATATATATATATATATATAGCGCATTTATCTGTTACGAAGTTGTAAGCTTCAATTAATCTCTTAGAAATGATTATATACGTTTCATGAGATCTCGCCGGAGTGCATATGTAAACTTCGTGGCCGCCCGTGTGATCTATATCACCTTCAGCGTTCGAAAGAGCAATTCCGTTGTCTCAACTCTGGAAAGTTGTTCTAATTAATGAGGCACACAATCATGTGATGCCTATAATAATAAAACTAAAACTACTATATATGGAATAGATGCATACATTCTATAAAAGCGTGTGCAGAAACTAGACTGCCATTTATAGTCTTTCAACGGTGAACACATGGTTAACTCTTCTGCGATAACCAGTAATGCAAGGAGCCTTCAGGAAGGCAACACGAAAGGCTGCGGCGCGGAAACCCCAAAAGATAAACAAGGACGCCTTGCTTTGCCACAGGTCAGGGAAGAGGCCGCTCTCAAAATAGAGATTTTATTTTGACCCTTTCGCTTGGCGTAATAAGCCTCCCGCGAACTATTATCGTGCTCATATTTAGCTTCACTAACCGGCACATTTCGTAGCATTCGCGTCTTGATGTTCAACATAAGTGCGCGGACGGACGAAAATATGTATTATGCTATCTGCACATGATATTTGTAAACGTAACTAAACGATTTTCGTTGAGAGGAATCTAAAAATAAATTTCTAATTAGATTATTTGCCACGAATGATTAGGAATCAGTTGAAGTTAATTGACTTTCGTGTTGTCCCCAATTAACGGACATGGACTCGAGTGGTCGAGAGGTCGAGGAGCAGCGCGAGAGAGTCAACGGTGACGCGCGTAGTTAGAATCGCTTTCAGAGTTAGACCGGCGTTCGGCTCATTTGGCCGCTTTTAGTTGAGACTAGCAGTCCGTTTCAGCGGTCCTGCAAAGGCACCTACACAAGAAGATCCAAATTAAGCTTTCAAAAGCGCTTTGATGTTCGTAGAGCCTAGTTCTGCTCCTACGCTTGCAGCAGCAATGGCAGCAAGAGTCGGGCTACCGGGCCTGCTAAGACAGGATTCCGCACGAAAAAAGCCGACTGACTATTCAGTTATTATAAAGAAACAACCTCGACAGCACAGTCATAATTTTGAGCATTGAGTACTGCCTATGTTGATTCTACTCATCAAGACTTATCATAAGGTATGACTGGGAGTATATATATATATATATGTGTATAAACTCCCAGTCATACCATATACTGACAGTAAAGACGACCTGATGCCACCTGAGCTAGAAGACAGTTGTAGAAAGAACTAATATATGCTATTTTCGTGCTGACATACTCTTGTAGCGTCTATTTGAAAACAAGTGACAAATCATGTTCTAGTTGGAGCCAGTTGTAACTAAATTGATTTGTTTGAATTTGTTCGCATTCTTGTCTCAAACAAATTAAAGAGAAGATAATTCTAGTTATGAAGTCTTGGCAACGCTCTGTGTGTCGCTTTGTGGCTGAAAACGAATGTAAAATGCTTTGATAACTGGCACTTAGAGCATAGTAATGGTAAAAAGCATTTCGGATTTCTTCTTTTCGCAAATTTCAGATTTCTTCTTTGCACAAACATCACAATAAAATAAAATTAGTAAATTAGTACTGTATTAATTTATTCACGAGTTTCTCGACAATTAGTGAGGTCCTTGTTTTTAAACCAACTTTAGTTAACATCAAAGAAGCTGATAATCTCGTTAGTAATTAAATAATCTATGCAAGTTTAAACACATACTTGTAGACAATTTTTAGATCTTGTATAGAGAGAGAAAAATGCAATGAAGTGCAAGAGCGAGGGCATACTTTGTATGAATTATTATTACCCGTTAAGTAAATAGGAACAACAAAAGTGGACTCTAACTTCGTTTCGTTCAACTCTTTAGGCTCGGCAAATCTGATTTCTAACTGGCTGCCGAGAAGATTGCGTTCGTGTTTTGGATACGGAATGTGATTCTGATTAACGTTGTCACGCACACTAGATAAACAAGTCTGGCTTGTACGCACAATGGTGACAGCCGTGGCCATGTTGAAGGGCACCTAAGCAGCGGGGTCTGGAACCTAATCCGATTTGGCTGGACAGACCCTATGTAATTAGACAAAGCGTGTTAGACTCGGCCGTGACTACCTGCACGTCAGACGACGGGAGGAGAACGTAAGTCAGAGGCTTTGAAGCAGCAGGTTAGACAAAAACAGCGTTCACTTTAATGAAGGTCAGTATCATTAACGTGCAGAGACAAATAAGTATAACGCACAAATTTAGGCGCAGAAATTTCTGTTTCATAACAGGGTGCGCTGCAAGTTTATAAGTGTCGTAAGTGCGTTAGCTAATGCTCCCGTTAGACTGAGCCCTGGGCCACTGTTTCTGTGGCACCCAAGTGAAAAGGACTTACATCAGCCCTCTTGTGCGAGCACTTCACAGGAACGATGTTGTTGCATTACGTAGCATTAGAACTATTAGTGGCGTATGGGGCACCTAGGCTCTAAGCAACACAAAGCTCCTAGAAGGCTGTATTTGAGTGATATTTCAGCTTACGTGTTAGGAGTGGTTTTCTCGCTTTTGTTTCATTAAAACGTGATTGTGCAGACAAACAATAGATTGTTTTTTCTTGCAGAAATAAAAAGACAAGACTTCCCGCAGTAACAGTAAGGAGGCGGCAATGGTGAGACACCTTTGTCTTACTAGAGTGTCCCATCTTTAAGAGTTCTTAACGAACTAAAGTAACGGGTCATATTGACCGCGGTTACCCGTATTGGTCTGTATCGAGATCTATCGCTCGAGAGCGCTGTGATTAATATACCCTGGCCGGCGAGAGCAAATAGAATGGCCGGTAGAGCAGCAGTCGAGGAGCTAATTATAGTTAGAGACGTCTTCGCGAGCAGAACATGGGAAAGTTGTGGAGGAAGTGCGCCACCGTTCCTCCGCCGCTAGATGCGCGCGCTTAGGCACGCTTCTAGCGCCCGTTCGTTGTCAAGGCCTGAGTCGACTCAGGCCTCAGACCTCCATGGTCTAGCCAAGGCAAATGCTGCCGCCAGGACTAAGACAGGAAGTTTATTGAGGGGGGCGGGGGGGGGGGCAGTGGCCATTGGATTCGGACGACGGACGGGTTTCTTGCTGCACGTGTGGATGTGTGTGTGTGTGCGTCGCTCTTTCTCGATGCTCGGGTATGCGCTCGAGGACGCATGACCGAGTGCATCTTATGGTGTATGTGACCACGCTCTGTATCTTGCGCTCACTGTTCTCTGCTCTCTGTTCTCTCTCTCTCTCTCGCTCTCTGTTTTCTTGTTTTCTCGTTCCTCAGACTGTCCCCGCCGAGGTGCTTTGTGGGCAGACGGTCTCCTTGACGAGACGGCCACAACGCGTTTGGCCCTTTATTACGGCCCCGGGCCAAAGCAAACATCTCGATCGTTCGCAGATGCCACACAGATAGGAGCGTCGTCGTTACAGACATTACAATATTAGATTAGATTATTGCTACATTAGAATACGGCGGCGAGAACGGCTGGTAGCAGTAGTAGTAGTAGTAGTGATAATGACACTGACGAGCAATTTAGCAGTAGCGGGACTCAAAGTACTAACCGTCGGACCAATGCTGCGCAATATATATATATATGCACGTGAGTACCGTGTTATGGAAAGCTTCCAACAAACAAAGGCGTAGTCCACTGCATTATACGGCTCATCGTCTGAATTTCTAAGAGCTATCTTAAGGTCAATGAGGTTTTTGCAACGTTGTGGAGGCTGTGTCTTATATAGACTAATGCCTATATTGCAATCCAGACATTATTCAAGTGCCATTATACAACCCCATTTCAATTCATACATGCCGCACGCTGTTCTCAATCATGCCGTCCGCCGTAGTGTGCTCAGAATGGCATTGTCTCTAATCTTACTTACACCTAGCCGTTACTGTTTGTTATATATATATATATATATATATATATATATACAGGTTTGGTATATGCGTCATATGTTAGTCACTACTTGCGTTTATTGGAGCGTCTTTAGCTTGATACACAACGACCGTCTACAACAGTTAGTCAATCCCGGTTGTTCCGATCTGCTGGCAAACAAGGCAAGTCAGATCACCAAACAGGGCATCCTAACGTGTCTTGATGTTTTGCTGAGCCTTCCACAGTAAATACGGTGACAAGGTTAGCGAAAACGCTATTAAGTGGCAACACCACGAGAGCAGTCAGGGCGCTCGGCGGACTTTGCGGCTAGAAATAAGGCCTGTCGCGTCTAGAACCGACACGGCTCGTTCTGGTTGCTGTTACACCACATCGAAAAGAATAATCGCCAGGATAAGCAGTAGCAAGTGAAAGTGCTACTGGAGCTATGAAACTAATATATGCGTGACCTCCTGGGGGGGGGGGGGTGAAGTGGTAATCGACGTAATCAGAACGTTGTGTTTCAGTTGCACTTTTCTTCTAAGATGGTCTCAGTCAAAGTCTATTTTGGCAACGTATTAAGTACCGTCCGAAGATCTCATGCTACAAACAGTCAATGAGTCATCGTCTAAGTTCCCTCACCTCCACCATTAGACGTGCGGCTGCGTATCCCGATCAATATGGCCGCAAAGGCATTACAGGTACCTGCATATCAGTGGCAGGCACTCAGCAGAAACATTCTTCTGGACTGGCCCTGTTCTGTGCTCCGGTGCAAGAAACAAAACGCTCTCTCTTTCTATGACCTTCCAACATTCTATATAAATCGGCGACACTATTATGAGAAAAGACTCCATCAAGTATGGTTGTATGACATCGTTGCACCACGAAGGTCGTTGATGTGGTATATAGCTGACTAATGATCCTCAATGTCAACTCTATGGCTTCAATTCAAGTGAGCTAGCTAATCGTTCATCTGCTGAGCGACAGAAATGCCGACACCAGACAGAGCGCAAGCATGTCCAAATTGTTCGTTTCAAGTGTTTGAAAGTGATGTCGTTTGTCGCATGTCTGCTTGGACGCACTCCTTTTCAGGTGTGGTTTCAAAATCGCCGCGCAAAATGGCGCCGTCAGGAGAAAATGGCGCCGTCATCGTGCGCTGCATCGTCCGACGGCGGGAACTGCCTGTTCCCGCGGCCGTCGCCCACTCAGACGCTTTACCCGACGCTTGGCTCCCCCGAGTGGACAGCTGTGGCCGTTGCCCGGCACCAGCACGCCGCCGCCGCCACGGCTGCTGCTATGGTCGCTGCGGCTGCGATGACTGCTACCGCCGCACCAAGCAGCTTATCGGCCACGACCGTAACGGTATCTGCAGGCACGTCTGGAGAGGGGGTGGGAGGAAGCCGTGGAGAAGCCGTTGCATCGCTTCGACGCGACGACGCTTCTCCGGCGCTGCCACCGGCTACAGGCGGCGCCGGTGGAGAGCCAGCCCCACAGAGCACTCGGTTCGCGACTGCCGTAGCTGCGCCTGCATCGTCCGTCTTTCAAAGAAGGTTTGTACTATTAAATACCTTATAGCGGCCAGCCGGCCAGCGACCTGTCACGTGTCGCTGGTTCGCTGTTGCCCCCGCTGTTGATCCCCGCTGCCACAAGGACTGGTGGGGAACCTTAGATATCTCAAGAAGTTCGGCCCTCGCTGCATTGAGTTTTTGCGGCTCACGGCGATTCCTAGCCCGTGGGGCGGTGGAGGGTGATTTAGATACAGGCAAAACTTATCAACACCATCATTTCGAAGAAGTTAGCCCCGCGCAATTTGAAATATTTGACACTGCTTTCGATCACCAGGCCAGTCGGAACGTCTAAACACAAACGAATGTACATGTACATACACTTTAACATCTAAGCCGTAAAAGCGCATATCTGTATACACTTATTTCTATGGCAGTGAAACAGAGAACATAGTTCATTCATGCTAGCCAGTTGAAACTCATTCCACCAACCGACGTTAACTTGTATCGTTATGCCTGTTTCAGTTATTTAGATCAGCAGCCGTTTGCATCTTTCCTACTGGCGCCGAAGGAGATGCTACTTCCGGCAAGTCCATTGAATCTGTCTAAGGAACCTCTGGTGGTCCGTAGCCCCAGTCCCGAGAGGGACTTGTCACTCAATCTAGAGAACCCCGACGTCAAGATTGAACTCGAAGATCAGGTAGACGTTGAAGGCTATGATGATGATGATGTTGATGATGACGACAATGGCATCGACGGTGTTCACGGTCGCGGCCGTAGGACCGGGGAACAGGGCGAGGCCGCACAGAAGGGCCTGACGGACCCATAGATGATAGCGTTCTCCCTAACATTCAATCAAAAGGCAGTAGGACCGAAGAAGCAGTGGAAGCGACAGCTCTAACAGCACTACAATACATACAATCCGCTCACGCAAAAACCAGTAGGCGCCAAGCAGCGAACACCAAGTGCTTCTTGCTTCATATGCAGATATCGGCTTCGTAACGTGCAGTGGCCGAATGAATCAAACAAACGACACGGCAGTCACCGGACTTCGGCGTTCGCCAGTCACCGCTATCTGCACTACGAAAAGTACGAGAGGATGTTGAGCTCAGCCTCGACGTCTGCTACTTTCACTGCCTGCTACTACTCACCTAGTGTAAATATACGTATTTATGCGATCTCGCAACATCACGTGTATTCATTACGTCTCGTTAAGTAAGTTTTGTATATATATACATACATACATACCTTGTCTATTGACGATGCTGTTGCGTGCGATTCTGAACTAGCAAAACACTTGTGAGTGTTCTCTCCGTGTGTATAGAACTAGCATACCTAAAAGTCGCTCTCTCGCCTTGTCTTGATCTATTAATTGCAAGGTATTAAGATAGTAGGTCAGAAGTCGATTCTGACACGCATGCTCCCTGAATGTCCATCCGGTCGGAACGACGTCACTCGATCTAATTGGGCGAGTACTATTAGCGAAGAATCCGAATTTAGTTTACTCACTTCAGCTAGGGCCTTTTTTTCTGAATGGTGTAGCGGCAATAGTCTTTAATGGGGTCCAGTCGATGGACAAACTCCTGGTAGCTCATGCTTCCTAAGGCGTGTTCCGTCTTCATCGCAAAAATCTTTTTCTTTCCATGCTGCACCGCATACAGAGTGTTTGGATGCCCGACTCAATTGTTTATCTAATTTCGAATGTAGTTTGTTCATGGAACTGCATTTTACAACGCTCAAGTTCTTGCTAAAAATGTTGAAATAAAATAAATCAAACAACGAGAAAAACATTGTATAAGTACTTTACATAATAAACAATCACAACTAACACGATTTATGAGGACTTCTAAACGTTGTTTGGTGCGTTTGTTAGACGCCAAGTACATAACGAAGTTGTAAACTCATATAATATCTTCATAATATACAACAACATGGATAAGAACACAGTGGATAAATATAACTATCCAATCTGAGTGGGTGTTCCCCTATACAAGGTATTACAATCCCAATTTAGGGTATACCTAGATCACAGGCCTGATTCAGGCTGGAAAATTAAATACAATTTTTCACTTGCTTTTAAGTTTTTAATTAAAAACAATTACCTAGCATACTTCGCGAGCGAATAGATGCTTCGTTGTGAGACATTCAATTTTTTTCAGAATGGGGGGTAGGAACTAATTAAAACGCGATCTCGGTAGGTAAAATACCTGGCAGAATTTAATACGTGAACATAGAAACCCGTAGTGTGTATATGTTTTCTACCGCGAATAGGCTAAATCAACTGAATAAATCACGGAGCGAACCTCTTCGCCTTGTAGCAAAAATGACTCTAAGTGCATCATTTTGTATTACTCTGACTCTCCGGAGAATTCCTTCACACCCACCACCCCAGAGAAGAATGCCATAGCATAGCACTGGTAGGCTATGCTTTCTCACATGGCTTTGAATAGCAGAAGTAAGCCCTCTGTAGGAACCCCAACTAAGCTCATTTTACGCAGAGCAGATATTATAGCATTGCACTCGGGTGCAATATAATCTAGGTGGGATGCCACTTCAAGTTCTTCTGAAGAATAAGCCCCAGGCATTTAGCGGTCTGCGAGAGCTCAATATCAATGTCTTAAGTAGCAGATTGTCAAGTGTGGTCAGTAGCCCCAGCGATAAACGGAAAATTATGAAGTTGGTTTTGTTAGCATCGACAGCTGGCCCAAAACTATTATACATGCTAATTGTATTGTCAATATTTGGGAGCGACTAGTGCAAGTCCGTACTAAAATGCCTATAGTTTATTCCTAACAGTAGCGTCGTGTCATCAGCAAAGGCTATAGCAGAACCAGGGGTTAGCGCCTGGATTCTTAATTGACTAAAATAGTTCAGAGGGATAAAAACATAAATGGCCTAAGAACCGAGCCTTGAGGGGAACCAAAATCAACTTTCTGCCACGAGGACTCCATTCGACCAGCTTGTACCACCTGTCTCCGTTCTGAGAGGTAGGACTCAAACCAGGCAACAGCCGGCGTGGAACAACCCAGCTCAGCGCGCGTCTTAAACAGGAGGTAATAATCAAAACAACTAAAAGTAGCCGATACATCAATAAAGGCTGCGAAACAAAAATTATTGCTATAAATACAGACATGTGTCCAGCGCAATCTACTGCTGCTGTGTATGCTATGAGGCTATTTTGTTGTCGTTAATTGCGTTTTCAGGCGCTGTCTCATAGTTCTGACGTTATTTTATAAACTTGTTTATTAAATAGGCTCGGGCGTAGGTGCCCGCCCTACGCCAGGTTTCTGAGATCATTCGTGCCTTTGTGGCCACTACCGTGTTTCCACCGTAGTCAATATCATATGTGTCCGTCTGTGTGGCGGGGCACAATTTGTACGCTAGCTGTGTTTTTTCCATATCTGTGTTTTTATTCTTTGAACACCGTTTCACTGTAGTTCATTGCTTAGGAACTCTGGTACTACTAGATCTTTGGTATTTCCCATAAGGCTGCATCTCCTTGCTAGCTTCATAAACTGTTTACTGGCTTAGACTCTTTCTAGTTTGATCAATACATCAGTCCACGCTATTTATATAGCAGCCGAGTCGTATAGGATGGGGTGTCTCTGGCGCCGGTCGAATTTGGATTCAGGGCATGGGCGCTACCGGAAGCGGAAGTGTGTGGTGGAGAACTCCCGGGGAAGAATTCAATTTAGCACGAGAAATTTACGCTCTCTCATGTTGACTGTTATGTGGCATCAACGTACCGCATCTACTTATACATGCAAGCAGTCTAAAAGCGGTGGTGTTTGGCAGATTATTAAGCGATTTCGTTTTAAAAAACAGCGACAGAAGGCTGGGATTGAGAAACATGTAGAGGGACATTCTGCTTTACTTGAGGAAACTAGTTGTCTTCCCTGAGGTACCAGAATTAATAAACGGTATTGTAACTGGCGTCAGTACTTGCAAACACTTCTTGGGTCATCGAGCAAATATATGGGTTGATATCTAACTATGCACAAACATACACATAATAGCTACGCGCGCCTAAATATGTATATATATATATATAGATGGACCAGCCCAAGCCTGCACCCTGAGTTATGCCCCGAGCGGGCTCTGCGCATGCTCTTGCATCACTAGTGTATATCTTGCTGCACATAAATCAAATATATATATATATATATATATATATATATATATATATATATATATATATATCAAACAATACTCGTATATATACGTTCATAAACCTACACGAGTACATGCTTGCATATACAAGTATGTGTGTGTGTCTGTGATGAATTTCATCAGCGTCCTTACAAAAGCAACTGCCTTTTTCGATGACACCGTTAACAGAATTAGGCCAGTCTCAGAACCATTAAATGTAATTATTAGCACTTTACAGCTTCGATGCGTAGTTTGCTCTGCTCTCTAGAGTTTGTTCGCCTCAATACTTGTCGACTTCATTGTTGTAGGCTTCGCTACACCGGCGCCACGAGCTGGCTAAACAAGCTAATCTCTCTTTCAAGCTGCAGGCAAACGTGAGGCGTGTGTTATACGGCCTGCCCTTATACCCCCGTTACAACCCTCCGGCTAAAGCCGAGTCGATTTAAGCTATAAACGCGTCTATCTAACATTTAAATCGTTTTTCATCTATGTGAAGTCATTTTCGTACAATATTATATTGCCTCGGCAACATCGCGACAGATATGGAAAATTAATAATCGCAACAGCAATTATATGACAAGTAGTATTGCACATAGCTATGTACATACATACTGAAAAAGCAGTATAGCAATAATAATGCCAACAGTATTGCGCACTCAATTTTTTTTCGTAGGTGTCTGAGCCAGTTATATCTGGCTAGCATATATGATGAACGACTATACGGTATATAGATATATTTTTTGGTCTAGTTGTTAGCCTGTTTCTCTCTCATTCACGTTAGCCCCTGATAGCTGACAAGAGTCTTTGCAGTACATCTTCCACCCCGTTATTGTTTGTTGACGCATTTAAATGTACAGCAAAATCCAGCGACCAAATGAAGAATCACACGCTGTCTTAGATTACGCTCTGGCGCAAACCCTGAGGTAGTTGCGCTACCCACGTGATCTAGATTGCGTTCAGATGACACAAAACATCCTAACGGTCTTCGAAACCGGTAGGCCACTCGTATGGGATGCCACCTTGATTGACTCTTTAGCAGCTTCTATCGTGAGTCGCAGCGCGACTGGGACGGGTCTCCTAGGCCGTGCGGTCTCCTAGGCCGAGACGACCGCACGCAGAAAGTACTTAAACATCAAGGACCCTTTGACGGATTGTTCCCCTTTTGCGTTTGAAATTCGGGGCGGGCCAGAGTCTATGACTGCGACAGCTAAGTAGGAAAATCTGTGAGTGCTTAAAGCTGCTAGCCACCAGCCACCGGAGACCAGCAATGACGGGAGTTCTTTCACCAGCACCTGTCAATCGATGAACAGCGTAGAAACGCCGCTTTGGTATTGGGCACGTTACACAGGTGGTCAGTGCCGAAACTTAACTTATAACCGTCACAACTAATAATAACTTGTAACGTTCGTTTGCATGCAATTGTAAACATCTGCTGAATCATAAAGGGCTGCTTACCTACTCGTATATTGAAGAATTAACAGTAACATTTATTCATCCAAGTTGAGTAGCAAGTTAACCACAGCACTTCAAACAACTAAAAGGACAGTGAGCCAAGACTGTTGGCTGGTAATTTGCATATGTATGGATATATATACATTCCTGGGCATAATATATTGACAGAATTCACCGCAGCGGTGCATACACAAGTCTCACATGGTTCATGGAACCTCGGTTCATGGAAGACCGTTGACATAAAACGTGATCAAAGCGGTGCACTGCAAATCGTGTTACTGCGTGTCTGTTGCTACGCTCTGGCCCCTTCCACTCCGCAAATCTCATCGTCACGGTATTAAAAAATTCGATTTTGGTATTGAAAAAGCCGGTTGTGTAAACTTCACCTCCCGTGAATAGTCCAATGCAGTCGTTGAAGGCTGGAGTGCGAGGGAGGTTATAGTGACGCTTCAGGTCTTCTATGAGGAGTGGACAATGTGCTAATAGATAGACGAGGCGTTTGCGCGTTGACGTAAGGCTTTCTGACAGCGGTCTCAAATTTATCAGAATTAGTATACTATTTGCTTCCAGTAGTAATTATTATGACCACTGACATGACAACGAAATGGTAGTTGAGATTACATTGTAAAATGGCAATTTTTTACACAGTCGTATTAGACAATCCACAAGGGAGCGCGAAGTTTAGCGGCTAACTCTAGTTAGGGTAGGACTAAGGGTGCAGCTACAGACAACCAGTACACATCGAGAAGCTGAACTACCAACATATCCTTCTCCGCTTACAACTGAGAATGTTTTCCTTCTAAATCTTAATAAGCTGCGCTAATGTTATCGGAACAGTCAATTTGGGCGAAATTTTCATGTCATGTTCTAAGTATTAGCGCCACGTCGTCGAAAATTGCAAAACACAAAGCAAACAAATAGTCATTAATATAGAATACAAAAATGATGCCTCAGATCTCTAGGAGTGGCCAGAAAAGTTATTTGCTGAACTAGCTTTCCGGTAATAGGGGTGTATGCTACCAAATATAGATTTTCTATATTTCATACGCTGTATATATATATATATATATATATAATCTTACTACTTAGAAGATGTGCACACAGTGAAGGAAACTAGTGTAGCTTTAGCCATTTGTGGCCAAGGAGAGCCTAGTACTGTTGACAAAGATCTCGACAACAAAAAGCTATGACGACTTGTTGAGACGCTAAATATATATATATATATATATATATATATATATATATATATATATATATATATATCTATATGATAAACCTGGTTAATCAAGGACATGGGTTAACCTCTCAAACGGCACAGGATAGTTATGCGTCAGTAATGAATATGTGCTGCGACGCCGGACAACATGATGACTCTTGGCTGTGCCGGTTATGCACGCACGAGGTACAGCAATCTCGTATGCACTCGTATGTGGCTCATGGGATAGCCGCAGCAGCAGCAGCGGCTGCAGCAACAACAACATCCGCCGCCGCCAGCATGTAGGTAGAAAGACCGCTTCATCGTCGTCGTCGCCTGCAATGCTGAAGCTGCGAGCGGATTAAGTCAATTAGGGGAGATTAGCAACAACCCTTTGCTTCCTTCGAGTACCGGGCGAGCGGCGTTCGTTTGGATGCGTGTTTCTAATAGCGTCCCGGTGGCCGCCGCGTGTAGCTAGCCCCCCCCCCCCCCCCCATACACTCCTTGCCGCACCCGTGTTAGCATAGCAAGGATTGTCGAAATTATTTCGCCGGTGAGCTTTAGTGCCGTCTTTCATACACTCGTGTTCACACACACACATATATATATATATATATATATATATATATAATAAAGTTGGAACCGATGTCTCTCTATCTGGCCAAAGACCACGCCTATCTTCATCGGGACGCGGCAGGGTCAGGGCACTGCTCGTCGTCTTCCAGTTCCTGGCCCTTCGACGATAGTCTCCAATGAATCATTAGACTAATTATACATCTAATTCTACACTGGACTAGTGGCGCCCTTATCACTTGCTGGACAAACGGCGGCCATCTACAACTTTGCATGCAAAACAACCCCTAATGGCAGTGATGTATATGTATATATACCCTAATCGGTTCAGAGTGAGAGTTTTCAAAGTCTTTGTGACGTCTAAACCCGCTACTGTTTAACGTCGTCTCCGAGAGACGTCTCCCACGTGTTGCTCATCGAAGTTGAATGCTAACGTGTGGCTTCATGTATGGGGGGGGGGAGTTATAGTGATTCATTTGCGTGCTCGACGCATTCGAAGCCTGGGAGGGCGTGTCGAATTCCCACAGTAAATAAAAGGCCCCACGCGTCAGTGGACTCCCGGACTGGGGTGGGGGGGAGTACATGGGCAATAGCTTCATTAACAATGCTATTCTCGCCAGTGCCCAGTCCGACACCCAGTAACACTACAAATCGAGGAGGCCACAGCACTGGCTGTAATCATGATAGCCGTCGTTGTTATTGTGGCTGTTCCAACATTGAATAGCGGTTATGTTAGACACGTTTTGTTGGGGCAATGCCAAATGTGTGGGTTGGACTCGAGTAAAATCCGACAAATTGTATGATATCTGACTCCTATTGTTTAGGAAGGCAAGCGCAATCTGCTTGGTGTGTCATTGTTGTAGCCTGTCGTATCTTAAGCAGACAAAACATTTGCCCCTCGCACTCGGCTCAACATGCTCCAACGGCCAACTATCGTGCCAATACAAACTATTCCCGCTTCGCCGACACACCTATTCACACCGAGCGCAGGCTCGTACCACCATATATGAGGTTTTGAGGACGAACGTTGGGCGGTCGCCACGGATCTTTCGCGGCGATCGTGTGTAACCCTCTGTCTGTCCGACGAGGCGCCTGCATGATAAATACTACTCTGGTTTATCTATCTGGCGTTGTTGACTGTCGGTCGCCGGATTCAATCCAACCAGTCAATCAATGTTGTCAGTTGAGGCTTTCAGCGGACTTTCTTCCTCTTGGGCCTACAACACATCAATACGGGGCTAATTGCAAAGATCCTCCTTACCAGTGACTAGTGGACGGATGTAAGACGGGATTAATAGTTCTCCAAGCTCTCGAATGCAGGAAGCCGGAACGGAAGAAGACATGCATACATAGACGTGTACATACATAGATAGATGAATATATAAATAGATAGATATTAAGGCAGATATATAGATAGATAGATAGATAGATAACGTCCAAATGTAAGGAAGCGGCAGTAGTAGTAGTCTTAGTAATAGTATGGGCAAATGATTATTTGCCTAATGCTCTTAATGCCCGTCACGCTAGTGCATGCGCGCATGCCATGCAGGGAGCCGGGGGTTGCGAAAGAAAGAAAGTGTAGTCATTAGACGTTCCAGGTGCATGTAGCCGGCTACAATCCAGATCCCGGATTGTTCCGCTTAGCCAGAACGAGCAGGCCAGCAGAAGCTAATAAACGACGACGAAAGGATGTGATCAACCAAGGTAACGACCCAACGTTTGACAAACATGAGACTACTAATAGGAGTAGTATGAGCGGTAAAAGGGATTATAATTAGAATGTTAACAACAGAAACAGCAGGAGCAGGCAACAACAAACAACAATGCCAACCTGTTACTCACATGTTTAGGCGGTTCGTGGTTTGATCAAAATGATATACCTATATAAACATTCATTTTGTTAAATATTTGCCGATTTATGTACGTATAAGCAATTTATTTATACTTCTTATTTTGTAAGCGCGTTTTATTTACAATTTCTTATGTGTATTACAACAATATAGTCGCATGCTTTGTAAGGCTGGAAGTCCGTGTACGCAGCTATATATATATATATATATATCCTGTACGGCCTACTACTAATTACCAATAGAAGTCAAATATCCAGAAGAACAAGTCGTCATTTGATGGGTGTATGTTTATCTACTTGCAGATAGCTTCACTGCGTGACACCGCGCTATGCAACGCCGACGGTCATTTTATGGCAAGATATTACTCTAGTAGTGATCATAATAACCGGTCAATTTTAATGCCAGAACACGTTCCACGCCGTTTTGGCATTGAACTAAACTTTCGTGCCCGATCGACGTGATTTTTGTTTCCGATCGTCGAGCCAGTTGCTAAAGGGCACGAATCAGTCCTGCTCGTTTTAGGCGGCCTTGGCCTTCGGTATCAGGTTTGATGTGAAAGGTTGGCCAGCTGAAAATACGACCAATCGAGTTAGATTTAGATTATTCATTTTTTATTAACGTGTGTATGTGTACATGCATGTAACTACGTAGTTCATATATATATATATATATATATATATATATATATATATATATATATATATATATATATATATATACGTTTTTAACAGTATTTAAAATCTTATATAACATGTGATTCGCGGCACCAGCGTACATTCAAAACCGCTTTTACTGCTAGCATATTCGTAAATGGGCAACTGAGTGCGTTCTTCAAGTGAGTGGACGGCGGTAAAGGTTACATACCCACACATTTCAAGTATATATATTTATAAACGCTAAAGTAACAACAAGTCAGCTTACTAATGAGTGCTACAGTAGTAGTAATTTTTGTGGCTAACCTGTATTTTAGAGCTTAACCTGTATTTAGTTGGACACATCGAGCTAAACTAACTAAAGAGTGCTGTTGAGCTAAAGCGATTCACAGCAAATTTGAGCCACTAAATTTAATAGAATTTCTTGTTCCTCGCCGTCGCTGTCTGAGCCGGCCTTTTTTTTTGTGGGAGGTTTCGGGAATGCATGATGCACATGCGCCACTAGCAGCCTGCGTAACTAGTGTGAGACTCGCAAACCCACTAAACCCGGATTCCTCCCCACTCCCCCAGGCTTGGTTTTACTTTGGCATTACATCGAAGGAGCCGGACTTAGCAGGCATTTACTAAGCCAGGAAGAGCCTAGTATTCCGGTTTCCATGCGTTCAAGTGCGTTCTATCTGCTAGAAGCAATGGTCTCTTTATTCTATCGCACGAACTCGTTGTGCGGGGCGACAAACATGCACATATTCTATACCATTCACGAAGAAGTGCTATGTCTTTGACCGATTATTACTAACAACTTAGATTGTATTGGGCGTTCCTTTCCCTCAGAAAAGCGTGCACGAGCAAAACTCGCGCGTGAAGCAATTTTGACTAGGAAATTGCCGTATCGCATATATGGATGCTTGCAATATCAACAACGTAACATTCGTATTCTACCGCGGTGGTGGCTTACGTTCCTTAGTAGAACACTCTTGTTAGTTGGGCTTGAGATACTTACGTGTCGCTTTGTAATAATAGGATAACGCTTTCCCATCCTTATAGTTTTTATATTTATCTGGTCGAGGAGACTTTCTGCTGTTCAAATGTATCGTCCAAATGTATCCAAATCGGTTTTGTCGTAACGTTAATTTCATATAACTAATTCTGAATTTCTGAGTAAGTATGTCGCATACAATACGCGTACACGTTTCAATTTACGATAGTTGTAAGGTGTATTTTGGTGATCTATGTATGTACCTGTGGGAACTCCTGTTTGATTTCCAATGCGGTCTCCTAGTCTACTGAGGAGTCCCATTGCCTCGAAACGGGGTAGAAGGGTGGTGCCGTTGCGAAACGTTGCCGGAGTAAACAGAGCTGAAGTTCCTCAGTAAAATGTAACACCGATAAAAGCCAATCCGACATAAAAATGACGATCACCGTTATTACGTAATGCTCGAGAGGGAGAGAGAGAGAGGTCTATACTTTTAGGTAAGCCACCGTTTTTGCACCACCGCAGAGAAGAAAGTGCCAGCGTAATCACGAGACTGTACACGATGCATTTCCCGTCGGTCGAAAGCTGCACCAAAAAAAGCCTTTGTGGTGGCACAAAATAGAGCAGTGCAGCTGAAGCAGCTGAAGTACCGTTCCGAAGCACCTGTAGCTTAGTCGCACAATATGTACGACTTGAGTGCAACTGCATGTACAACTTGCGCAAATGCCCTAAATCACTAACTCGCCGCATGTAAGTGGTTTAGGCAACACTCTTATCGTTTCTCGTGTTTTGAATGACTGAATTAGAGAGATACTCAGCAATAGTAATAGTAGTAGAAATAATTGTAGTATTATAATTTAAAAACAAACGCATACAAATGTAATTATGTTTACATTTGCATTTAAAAAAGCATAGTAGTAAAATTATTTCTACTACTTTTCCTACTGTTAACAACAATGCTAGTATTACTCGTACTAGTAGAAACTGAACGAACTAGGCTACGTAATGGATCATGACTGCCACCGTTTTGAACTGTTATTATTATGATTACTAGGCGTATAGTTTGTATCCGCCACCGCTCGTAGACCAAAAAACAGGTAACCTTTAAGTAAGTGCTGTAAGTTCCGCATACGACGCCGATATTTCAAAAAGCCACCCGGTCCGTGGCGTACTCAACAGGAAAGCTTAATCACGAAGTCATTGCACACACTGGTACAAGTCGTTTTGTTTACAGAAACGTTTGTTAGAAAGAAGACAACCAAATATGCCAGAGCCCATATGACAAAGACAGCATGCGTCACCTGCAGGATAAGCCTGCGAGAGCTGGCCATCCTAGCACCCGCACGAGTCTCCGCTGACAGAATAAGCAGATGTGAGTAGGGTCGGTTTAACATCACCACACATTGAAAAAGGCGGGTCAAACGTAGCAGCTCGTGATATGTGAGTGGACCGAGACCGAGTGCATGGTTTCAGAATACAGCACCGCGCTAGAGGATAAGTTGGATATTTTCTTGGCGGTCTGAGTTTACGAGCTGTCCTCGATCTGATTTGAAGTGTGCGGGATTAGAGAGAAATCACATTCTGAAAATCGATAGGGTGGACATCCGTATGGTCCCTACCACTTGTCCGTAAGGACTGCACAATATATTAGCAACAAATCAGTAACTACTCAGACCGCTGCGGACCGGAAGATAGCAGACCAATTGAAAAGCCATCTAGAACTACCACTGTTTAACAAACATGAACAAATCATAACGCGTCTTTTTAGTACTTTAAAGCATTTCGAACATTCGGTCACGTGCCGGAAGCCGTGCTATTGGTGGAAATTATTTTGCAACCTATTTCAGTACGTAGCCTGACTAGATATTATTTTGGCCCCCTTCCAATGTTCTTGGGCCAAAAAGCGTCACCCACCGTACTTGTGATTCGCAACTAACAATGAGGCAATATAATGCATACACTGATGCAAGATAATAGTTTAACCATGTCCATTCCAGTTCACATTTGCATCAAATTTGTTTTAATTTATAGGTCTAACAACCCTCATTTGCGCTTTATTGACACCTAAAGTTAGGCAATGTATTCTATTATTGGACTGTGACGTCGAGTGGCAGTTATGCTGCTTAGTGCTTTTAGGCAATATGTATATATATATATATGAAGCGCTTGAAGAGGTAGGACGTTGCAGGATTGCCGCCAGAATGTGCTAGGACTGAGTAAATCATCATATTTCGAAAAAATGCTAAAAAGTACCAGTTAACGTAACCGCCTCGACGGCAGCATCTAGGAAAAACGCACGTGACAACCCTAAGCCTTTTGTGTTCAATTTTAACAAACCGACGCAGAAATACAAGGAAAATCTGCGATTTTGCAGATTGAATAATGCAAACTCTAGGTATTTCCAATCAGGAAAACAGATCAGGAAAACGAAACACACATAACGAAACATTTAAAAACGCGAGCGTTAACTATAGGCAAAGGTTATGTTTATATTAGTTGCACACTAATTCTGCAAAACCGTAACGCATATAAGGCGTTTACGAATAGCGAGAATCCTCACAGAAATGAATCGTAAAAATGCATATTGGGGTTATGTAAACGTTGATTACGCTGTGCAGGATGCGTTCCGATGCAACCCATAGAAAACAAACTCCATCATTTTTCAAAAAGTGGATTCTAAGCAAAGAGCTCGCATACAAACAGCTAACGAAATTTGAGAAAACGTTTATTGTTAAGCCAACATATTAATATTGCAAAAAGCGGTTGAAAATCTAGAACGGGGCATTGATAGTGTGTGTTTGTTAGTTCGGTACTTTTTCAGCGTACATTTCTTTTTAGGTATCTAAAGGTCATTTTTGACAACGAGGTACATTAAGCGTGACGTTATTTTGTTAAGCGTTGTAGGAAGGTGTCTCTTAACGGTGCTCCACACAATCAGTGAACACTCAATTTTAAATAAGCCAGAAAAAGCGAAAGTAGGAGAGCGGCCGGAACAGACATTTTCCTTCGATGCGTTCGTACTGAGAGTGTTATTCATGTGGGTTCAATAACGCTGGTGCCATAGTCGATGAGCCTAGCGGCTGGCCAGCCAGTGTTGTCGTCACAAGGAACGGGTGCAGTCGTGTTTGTCTGCTTAGCAGAAAATTCCGGCATTGCGCCCGGAACAACAAGCGCATGACTTGTTGTTCCGGGCTCTCGGCTCACGGCAGTGTAATGTACTTAAAGTAAGCCGTAAAACGACAGACATAGCAGTCTGTCTGAAGCCTGAAGCGTGCACGGGCAGGGCATTCGTTATCTACTCAGCGTGCAACACTTACCCAGGGCAAATTGCTGAAGCGGCTGGAATGCTGTGTTAAGCAGCTGTCCACCCATCTGGGCAAACCCGGTGAAAGCGCTCTGTCCGGCCTGAGCAAGGCGGCCAAACGCCTGCAGCGGCGCCTGTAGAATCTGGCCGCTACCATTCGGGTCGATTCCGCTGTTAGCGCCGCCAAGCCCGGGCAGCAGGTTACCGATATTCGGTTGGGCTCCCGTGTTGGATACCGCCTGTTGAACACCTATGCTCAGAGGCAAAGAGATAAACAGAGAGTGACCGAGAAGAAAGAAATAATGAATAAATAGAAATAATCCAACACCACAATTACATGCACTGTTCTAGATAATATAGACGTCATAAAGCACATAGTTGCATAGGTAGAGGCAACGAGGGGCAAGTTGTTATCAGCGACGCAGTATTCATTGACGCGAATTAATCGTCGTATATATATGAATATATATATATATATATATAGTAGTTTTAATTCAAGCTTCAAACAAGCCACCTCAAGATAGTAGGCACAATGATCGTCAGTGCTAACGCCGCAATCTCCACGTATTTCATGAGGAAGCTCAACTCGTTAAATGTGAGGCGCATTTAATATATATATATATATATATATATGAATATATATATATATATATATATATATATATATATATATATATATATGAATATATATATATATATATATATATATATATATATATATATATATATGTATATATATTAAATGCGCCTTACATTTACCGAGTTGAGCTTCCTCATGAAATACGTGGAGATTGCGGCGTTAGCACTGACGATCATTGTGCCTACTATCTTGAGGTGGCTTGTTTGAAGCTTGAATTAAAACTATTAAAAACCTGTTTGCTAACATAACGTGTACCAGGCTAACTAAATCATGCCCATTACATTTGTTTGAGAAGCAGCCTTTTGCTTAATAACATAGCAAAATACATCTACCTTGCAAGGCCATACTTAGGCAATCATGCCTTGTATCCACATACAACAAGGTGGGTGTAATTTCGATATAAGATCCAAGAAATTGCAGTTCTGAACTCACAACGCTGACTTGGTCGCTTCACGCCGCAGAAATTCAGCGCAATCCTCCGGACTTGGCCAATGCCCTATACAACTCGCCGGGCTACTTGACAGCATTCCACTCCAGGGCAATCTTTTATGCTAAACTGCAATTATATGGTGCGTTCACACTTTATCCTTAGAGCTATTGTTGTTGTTACTGCTGCTACTGATGATCTTGCCTTTCTCTCGTATTCTTTTATTTTTTTCAAACCTCTGATGTTGCCACGGCTGTTTTTTGCTTCTTCTTCTTCTTCTTCTCCTTTTTCGGCTTGTTGTGAAGCGCAAGCGGAAAGTTTCCATACCAAGGTGAAGTCGTGCAGTCACTTTCCTTGTCACCAGTCGACCGACCAACGAACGATCGTGGTAGAAAAAAATGTCTTAACTACTGTAACTAGCGCGGATGATAGCCGGGCATACTACAAACCATCCAAAATCACGGACCCTAAAACTGACTAGCCAAAGAACACACCAGCAAGTGCGTCACTCTACACATTGCTACCACTGCCGGTATTGCCCTAAAGTATACTGACTTAAGTAAGTGACGTAACTGACTGAAACAAAGGCATGCGGGTATAAATAATTCGATGCGGTGAGGCGACGGCTAACGATGCCACAGTAACATGACAAACTCTCTGTCACAAACTGTCTAATAGTACGCTGGTTTCCAAATTCTGTGCTAAGCTATCATTCGTATACCTTTTCACGCGTACTTTACGCACAGCACGCAATAAAACATATATGAGTACATTTTGCAGCGTAGAATAGATATTTCAGCTAAAAATAAGTCGAAAGGACATACCCGGAGCGTATCCGATCTTAGGTGCTCGAACGGTGTTCAAGAAGTCCGACAGGGGTCCGGCCGACGCTTGTTTACCGTCTTGCGCAAGACAGCCATGGACAGCAAACAGCGTCAAAACCAGAAGCATTCTAGTGGATGACGACGTCAAGAACGACGACATGATCAATATGATTCAGTACGTATGAGACTGAAACAAAGCCTATCACCAGCCAGCCAGCCAGTCTGTCAAAGTCCGCGGTGCTCGTTCGAACTGTGTTCTCGTCGATGTGGTCGTCGATGTGCTTCGCGCTGGAAAGGTGTTCGTTGCAGCAGCGTTTCGTGACGATTGCAGCTCCGGTCATCGGCGGTGTAGCCTAAATGAATGAGATGATTCGTTGTGTGGACACCTCGCAAGTGCGACTCGGAGGTGTCGCATTTTGTGGTAAACGGCGTTGACGACGTTTACAACTACGACTACGACAACGACGACGACGACGACGACGATCATCAGGCGACTGCTGCAGGAAGTGCGAGAGTAGTCAAGTTCACTTTTTCTTGCCACACCAACCGCTGGCGTCGTCGCCGCCGCTTGCCGTGAAGAAACGTAAAGACGAGATGCCCAGCCAGAAAATGACCACGATGCTCAGATAATATTAAGAACGACCATCTTCATCATTATCATCCTCATCATCATCATCATGGTGCTGCTCTCTAGCTGCATCCGCGGTGGCACAATGACGTTCGATATGCTCATGTCGTACACGCGAATCGACGCACATAACAACAACCACAACAGCAACAACGACAACAACAACAACAACGACAACAACAGCGAAGAAGAAGAAGAAGAAGAAGAAGGCGATGACGACAGAAGGATAACAAGAACAATAACAACAATACCAACAACAACAACAGTGGCGGACCTTGCTATTGTGCCCGAATGCGAATATATGTCCAACCACCAAGCTACCCACGAGCCAAGTTCGCCGTAACACATGTATGCATTGCGCGGCCTTCCGTGTTACTGAAACGGAAATTTCGAAATGGAAAATGATATCTGATAAAAATACTCCGACACATGCACGAGGGTAGTTCATATGCATGTTGGGTGTATTATCGACTAAAAGAATAGGTGTATGACTACGCGAGTAAATGAGCGCAAATCCACTTCCCAAGAGATAAGGTTACTGATCGTTCTAGTAGTATTCATAGTGCTTTATATGAATATGCCATTAGCTAACAAATGTGCAAGTTTGTTTGTAATAAAGTACAATCTTAGTTAACTACTTTGGAATTGATTGCCTACTTAAAAATCTGCTATAATGCAGATGTGGCAATCTAACACATCTAGACCATCCCCGTCCCCTACGGGCTTGAAACTTAGCGTGTAGCACATCTTTAAAGCACCGAAGGCCGGACATGCTGAGATATCTAAGAAAACATTCTATAAACTTGTGTCGGACAGCATGGTCGCTGTTACAGTCCTTGTGGCAGCATGGCCGCTGACCCTTAGGGGTATGGTTTTTCATCTATTCTCAATGAGCATCGCTCAAAGAAAATTCGATCAGCAACAGGGATCGAACCGGCGACACGCCGGTAGGTGACAACCATGACTAGCACACTAGTAGAACACATCTAAACCATAGCAACCGCCAGGCTAGCTGCTATCGCATAATTAGGCTAATTTTTAATTTAGGCTATTTAGTGCTATTTGAGATTAATTCCACTGCATACGCTGACGACTTGAAGATTTATTTCACAGTAAAGTTACTCAGTCCTCTCAGAAGTATCTACAACAAAACAGTGATAGTGTTGTTCTTTAGTTACCACCAATTTACTGCAACTTTTTGTTAAAGTTGCCTGGTTTCAAAAAGGTAGAGGTTATGTTTAAATAATGAGTGATCCATCAATAAGGCCAATTATATTACCACTTCGATGTAAAACACTTTCTACACCGGAATGCTTGGTTTTTCAATTGAGCAATGCGTTCTCTCAGAATCGTGCATTTTATAAACTAACGTCGGACAGCCTACCTTTCATCACAGCTTTTATCAACTTATATGTGTATATATATATATATGCATATGCATATGGATGATACGCAATGTGTATACAAAACAGATGATTCATTCAAGCTAGGAAAAGTGCCGTACCACTTTCGTCCTTCGGCAGTGTTGCTCTCTGTAGGAGTACTGATGGTGCCAAACAATGGATCTTCTGCCGTCGTTCAGTATTCTTTCTTAGCAAGAAAGATATCGACATTGATGCTGACGCAGCTGTCAATACCAGAGTCGATGTTTTCTCGGTCAAGCGGAACATTCCGTCAGACAGTGGCGACAGTATCGGCTCATTCTGGAAATTCCGAAGAACTCGCTGAGCAGCGCAGGAGTTGCAGCGGCTACCACCGCTGCCGGAAAGCAGTCACCGTCTGGACAGGCTGGTCGTTATCTCCCGCCTAGCAGGGAAATTGTGTCTTCCACCGACTATAATTGGCTGTATTTTAATTGTATTTAGTAAAGTAGATTGCATTCGGTCTCCGCGGCTGTCTAATGAAGGCAGGGAGTCTGCGTTTCGTGGAGCTGTGAGATGAACAGCCAGCATCTAATATTCGTACATATTTAGATACACCGTTCTAGCAGGTATACCGTAGCAGGTATACCGCAAGGGTAACTGAGGCGCGACGCAGGTATGGACATTTGTTTTGTTTTTTTACTGAAGCATTCCAGTATTAGTTTGAGGGAACTTCGCGGGCGTTCAAGCCTTAACAAGACGGCCAAGCTTCGTCGAAAAATCGGATCAACTTCTGTCGATATCCGGCCTCCGAATCTTCAGCAAGCTTTGCTATTGTACTTTTAGTTTTCATGTCTCTTACCGTTACCTGAACGCGAGCGACGGCACTCTTATTTGATTAACGGATGACTTTAATGACTCATCGACAATACAGCAATGCTTTCTGTCGAGAGGAACGATGGTGGTGCGCCGATGTATCTTTACCAAGTAAAAGTTGCATTACTACTAATACATAGAAATAGAGTCAACTTTACAACAGTCTTTCCGACAGCATCAACCGCATGATAAGCGCTAGGCGCCAGTACTGACACTCTGCACACAATCGGCCAAAAACACTTTCCATTTCTATCTCTCCACGTCGGCCTGATTATATACAGCGCACTTCAAAATGAGCGTTAAGCGTTTCTCGCTCTTTCTCACGCACGTTTTATCTTCTTTAACCCCCCCCCCATACACCACGATATGCGGGCCGGCCGAACGATAGCGTAGTCGATCGGACGACGCAGTTGCTATTGCCGACAACTAAATATAAGCTGATTGTATACTTCATATGAAATCATGCCGGAATATTCTGCTCACGATATAACAAAGTAAGAGAACAAGGCACAAACTGAGTTTTCAATTACAGCATTCCGTAGTAGGATTGTGGTTCGAACACACGGCCACACATGACCCAACTAACTTGCCATCTTCTCTAGCCTGATGTATACGCTACAACGACATATACATAGAGTTATTTGAAGAACGGATAAATGGCCTGATGAACAAACTGAATCTTTTTTATTGCGTAACTTTCAATTCATGATTTACACGCATAAGTGTTTAGTAAACAATGTTAATCGGTACTCTGTTTTTTAAACTAATTCATTGCAGTACAATATTTTAAAATAAAGTTACGTTCTTGCCTTAATTCGCAATAGGTTCACCTCTAAACTTATATGAACACATCCGTTAGCTTGGATATGTCCATACAAACTTTGAGGTGAATAAAATTCTGGCGGAATAGCAACGTGAAGTTGGTCTGTAGACTGCAACGGAGCCTCAAGAAAATCTAGCGAAAAAGCGACGTATTTTCGAACAGAATTGCGATTAGCATCAAATTTAGAAACAATAACGGTTACCGTGGTAATAAGATTACGTGAATCTAGTAGAAGCTAGTGAAAAAAGGGTTAGTAATAAATAACTAAAGAGATGCTTTACTTAAGACCCGCTTCTTGCGCACGCATAAGCAAGCAGGTATGGCAAAAGGGTATCGCGAGTTGGGTAGGCACCGCTCAAATAAGGCAGGCGAGATAACACCAAGTTGTACCCAAAGGTGCATCGCCAAAATGCGACGAAGATCTTTTCCCAGAAAACCTCAGTCTGACTCATTTCGAATAAATTGTATTTGTTGTCCGAAGCGGACTTGTTGCCAAGACGTCACTGTGACGTCCGTTTCAAGGAACGCTTTATTTCCTTCCATTGCGTAACAAGTCTTCTATCGAAAACAGTAGGTATGTATAAGAATATTTATAAAATATATATGCATATTTATAAATGTACATACCTACATACACTTGTACAATATCAGTATGCGTAATATATAGAATAATAGTAAAAATGAATGCAAATTGCTGTAGCCCCTTATTAGTATCACCAAGTCGTGCATGATTTATGGCTGGTAAACGTTGGGAATCGTGTGGAAACAAATAACATTTGCGAAATAGGCCTATTACTACACGAAACTAGGGATTCACATGTATAGAAGCGCATTTATTTTACTTTGATTGTAATCAAAGTCAAAGACAGAAGAAATGCACTTCAATACATGTGAATCCCTAGTTTCGTGTATTGCACATTAGTAATACACGAAACTAGGGATTCACATGTATAGAAGCGCATTTCTTCTGTCTTTGACTTTGATTGTAATTAATGTGCAGTTACTGTGGCGCAATTATTTGCTCGCATAATTGTATACTTAATTTAAGCTATAGGTAGATTTACCGTACCGATCAAAAACTTGCCGAATATTGCTGTTGATTTTGTATTGTCTAAAAAAAATATGCCAACTTAGCAACCGCAAGCTATGGACTTTTCATCTAAGCTGCACACATTTCTAACGAGAACCGCGAGTAAGATTTAACTGTCCGTTTCCAGTTTAAAGCAGGGATGTCTGCAATTAGAGCAACGTATCTTTTCTAGGTAGAAAAAATATTATTATGATTTATTAACACCCAGGCTGGGTAAATTATAAACAAGTACATCAGTCTCAATTAGTGGTTTTTCTACATCACCGGATCTTCTCTCATCTTGCGAGTTCAGCTATTGACTGCGCTGCTGGACATGCTGCGAAGTGTAGAATATATATATATATATATATATATATATATATATATATATATATATATATATATATAGTGAGCTGGCCCGTCATTTTGACCGGTGACTACAAACAGCCTGGAATAGACTGGACCACAGGGGGCCTAAACTTTTCTGCGGAAACTAAGGAATACATCTTCAGCTCTTTCTGTTGTTCTGCTGGACTTGTGCAACTTGTTACGGTCCCCACCCGGGGACAGAACATATTGGATTTGCTATTGACAGGTAATGAAGAATTAATTACTGATATTACTGTCGGTGAATCTCCTGTAAAGTCCGACCATCTTTAAACTTCTATAAAGCTGATTATAATGCAATGGCTGCCACCCTAGCAATCACCAATTGACGTCTCTCTTTTGCACAATGCCAATCAGTAGAAGCCCAGTACTGTTCTTTTCCAAATATCATGTCCGTCCTTGTAGAAGGTTATACTCCAAAGGTGATGCAACGATCTTTCCCACTACAATATTTTATTGACAGAGCTACTCGAAAACTGAATAGTAGTGCACCCTCCTCTCAAAGCCATAAACGCCTCTCGCGTAATTTGGCACGTACAGCATTGCGTTATCGGCGCTTGGAAGAAAGTAATCTGAATATTCGCGATGCAAGGGACTTCTTTCGATATGCAGGCCGGCGTCTTAAACTACAGTCCGGTGTAGCGCCGCTTGTACATGAAAAGGCACCGCAGTCGAAGATGGACACAAGACCGAGGTTCTGCTGAGCTACTTCAAAAGTGTCTACATACAGCCTCAAAACTAGAATCAAGCAAACGGCATACACACTCAATGACATTGAATTCCATCCTTTCATTGTGCACGAAAAACGTCGAAATCTGCAACGCAAAAGCACATCTACGCCTGATAGGCTACCACCTATTATATTCACAGAACTGGCCGAGTTTCTAGCCGAGCCGCTGGCAATCATTTTCACCCGGTCCTTTGAAGATGGCGAAGTTCCCACCGTCTTCCGTGAATCTATTGTCACACCTGTGCACAAAAAGGGCTCTAGAGCAACTGCTGAGAACTGCCGACCTCTTGCCCAGTGTGTCATCCCTTGTTTAATCATGGAAAAAATAGTTGTTGATTGCATCTATAGTTTCCTATCGTCTAACCAACTTTTAGACAATCAGCAACACGGATTCACTAAGGGGCGATCGACAGCAACCCAATTATTGGAGGTCTCTCATGACTGGCCCCTGGCGCGAAATCACGGATCTCCGCTCCACATCGTTTACTTTGACTTTTCGCGTGCTTTTGATCGGGTTGACCACCAAATTTTACTAAGCAAGATGGAATCGCTAGGCATCGGACCCAGGGTTCGAAATTGGTGCCAAGCCTATCTCACTGGCAGGAGCTTAATGGTTAAGATAAAAAGTGCTATGTCTGGTACTGCATCATGTACGTCTGGAGTCCCACAGGGTTCCTGCCTAAGGCCGCTCTTGTATGCAATTTTTGCTCAAGACCTTAAACTCGTCCTTGGCAAGCTCGGCGTGATTTACAAGCTTTACGCCGACGACCTAAAGATATACATTGAAGTTAAAGACGACAAAGACAAGGCCGAGTTACAAAAGGCAATTGATGCCGTGCTACTATGGGCCCACTTGAATAGAATGGAAATATCCACTTCTAAATGCGCCGTGCTAAACAGTCAAGGACGACACTCCATATTTTATGAACGGCCATAGTATACCTGAAGTGTCAATATACAAAGACCTAGGTGTTACATTTGATTGCCAAATGAAGTATACTTCTCATATCGCCGAAGTTGTAAAATCTGCGTCTCGGCTGTGCAATCTCATTCTTAGAGCGTTTATCGGGCATGACCCAGCAATGTACATAAGACTGTATAATACGCTTGTTGTACCAAAATTGACATATTGTTCACACGTGTGGGCGCCTTTTTATAGAAAAGATGTAGAACTGCTCCAGCGAGTGCAGGATAGGTTTGTCAAACGAGTCGCATGGCGCTGCAATGTAAGACGCGAGAGTCTCGTACTCCCAACCGTGAGCGAGAACCATATTCAAGTTGACGTGAGGCTTTTTAAACAACTAATCCGAAGTAATACATTTAGTACCTTTTTCACATTACGTCCAAATAATCTACGTAGCGGTGTGTCAATTACTCCACCGGAAGTTGTTAATGTCGAAGTTGTGAATAACGCGTTTGCATGGAGAGTTTCGCGACGTACCCATGAGTGTAAAGACTACTATGTGATTTTAACACTCCTTTTTCAATAAAGGAGACTTTGTATTGTATTGAATATATATATATATATATATATATATATATATATATATATATATATATATATATGTATAGCCATAAACGTAAATAGGAACACGTATGTGTGTATCTTTTTTTGCAATACTAATCTATATCTGCAAATAGTAAGAAATATTGCTTTAGAGCATACGTCATGCTGAAACCGAACTTACGGCTGCAAGTAATCCAAAGCTGCCTATAGCACCGATGACAGACTAAAATAAGCACAATTAGCTTGAACTTTTTCTGAAAGGGATATCGGAATTCCTACATACAGTACGTACGCAGCCGTCGGGATCGTACAGGAAGCACGCGTCTATGACGCGGACTCGCATCATCAGCACTGTTCTCCATAGGTAAAAGATGAGCTCACGGAGCTCATCTTATGCCTGTGGGGATAAGTGTATTCTGACTGATTCATATGACGCGGCTAGCACATCATTTTATTACTACCATCGACTGTAGTAGAAACAACAACAGCAGCAGCAGCTGCTGCTCTACCACTAGCAGTAGCATAGTAATCTTGTTGTCTTCGTTCGGTTGTTCCTTGGGATCATTTTGTTATAAGAAGTCTTTGAGTCTGTGTTTCGATGTAGTGACTCTTGAATGCCGCGCTGCGTGCCCTGACGGTCGGCTGACGTGCGTGACGTGCCGCTCCCCGTTACAAGCCATTACGCATGAGCCGATGTGTAGGCGGTTGACGGAAATTCTCTGATGCTACTGTGCCAACACATCTTTTCATATATATATATATATATATATATGTACATATATATGTATATATATATATATATATATATATATATATATATGTACATATATATGTATATATACGATACAATCCGAAAAGAATTGTTTAAAAGTTGCGTTGTCTAAAGATTTTTACTATTAAATTGGTTGAAAGTATTAGGTCAGTGCAAGTTTGTTGCAAAAAACTTGTTAGCTTTTTGTCGACGTTAGAGTTTCTTCGAGCAATGGGTCGATTGGGTGATTTTTAGCCCTTCCTTTGTAAAAACCCTCGTTTATAAATCAAAGATAGGAAGGAACTTATTGTTCACCTGTTCTAAAAGCATGCATTTTGCCGGTTAAAAAACTCTGAGTGGCCGGATAAACGTACTAGAAATAATGGAGGGACTCAAATTGCCGAAGAGCCAATTTATAGTTTGTTTTAAAACCTACAATGAGTCGCGGAAGTACAGCCCCTTACAAATGTTTTATTTTTGGAGTAGGAAGCTAACGTCGAACAGGTTAGACGGGAGGTCGGGCGTTTGAACGTTTTAGTACCTTGCACCTCTGGTCCGGTCTTGCATGTGACAGTCGCCCCGTATACACCAGGTACGTAGTGCATGGTTAATACTACCTGGTAGGTCGCCTTTAACGAGGAATATGAGCTGTGCACCTGCCGGTTTTGCCTGCAGAGTCCCAAGTACCATGCAGTCATCACTACTTCTCTCGCCGGAAGCGTGAAGAGGATAAAATATTGTGAAGCAACCCGTAAGTGTATATATATATATATATGGCCGGTCAGTATTATATATAAAGGCCGATCAGAAGACGCGACATGGTCGCTTAGAAGATAATTCGCCAAAACTGAAGTTTTTTTATTAGCGTTCGCGCCAAATACTTCAGAATCATAACCCTACAACCACTCACAGCGCTCAAAACGGACATATTCAGCCAATGCGCAATTCATGGTCGCGAATGAATTGCGAATTAAGGCAAGAACGTAACTTTATTTTAAAATATTGTACTGCAATAAATTAGTTTAAAAAACAGAGTACCGATTAACATCAAATGCGACCATTTTGGTACCAAACATATGTCAATGCGAGCTGTGGTTGCGGAGTAATTACGATTTTTCGGAGGGAATGTCCAAATTAAGTGCATGTAAAATGACTGTGTGGCGACGTTCACTACCACCGACGTGTCGCGCGACAGGCGCAGCGCGTCATTTTTTATGCATTTAACCTGGACATGCCCTCCGAAAAATCGTAATTACTCCGCAACCACAGCTCGCCTTGACATATGTTTGGTACCAACATGATCGCCATGAATTGCGCATTGGCTGAATATGTCCGTTTTGAGCGCTGTGAGGGTTATGATTCTGAAGTATTTGGCGTGAACGCTAATAAAAAACTTCAGTTTTGGCGAATTCTCTTCTAAGCGACCATGTCGCGTCTTCTGACCGACCTTGCATATTCTTCAGATGAAGCAGAATTTTATCACAAATAGGTGTGCTTAGTTGCTGTATAGGAAGACTGGTTGTCTCGCAACAGCACATTTTGTGCTCCTATGTCGGGCAAAACACCAGTGTCACAAATTGTAGTAATTTCACTCTCACTCCGAAACAAGACTTCTCAGAGACCATGTTCCATTGGAAAAAACATTTGCTTTAACGAGCTCTACAATTCGGACGATAGCTTTTTATGCAAAATACCCTGAAATATTACAATTGTTGAAATATGCAATTACGGAAATTTAGGCTCAATTAAAAATTACTGAAAAATACATTTGCCGTTTGGAGAAGACGGTGCCATAAAAACAATTGAACTACAAATTTAATGAAATAAACATTATTTAATTGAATGAGTTGCGGACGCGCCTGGCTCAACACTTACTGAATTTGCTTCAATTATTTGGAGTAGCATGTACCGTTACTTCGTACTGAATCCTTTAACAATTTACCTTTTAACCCGAAAGTTGAAGGGAGACTTCTGGTACCCAATGTACACTATGATATTATTTTTGAGTGTATATCCCACTTGGTTTGACTGTTAAAACCGTCTATAGTCCCCAGCAAGAAGAATTGGTCACTAACTATTCGTAAAAGAAAAATGTTGCATCGCTCGCAACAAATTGATCTCAAATTGAGCTTTGCAGTAACGGGTAGGCAGTGAAACTGTTTTTGCTGGTATTAAAAAATTTGAACGTTAAATATGAATGCCAGGGACCTATTACGTACTTCAGTAGTGGTTTCAAACATTTAAAAGCACCGATAACGTACCAGCAACTTGAAGTTCTTCACTAATTTCTTGAATAGTTACTGATTTGTTCAGCTGTATCTCCGGGTGTAGAACGTTACCCACTTAAACCGAGGGACTACCGGAGTTCCCCTTCAAAATTGTATGCAACCTGGCGGATATATTGATGCGTGCAATGCAGTGTTACTAGATGGCACCATGAGATTCGAAATCGAAGTAGTAGATATGATGCCGCTCCAGCAAGCCTAATGAAGGTGACAATTTGGCATCTCATATTTTTCACTCTAATTGTTGACTTACCTCGCAACGTAGACGGATCGGAGAGCATCATTAACCTTTCATGTTTGCAGAAGTGATGTGTGGCATACAAATATCGAGGTACGACAAACTTTTTCTAAACTACACGTATACGTTTGTACGTTTGCAGTAAAGTTCTGAATGGACAGATTAGCCAAAAATAAATATTTTACAGGTATATCGGTTTTGCCAAACGATTATATAGTAAATAATAACGCATTTGGCTCACAGAATTCCTAAAAGTTAAAAACATTAAGCATACTCTATACAGTTTTCACTAAGCTCTTGTCGATGGCAGTGACTTGCACTGCTAACGAACGAGTGCAGCTTGTTAGCTTCCGTGCCGCAACTAAACTTCTTTGGTATCACTATTGCTCCCATCGAATTCTACTGCTTATACCTGTAGACCAGCCTGTCTTATCTCTTCCGCTGCATAAACTCGGAAGGATTAGAAAGACTCTTTCCAATCTATGCATATATTTTCATCCTAGACTACTAAAGACTCCTGCATATATAGAATTAATTCAAAGATAGCACTATACAATGGGACATATCAGTCCAAAAGCCTTCAACACCGGCCCAATGGAAAACTAGTACATGGACAAGCACGACCAAAAGGCATTCTGATAGATGCATTACGCATTTTACGGTTTCCGCTACATTCTCCAGCGATCGCAGTAATGATTTTGATGATGAAAAATTGACCTTATAATTACGATAAATGAATGTTTATGTGCTTTTCTTGCGCCAAAGCTAGAGATCAGTAGTTTTTAGTATAAGGCTGGCCATCGACTAAGATAGATACACAATACCCGCACTTACACAAAAGAAATATATGCATGCTAAAATATAACAATGTAGTAATCATTGTTAGATATGTACAACGCAAACGATTGTCCCACAAATGCGTCAGTAATAATAATAATATAAACCAATTCGCAATTGCGTCCGGCAATGCTATCAGTTTAGCAATATAGCAGGTCAGCAACGCGTGGCGGTAGCAACTATTTCTGGGATTGAACTGAGTGAATCAATTCGCTTAGTAACCACTATACGAACTGGATTAATCAATTTGTTTTTCGACCACTTATCTTTCTTCCTCTTTTTCACTCATTCGTTCCCTCTTGGTCGTTCAGAGAAAGTCCTACTACTCGACGGGCTACAGGAGACCTAGCGGAAGCAAGTGGAAAACAACAAACGTTCTTGACTGATCGGCTTCGGCTGCTACTTGATGCATATGGCTGTATTTTATCTACTTAACGCCTAATACTCGAACATTCACTTTCGGAAAGCTTCCGTAGTGATCATGTTTACGCCGCGTTGAAATCTAGCCAGCTGCGTGAAAACGCTTTTCCCGACACGTCGTAGTCTTTGCTCTCGCAGCGCCGCCAACACGGTAACGGGTTTGGATTAAATTTCAGATCACGTATTATAAGAGACGAAGTGGGTACTGGGTCATACGGGATTGCCAGCATCCCCAATGTCACGGTGCGCATTCGCTTTCTGAGCTAAAGCCTACGAAACAAAAAGAAACAGAACTTAATGTGGAACACCTCGAGGGAGAGAGAGGGTCATTGCAAGAAACTAGTCTAAGCAAACGGTATGCATAGATATAAGGCCAACAAGCCTTTCAAAAGCTCCCTTTTCAAAAAAGGCCTACTTTAAGATAAAAATAAATTTGTCATTAGTGTTGAAAAGTTGACTTTAAGTTGCAATTCAATAGAAATATACTGCACGCAAATATATAACATGCAGTTACACCGTTCCCACAATTGGTGGTCGTAGGGAAACTCTTAATAAATGAGGAATCTGGTCAGCTGAGCTACCAAGCGTTTACAAATATAGCACACATTTGTAAACTGTGTTATTGTATCTTCATTTGAGCGTCGACTCAGCAGTGATGCGTGTTGTCAACATTTGTCTGAACCGATTTTTGAGCAACGTCATCTTTAACAATGAGACACGTCGACAAGCAGGAGATAGACACTAGACGAGAGAGAGAGAGAGAGAGAGACAGAACCGAAGTGGGAGAAAAATATAACAATAACACTGGTTATTATTAATATAATGCCATTCCGTTTGTCATTTCGTGGTGGGACGGCACGGAAAGCTCTCGAGATTTTATTCAAGAACGCGGAATTTCCTCGCCTAAACCACACCCAGAATACAACAACAACATCAACACATTTAACAAAGCAAAGATAACACGCCGTGCTCGCGACAGCATCAGTAACAGCAGCAACGACAACAATAGCGTCACCAACTCGGTTACCTGCCTCAGCACTAACAACAAAATCAACAATGACAGCAACAACGACAACACTAGCATGCCGCTGGCTGGAGCGATTGCCGGCCGGAGTGATTCAGGCTTGCCGGGCGTGCTATGTGGATGATGCGGGCCGGGCTTTACGCTTCCAGAAATACTGGTGATATGCTTGCACTGGTTGATATGGACGACATCATTGCCAGTGAAAGTAATAGCCACGCTATGATCCGGGAGGCGGGAGGGGGGAGAGACAGAGATCAAGGTAGATTAAAAGGCGCGTAGATCGGTAGAGAGATGGATGGCTAGATTAAGAACAATTTGCACAGTAGTCATCTTAAGAAACAAAGGCTTTAGTCGTAAGTTCGCATTAAGATGTCCCACTCTATGCTTGACCGTATGTGTCGTACTCAATAGATTGCGCCGGGGACAACTGGGTGAGGGCGGGGGACGGGGGACGGAGGGGGGGGGGGCGTGGTGGAAAACACATTTTGCTTAGCAAAACTGATAGATGCAAAGGGAAGACGAAGGTAAAGTGGAAAGAGAGTACTTTCAACGACATCAACAAAGATTCAATGCCGCCCCCACAATGAAAGAACAACAAAATGAGTACAAACAGCGGGGAAGGGACGAGTAAAATAAGGCTTGAGCTCATCGTACAAATGTGTATATATACTCGTCGTTAGGCATCCCAAAGTCAGACAAATGCCAGGTTCTCAGCACTCGTTGTAACAGCACCCTACTGCAGGAGGCGCAGCCCTACCACCCTACTCTGGTAAGCGCAGCAAGCCGGTTCCACCCCGAGGAGTTTGTATAATCGCGAGATTACACAAAACTCGTTCGAGATCTTACGGGCGCTGGCTGAAAAGCGCATTTCGTCGTGCCTACGTGAGCGTGACACTGTGCAGACTCGTAGCGTTAGAGTACGCTGATCGAGTGTTCAGACGTGGAGACGATACAACGGCAGAAAATACACTGCAGCACAGATTTCTTGTAGGCAGACAGCTCGTGCCAGTGTTTTGCTCTCCGTGTCCACCACTATTGTCGACTGTCGTCACGTCTACTGCGTATTGTCCACAATCGTCCCCATTGTCACGTCGACGTCTTGTTGCGCTCCTACGAAGGATGCTCGTGTGATCTGACAAGAAGCCACGTTAGCCTTACCTACACTTAGTTTACGACCAGATACAAACGAATGAGTCGATTATTTTGAATTGAGTCTACACGCGCATATACGACATACACATACACATACACGATTGGTGCAATGACGAAGGCATTCTTCTGTGGCAAACTCTAAACGTCTTTGGCGTTTGGAGAGCAAACGTGAGAGACGCAGGCAGGTCGGCAGGCAGGCAGGCAAGCAAAGACGCAGCAAACACCTCGATCAAGACAATCGTTATTTCTGTTGCAGGCAATCTCATCGTTTCTTCGCTGACTTCAGTGAACCTCTTTCGGGAGCGTTGCTACCCGGTGCCCCAGCCGTCACCAGCCCTCGGATTATCCGTTCATTAACGAGCAAACAAGCAACATGATCAGCAACCGAACGATGCTTGCCGTTGTTGTCCTGCTGGCTCTGGTGGCCACGGCCGTCTCGGCCTATGGCGGTTATGGAACCTACGGCCTGGGCAGCTACGGCCTCGGCGGCTATGGCCTCGGTGGAGGCTACGGCAGCAGTGGCTACGGATTGGGCTATGGCCGTCCCTACTACAGCTATGGCCGTCCTTACTACGGATCATATGGGTAAGATCACCTTAAACCTCGTCGTCGTTTCATTCCTCATCGTTGCAGAGCACATATATATATATATATACATATGTATATATATATATATATATAGGCCTTTTTTGTAAGAACAGAGTGTTTTACTAATTCTACTTGTGGTATTGTACTTTACTAACAAAATAGTGTTTTTAATAACAAAATGAAGAGAAATAACACATTTCCTCCTAGTATTGACTCACTTTTCATGAAAAAGGCAACATATCTGTTTTACGTTAATTACGCAAATGTAAACTTCTAGAACACTATTTTGATGTACGCTCCAATAACCTAAGGAGTCAGCGATCAATCACTCTAAAAGCCGTGGCCCGCGATAAGCTCGTAAACGGATTGTTTGCCTGGCGGATGGCTAAATAGGCGCATGCAAATTCAAATCGCACTCGCCTATTTGGCGATTAGTTGCGTGTTTCTTTCAGAATGACGTACATTAAAAATAATACATACATTGTACCCCACACACACACTTTTATTTGACAATAAAGGTGATTTTATGTTATTTCCAATGCAACCCCATAGGGTCGCCTTTATGCTACAGTCCATGAGCGGCAAAAATATGCTACTGTTGCCGCTGCTGAGCGGAGAATTCGTATATTTATATAATTTTTGAGTCAATTTGCTTGCGTGATTTTCCTTCCCTGAAAACGATTCGTATCGTTGACAATAGCAACATTGCTACCGTTACTAAAATTCGGATACGCAATAATGTCATGTGATGTCTTCAGGTACGGTCGCCCCTACGGCTATGGCTACTACGGCTAAGCAAGAAGTAAGAAGGCCAACTCAACCCGCTCATCGTCAACTCAACATTCGATCACCGGCCAATGGCCACCACTGTAAATGCTACGTGATGATGAAAGATGCTTGTTGCATCATATGCCAAATGGCCGATAAGTGGACAAAATTCAGTAAACAAAGACGAAAGTAACTACTACGAATTGGCTACTCACTTAGAACGCTATGCAACGACAACTTAGAGTAGAGAAATTACATTGAGATGCTTGCTTCCGTATATGAGGAGGCCATTCCAACAGATCCAGTGCTGGTTGGTCAGAACCAAGCTCTAAATTGGCTTCCACACCTAACCTAACGTGCGATATGCTTTAATCCTTCTATGATACACAGTCATTGCGCAGCACGATGCAACCGCACCTGCGTACGTAGAATGTAGATAAACCCTAAACTAAAGCTAGCTTGTAGTATTACGTATTAGTACTATAGTACGTACCTATATGTGCCTAGCTGCAGTGTAAGACATTGGTACGCCCTAAGATAGGCAATAGATACATCATTGCGTTAATGTCCGCCTTTTTAGGCCAATGCAAGCCATTGCCAGGTGATAGGGATCCTTGTTAAATGGCCATGCAACGGGGCTTCGTTCCCTTTGTCCCTCGTTGGCCAACACCAGGCGATTGGTTCGGCCGATACAGTAGCAGCTCGGCTGTCTAAGCACTATTTGCGGCATTGCGGATGTCATTGTCGACATAGCCTGGATAGTCTGCTCTGTGGCCTCCAGAGTCAAGTGTTGCGTCGTCAACAAGCGTGAACGATTCAAGTATTTCAACAACAGCAGAAGCAACAGCAAGGTTCAACAAGGCCGCTTTGGTCGCTTGAGGTTCCAACACCTCGTGTTCTACCAATTCGTCATGCTAAATATGATTTCTCTACAAACAGCCATCGAGTTGTGTTTGCATTGTTAAAGTCGGAACTCCGAGGCCAACCGAACGCACACAACCCTAAAACAATTTAATGAGTCATCCAACTTCAGTTTTTAACAGTCGTCGTCCCACTATGGCCTCTTCAATGAAGTGCGTAGCGGTGGCTCTACACCAATGACGACTAAAGAGCAACCCTCGACAGCGACGAGGGCGCGATTGTAGTAGTAGTAGTAGTGGTGGTGGTGATGGTGGCGGTGAAGTTCGTCAACTGTGTTCGACTTCGGACATAATAAATACTCAATCGAGAACGCCCTTTTAGCACAATTGTACGCGCAGTTGTTGTTGTGGTGGCTGTCGCTTTGAGTATCGTCAGCACTGCTGCTCCTGCCGTTAATGCAGGCACTATTATTGTTGTTGCTGTTGTTGTCGTTGTCGTCGTTATCGTCACCTATGTTGTACTTTGATTTGATTCTAAACGGCTGAAGTGGCGATTACCGGTGGTGTTTTAATATCAGTGCTTCGAGCCGTGTGCAAACATGTCTGACCGGGAGGTCGAGTTGAAGTCTGACGGAGAGAAAAGAAAAGAAGGAGGGTACGCTCGAGAGAGAGAGAGAGAGAGAGTAAATAGCGAATCTAAGAGAGAGAGGAAGAGAGGGGGTGAGGCGTTGCGGACCGGGAGTTTTGAGAGACAAAGCGACGGACTCTATTGATGATAACCGTGAAAACCCGCTGGGCGGCTAACAACGCTCCCGCTCAAACAGCCCCCCTCCATTGCCTAGCGCAGCCACGGTAAGCAAGCCGGCAAGCACCTTTCTAACTTGCTAGGCTAACCCTGTTTAGTACACATATATATATATATATATATATATATATATATACAGCGAGAGGGAGATTCACTCAATTCATTTTCCTCTCTACCTGTGTGTATCAAAATTTTTACGAGCATACACGGTCATATATATATATATATATATATATATATATATATAAGTCGATCAACAAAGCAAGTAGACCACACGGGGGAAGAGGGAAGAGGTGTGAAAATTTGCACTCAAGCCGGGGGGGGGGGCTGTCTCCCTGCCTGAGCAGGCGGTCCATGGGTCCACGAAAGGGGAACGAATAGCTCGACCCACCGACCAATAAACAGACAAACAGACGGACGGGCGGGCGGACGGAGTCTATAGGTAAGCAAGCAAGTTGGAGCGTTAGCACTGGATCGAAAATGAGACTGAAGTGTTATGTCATGGTAAAGCGCGACTGGTTGCAGCGATTTGCAGCGCTAAACTGTCGTCGGGAGCTCTTGCTGTGCTGCTGCTGCTGCGGTACACGAGCGGCGGCCTTTATCGTTGTTGCACTTGGACGAAGATCGACATTGAGGTGTCGCGGCGTCCGTGGCTCCGCGGCGGGCTGAAGGACGCGACGAATGTCGACAGGTGGCCCCAGTGCTTGCTGCTCACCCATCCCTCGAATGCTGCGACCCCCTCCCTGTCCAGGCAACAACAGCAAGAGTAGCAGCAACAACAACAGCAGCAGCAGTAACAGCAACAACAACAGCAACAGCAGCAGCAGCAACAACAACAACAACAGTAGTACAACTGCGAGGAACTCAGCGGCACTCACAAAACATTGAAACACAACCGTACACGCGCGCGTTCATTCGTCGTGCCATCATCAAACACCGACCCAATGTCCGGACTCACCGACCGACCGACCGATCGACCGACTTCACTCAGCCGTCGCGACGATCAACAACACTTGATGTGTTAAGAGTGTTCACACTGAATCATGAGCGAGTATGCTATATCATCGTCGTAGTAAAAGTCCTAGTAGTAATCATCATGCTGATGAAGGTAGTTGTGACGGTGGTGGTGGTACGACTTGTAGAGCCGTTGCTTCCAGTAAATACAGCAGTCCCAGCAAGCTATTGCAAGCTGCCGTATCGTCGTCGTCGCTACCGCGCTGGGGGCGCAGACCGAACCCCCCCCCCCCCCCCCCAGCGACGCACACAGCGTACAGGCGCCCCACACCCCCATTTTAGCTTATCTCTTTCCCCTCCTGTCTCCCTGGCTTTCTTTCTTGGCGCCGCTCTGCTGAAGACGAGGACCATACGAACAGAAATTTAGTTTAGAGATCACTTGAGAACGATGTTCTAATGCTCCACTCCATGATGCTTATTCACTCCGATGTCGACTATCATAACAGCAACCACGACAACAATAACAACAACAACGACAAATACAACAAAAACACTGACGATCTGGCACGAGTCGAAGCAATTCTCAATATGATTTCAGGTGCCCGGTGACAGCGTATTGTCATATGGCATTGAAAGGACTCGCTCCATTAGGAAACTCGTAAACATGGCTTAACAAAAAAAAAACACTAAGTGGATCTAAAGAATGAAAGAGGCTCGTCTTAGAGACTTGATGTCTGAAGACCACATCATAAACAGAAAAGGGGATACAAAATTGATTATCTGCTTCTTAGCTCTACACATTTACGTTATGTAAATTGAAATTCGTTTATTATAGACTGCACTAATTGATATGAAGTTAAAACAGAGTAATAATGACTTTGTTTAAGTCGAAACAACACGATACCTCAAGGCCACATGTTGGTAACTGTCCTTACGCTAATGGCTAGACAAGTGTTGCTCGGGATTTTCGTACATTTCGGGAAGTGTAGAAATCGATCACTAAAGCGCCAAAGTATCGGTTGTACATATACTATACACATGTAGTATAGTACTTTTACTTGATATGTAATTCATAGATACAAATTGCTCGTAGCTAACGCCTTATTGACAAGTTTTTGCAAAGCATCTGGCATTTCGCATTGGTGCAAATGTCAGATATGACGAGATAAATAATTGTAATAATAGTAATCCGCCTCTGATTTTCGATATGTCTACCAGCCACTGATATACACAGCATGAGTGCATCAAGACCATACATACGTGCATGCTCTCGTAGGGCAGATAACGTCTTAGAGATTTCTCGTTATTTAAGCGTAGAATAACGTGCGTTTTGCTTTCAGCATGCAGAATCGGTCGCCTCGACAAATTGTGCATGTTTTGCACGTTGTGTCAGCCGAGCTGAAGTGAGCTGCGCCGTTCAAACTTGCTAGGCGTTTGGTTGCTCGGAACAGACTTCCTCTTTCGAAAAACACGAAGAATGCTAAAACACATACTTGGTGGTTGCGTTCGCGTCGTTGATGCGCGAGCATGGGCAACTCCATCCACCCTTAAATTGATATTATCCTTTTAGCCTTTATAGTGTCTTTTAGCTTTTATCGTACGATAATGAGTAGATATTAAGAGTGCATAGCCACTACCAAAGACCACAGACGCTGATGCAGTAGCTGCCAAGCATCGTGAAAAGTCGTGCAATGCGTAAATCTTTGAAATAACACCTCGGAGACAAAGTGGGTAGTCGAGAACTCAGCGAACAAATAAATGGTTAAATCCTAATCAATCGAGAGGGTGCCCACTTTTGGAAGAAACGAACAGAATGGAATTGCCGAGCAACGTTTGCCGCTTTTATTAAACGTTTTGCGTATCACAACTCCGCGCTTAGCATATGCAGCTATTGGCCACGTTTGCGCATAAAAAAATAGACAAAAAAAACGAGCAAAAAAAGCTGAGCAGCAGTTCATCAGTACATCGCGACTGCTATTGTCGTCTCGTTCTCG